>VIBL01000077.1:1200000-1800000 GCA_008271625.1 Lutraria rhynchaena
CCAAGTAAATTAAAATTTTATCATTTTATGTCCAGAAGGAATAGAGACCTGATAAGAAGACTACCAATGTTTCTCTATTATGTATTTTCAGTCAGAACAAAATATACTAATTCTTCCCAAATGTAATGTAATATTTAATTTATGTTTTCCAACTCTATCAGCCATATTATTTCTACTATATGGGTTGTTGACATGTATGTGAATGGGCCAGAGGCCTAGAATTACAAATACAATGAATCTAATAGTTGACATACCGGTTACCACTTGAGTATGACACAACAATATCGTGATCTTCATCAATACCAACAACAGTTCCGGTCTGACCCAAACACTGTAAATATAACAAAATATAAATATGTAAATAACACAATAAAATCACTAATCACCCCCTAAATTATCTTAACTTTGACTTATTTTGATCCATAATTCTTCAACCAATACTTAAATCTTACTTTATTATTGAATGTTAAATCTTCAACTTACTCCAAGAACTTATCAAGTAAATGATGAATGTAGATACTAACTACCAAAATCAAACTTGAGAGAAAAAAGTAAACTCAGAGATTATTTCAGCTTTGCTTCACTCAGTATTTGTACACAATAACCCATTAATTTATTTTATCAAATAGACATATATGTATCCAGTTCAGTACTATTAACTCCAGACAAAAGACCAAGTTTTACAGCAATATACATGTAGGTTAAAGACAGCTTAATCATCACAACAACACGAGTATAACACTGTACCTCAAACATTCCATCCGCCCATCCACCATGTCCGTGTTGTAGAGATTGCACAATTTCAAAATCAAGATCTACATTGACTTGATCCCCTATAGCAAGACCTCCAGGACCAGATCTAGACCCAGGTCCTTGCTCACCTGTTTATACAAAACAACCACAAGATAACTTAATTGTTATTTAAATATAATGACAGCACAAAATATAAGGGAATGCTTTATAAATTCTCATGAGCACATACAGGGCTCGACATTTTTTTTTTACATCATTATCATGCACGACAACTAGCTAAGAATTTTAATTAGCTCCACAGCAATTTCAACTCATTCTGAGTCAATTTCTACACATAATTACAGGTGGATGAGATGATTTGTCCAGCACCGATACGGTCTGGTCAATAAACTGATTTTCATTTTCCACGCTCTGAGTTGAAAATAATAAAATTATACAGTATACATTTCCTGAGGATAATATAAAAAATTTTGAATCTAGCAACACACTGGCCAATCTTAAATACTGCAGGAATAATTAAAGAATTGTTTGTAATAAGGAAGTTATAATCTACAGAACCAGAGCGGATACATAGAAATATATACATATTTACCTAAACACGGTAAATGGTCCCTGTATACAGTTCCCCCTTTAGCGTCAGTGACGACTTTAAGATCCGACTGAAGAAAGGAACAAGAAAATAATACATAGTACACAACATATCATTAAGAAGTATCAAAATAATCCATAAGAACAATAAAGTAAAAGCTGTAAAGCATTATATATTACTGACAGTCTAAAAAAACAGAGAGAATATAATGTTGTTTACCATTCCTTCAAAGCCTACTCTATAGAGATTCTTAGCAACATTGTCCCACAAAACATAGGCTGCACTTCTTGGACTTGCAGCACTCCAATCCTAGAGTAAACAAAAATCAACAATTGTGGAAAAATCATTATCATGCATGTTTCTTCTTTACTCCAAATTTGGGTTACAATCAGTCTGGGCAACAAAATAATTATGGGCAACAAAATAAAAAAAAACATTAATTTAACATGAATGATACTTTACTCAATATTTGTGCCATTGATTTGATGATCAAATAAATTCATCTTAGAATTTATTGTTCATTGATTTTTCAATTCCATAACCTAAAATCAGAAGCTTATAAAATCTCATTTCTCTTGACACTAAGCATATATAACTGCACAGGTGAAAGTTAAAAATTTTGAAAAACAGAAAACTTTTCCCCATGTATTTGCCTTTCACAAGGTTTAGACAGTAGCACTATAAATGAGAACTTCATACTTGAATTTCTGTGACTTTTCCTCTCCGCCCATTACCACCATCTTGGTCTTCCCACTGCCAATCTACTCCACGGATTACACGAGCACCAGGAAATATACCACGAACGGTGATCTTTTTACTTTTACGTCGTGTTTCCATGCATACTCTAGAAAAGAGAGAAAAAGTGGACACATGCATAGCAAAATTTATTGTATGGTAAACATGTTTTGTGACAAAGAAACAGACCTGTCTAAAGTTAACATCTGAAACAAAGGGGGCAAAGTTACATATTATTTTTCATCCTGCTTAATAGAACACAATCCACATTTAAATTATTTAGTTGATAACAAAGCTCACTACTCTAAAATTTATTTGGTAAACCAGTATAAATCATATACCATAAACAATAATGTATTTACATCAATTACATAAATACACATGTAATAAATTGAATACCTTTCACTTCCAGGAGTTGTAATTCTATAAAATCTGTGTCTGAGATTATGTTTATCAGCATGGTAACAAACAGAGCATAAATCGTAGTTTGTACATTCTGCACATTTCCAACGAATACCAAAAATAGGTTGCTGCCGACAAGTATCACACATTGTACCATCATGTTTAATACCTGAAATAAATTCATGATACAATATCTCACCAAAAGCTATTCGTTTTAATTAGTTAGAAATATAAACAATTGGTATGTAAGCATTGGCATTTCTATAAATCCGTAAGGCATGTAAACAAATATTTAAAATTATGAGCAAAAAAATGATAGCTTCTTTATGCATTTACTGAACGATAATAGGTCAACAAAACAGAATTCAGCAATTACAGTTCAGCTTTAAGTATGCGGATATTCCACAAAATGGTGAAGAAAAATACATTTGTAAGGATAATGGCATTAACCCTATTCCTCATAAGCATAATACTGGCATTAACCCTTTTCCTCATAAGCATAATTTGAACTCTTCCAAATCCAAAGCTAATACACAAAACATCAATTCATTTGAGAAAATTGAGTAATTTCTCTCTGACAGAGTGGAAAACATTGAAGCAAAAGAAGCCAGTGATCCTATCATTCATAAAAAATGAAATAGCGTTTAATTGATGAGCAAATCAATTGCACAAGTTAACATTTAAAAGTTAATGATGGAGGCAGAAAGTAGAGAAAAATGCTGATATTTATGTCAACTAATCAATTACAGGTAGGTATAACGGTTGCATCTTGCGACATTTACAAAAATGTAGCGATGAATTTGTTTGTTTGTAATTCGCTTTTGTTTTATTTCTAAGACCTTTTCATCTGTGGTGCTGCAATGACTACAAAAATCAGTTCAGAGAAAACGAACCAGTAAAAAAACATCAGAATCTGTATTGCTATATTAACTGGTATACACCCCTAGCAGACAAGGTGTGTTGCAATATTTATACTTGTACAGCAATTTTTTTCTTCTTTGTTTGGGTCCAGTGAACAGACCCTTCCCGATCAAAAATAAAGACATTTTTCCCAATTCCTGACCTAAAAATTCCCAATTCTGGCATATCACAACGCAGTTTTAACTGTTTTTCCCAACTGGACCAGACCTAGTCCAACTAATTAGACTGTGACGGCGAGACATTTTTTTTATTTGGCCCCGACCCTCACAGTCCACCGAATGGTTCAAATTGTTCACAGATATTGTAGTTATCATGCCCAATGGATTTTAATAGGGGATTTTCCGCACAAAAATATCAGTTCTTTGTTAGACTGAGTGGGACGGGGCCAAATAAAAAAAATGTCTTGCTTTTACAAACAGTCTAATTGGTTGGACTGGAGTAGGGCTTACTTTATATAATCATGCAAATAGTCGAGTGTTACTGTTCAGCATTAGCTAGTGTTGCAACATCGGCTCAAAATCATAATTGATTATCGGTTGGAATTGGTTGGTACATCTGATGCGATTTTCCGATTAAATAATCGGTTCTAGTGTATTAGTGTAACATAAGTAGACCACTAGTGTTTGATTCTTGCACAACTTGGCAAACAAATTAATTCCCACCGGTGTTTTTATACTCGCACAGCTGACAAATGGCTGTGTTCATTGCAAGGTTTGCTTTAGACACGGGGAGATTTTCATTTATTTTGTAGAAACCAAAGAATTTCCAAACCCGAGATTTTGCCTTCATCCCGGGATGCTCAAGTATTTGTTTTTCGTCAAATATTTTGTTTTCAGCCATCGTTTTTTTAAAGCAACGTGAATGATTTCCATTGAATGTGTGTTTAATTTGCGCCACCAGTGGTTAGTTTACAGCACCTAAATGAGATAGACTGATAGTGATAATCGATTATGAAAAACTGCAATCGATTATCGGAATCGGCAGACGTTTTCACGCTGCTAATCGATAGTATACGATTATTGTTCAATCACTATTATTAGCATTAAAGTAAAAAACTCTTGACTCATTTCAAAATCATCCGACTAACAGTTGATAGTCATTACCTGTAGGGGCACTGTCCAAGATACGCAAGTCATAGGCACCAGCACATCGGTAATTTGCAGCTGTTCCATTATCCCACACAACAACTACTTCTTCTGGACTCTCAAAGTTCCTAACAGTGCCGATATGTCCCTCACCACCGTCTTGCTTCCCCCACTTCCAGTCAGGACCACGGATAACCCTGGCCCCGACACCTTCCATCATGTTGGCTCGAACGACCCTATTGGATCCCGATGTGGAGGGTTCCATTACATTTAAATCCATATTTAGTCTTAGGTTTGATTTTTCAGGAAGAAAATAAATCGAAAAATGTGGAAAATGTCATATTTGTGACAGGATGGTATTGTTGTCTCGTTAAGGCTCGTTTAAGACGAGATTTTGGACGCGCTCGTTATTTTAATAAGTAAATGAAAGTATATATAATCGAAGAAATACGATTGCCTCCCTTGGAAATCAAACTATACAAGGAGTGAAGTAATAATATCATAATGTTCTGACACAGTTTATTCAGATGTTAACGATTCAAAAATATTTTTGAATTATATATGTGTGTGATTCTGTGGCAAAATGTTGTTTATATAAATCTGGGACCTATATACACACAATACTTAATTACACAGAAATAAGACGAAAGTACTATTTATCTTATTTGAAGCCCAAGTGTCTAATAATTTATACTGCAGTTAATCAAATTACCATAGTACACATTTTGTCGTAACCATTGACCAAAAGATCAGACTGTAGAAAGAAATAAAGAAAATCACATGTTTTATTGAAACTGGTATTTTTATTGGAAGAATAAAGGGTATAAAAGGGTATAAAAATATAGGATAACTTAACATAAACTACACAAGGATAAATCATGAAAATAATTTATCCAATTTCATGAACAGGCCTGATGATTTTTGAGAGAGAATTTTCACTTTATTGCATTTCTCATTACGTTTCCCCTATTTTGGATCGGGTGTATGACTACCACAGCTCCTGTAAACCCGCCATTGAAGCAGGATATTTCAAAATACTCATTTCAAAGCATTTAGCCAAGAATACTCCGCTATTAAATCTGTGTCCAGATTGTTAAATAAATAAACCAAAAAGTTACACAAAATAATCATACTTTTTAACAGAAAATAAAAACTTTTGATCATAAGATGGTACATTTTGACCTATAATCACGCTTGAAATCAATGTAAAAAAACTGCACTCTTGTCAATGTATCTGACATTGGTTACTTTTATTTGTTTGAATGTGCCAATTAATTCGAATTTGAGTTTTTTTTAATAATATTATTACGTGACATCATGGATACTTTAAAACTTGAAGCATTTTGCCACAAATCCAAATCCAGCTACCACAACGAACATGTTCTGCGAGAAAGATTTTATATCAATCAAATAACTGTGCTATGGCGACTGCAAGTATGAAACATCAGAAAAAAACTTCCCTCAGACGGTTAGCTGCAAAGAACTTTCTGGCAAATATTTCTCTCGATGGAACACATAGGGATACGAATTATCTTTTTCACGTTTGGAAACGTCACAAGCTCAAGAAGGAAGTGGAAGACGAACTCGCTGATAGTGCAGTAGATACCGGACAGAAAAGGTCGGATAATCAGATTTCACAAGAAGAATTGAGAGATTCTGATAATATGAAAAGTTCATCATTTGAAAACCCAACTAGACCGAGGTCACATACCATGTATCAGATTCCTAAGGTTGACTCACATGAAAATTGTGAAAAAGACAAATTTTTTGATAAAATAATTAACAAACGATGGAGGTAAATTTGTGTAATTTCCTGCTATCTAGTATAGTTACACAGCGTGTAGTCACATCTCATTCTAATGCACTTTCCACTGTCAAATGTAATCAGAATATACTGAGTACTGTCACATTGTATGTCCTTATAGTTTATGTTAAATGGGTAAATCTATTAGTTTGTTTCATTCTGAAGGCCATCCTTTATCAGTTGCAGTCTGAGTTATAGAAGTTATTTTACACTAGCTGTGTGTTATAATACACAGTGTAAATTTTTTTATAACAACCTTTTGTGTGTTACTGGAGTAAATAAGATCCATATTGTAATTTGTGATCTGAATTGGTTTTATAAAATGGTATAGTTATGAGCTGTATTGATAGAGCTAAACAAATCCATTTGGCCCCCTCATAATTACAGTGTTTATTTGGACCATTTTGACAACCGATATTCGGTCACGTTCCCAATGGCAAAAATTATTTTTTCCCAATTGCGAGGCAAAAACTCTCAATTTAAATGAGAAAAAAAAAAAAAAATAATTTACAGCAGTTCAAATGTTTATTGAATTTCTAAATCATTTAAATAACAAATTTATCAATATCTAAAAACAAAAAAAAAAATATTTGTTATTTTTTGTTTTATTTCATTATTTTACATTAAGGGGATGTTGCCTTTCATTGTCTTTTATGTTAATCATATTGGATTTGACTGAAAATGCCCAATGAAATTCAAAATTTCTAGTTCATTGTCAAGTCAAATGTTTGGTACTTGGTACATGATATCTTTTATTTGTTATTTTCTCCCCTCTATGAAGTTTTCATGGTGTTTTGCTGGATCACAGCCTTGGTTTGACAAATTGGTTTATGCAATTTGCCTTTCTTGCTGTGTTTGATCTTGTATTTTTATGGTCATATTTTTGTTGTTTATTGCTTATATATATATATAGCATCTCAAAAATTAAGTTCCTTTAGGAATGTATGTATATTTACAGTGGTAATTTACATATGTTTACATACAAATAATTTATGTATGTGCAGAATCTTAATATGTTAAAAAATAATGTTTGAATTAACATATAATCACATAGTTTCTTTGCATTAAACATTGCAATATACAAATATATGAATGATTAATGTAATGATTCAAACTGTTAACAAAAAATTGCATTAGCATAGGAAAACCAAAAAATACCTCATATTTACCAACCACTTGGTGTATGCTTGCATTAACTACTTATTAAAGTACCTAACATTTCTTAACAATAGTACATGAATATACACAACATCTATATACTCCCATATTTATATTGACTCACTGTGCAATATTTTACTGTCTTTCATTTCATGATGCAATTTTAACATTCGGATGTGATACCTTGATTAGCAGTCAGATATTTACTTTGAAAGAACCCATAGATAATATATGTAATAAGTTCAGAATTATTCTTATCATAAATTCATAGTGATTGAACAGTCAACTTGTAGTTTATATGCTTGTTATTTGTAAGTGCTCTGTGAAAGAAATGACAATTGCAATGTGTGATAAAAAACTCATTATTTTTGTAAAGATATTTTAAAGTTAGAGAGTTTAACCTGCTTATATTGTTAAGACCTTATGGCTTGTACAAAGCTTTTATCTGTTGAAATTGTTCATTCTTTAATTGTAGGGCATCATCATGTTCTGGAGATGTGAGATCCAGTTTACGTAGACGTTTGGTTCAACTTCCAGCAGATCAAGTACCAAGTATCAAAGAAAATACAACTGAAAGACTGGGTAAGATTTAGAAATAGTTGTTAATATTTTTTTTTATTTCCTACAGTGGAAAATATGAGGCATATTTAGTTACATTGCAAAAAATACTTATAATGATCACAGCCACGATTGGGGTCCACTGGTTGGTGCACTGAACTTTAACTCAGTGATCCGGGTTCAAATCCCAGTCCTGGCAAGTCATACCCTTATATGAAAACATGAGAAAAATGTCGATTTTCCTCCATATGTGGAGAAGTTGCCAGCTCCTTGTGGAAGGGTAGGTTAGTGCTGGTTAGTATACAGGCCAGGAAAACTGGTTAGGTGAACTTTGTTGCTGTAAATGAAGGAAAAACTGTTAAATAACGGTATTAAAGCAAGTGAAAAAAAAGGTAATTATCACATTACCTGATAATTCCTGGATGACTTATATATGTTTCCACTTTATCAAGTTGCTGTTGGATTATGAAGAAAATTTCATTCAAAGAAGAATTTTAATCTGTAACTTTCATATCAGCAGTATGACATTCATCCCAGCACCATCTTAGTAATATTTGTTTAATTACCATTAGATTATAAGGACATTTTCTGCTCTCTTTCTGGAATTCAGAAATGATCTTATTAGATCCTTAATCTTTTTTGTTTCTCTGGTCAGTTATTTTAGGTTAATCTTCCCTCCAGATTGCTAATACTGACCATCATTTATCTTGATTGAAGAAACATTTGGAGTTGTTTTGTTTCCATACATTTCTTTTGTTGACCTATTATTATACTTCCGACTTATCAGCCTCAAATTGTTGATTTATGTGTCATGTTCTAGAAACAAGAAATAACATAAGTTTATAACCAATCATCTTGTATGCAATGTATGCAAGAAATATGACTGAAATTATGTTTGCTTAATTATTTGATATTTATTGTCAATGTTTGATTACATAGAATAATTGATCAGTTTAAATCTGGTTTGTTATAGTTGTTGGCTTGATTGATATAAAGTATTGTTTTATTTGCTGATGGACAAATAAAACTGAAAGATGCGGAAAACTATTAAATGTTTTCGTATGTTATATTAAAGTTGAGTTTTAAAGACCAACATTTCATTTCAGATCGATCAATCAGTCGTTATTCAAGTTCTGTATCTGGAGAGTCATCAGATTCACACGATCATGATGTAAGATTTATATCACCAGACAGTAGGAGACGGATCAAACATGAAAGGTAACTCATAGAGATATGATGATAATTAGTTCAGGTTTATGATTTTTGTCGTATCAAATGAGTGCAAATTGTTCACTTTGAAATAAAAGTTTAAAATTCTTGGGATCCCATTTATACTTGCCTGTCATGACAAGACATATTATTGTAACACCTGTCGCAGGCGGCATCCACAATAGTTGTCCACTCTCTAAGTGTGCCAGTTCCCATACAATCTGCAAAATGTTTATGTACATGATATCTTGACTAAGATATATATCGTGCAAAATTGCCCCTGACATTCTTTAGTTATGGCCCTTGATTCAGCAAACTATTGATGGGATTGTCTGTTTTCTTAGTTTAATTGTTTCCATCCAGTATTCACAGATAATTTTAATGGGCATATTTTGTTACAGTTAGGCATTCTTGTTTAATGAGCTCATAGATTGTGAAACGCAATTTTGAAACATCTTCATTTTATTTTTACTTAGCTGCGTACAGTCATGTCTTTTTTGCCTAATTTTTTTTTCAAGCTGCATCATCCTTCTGTTTGCAATGCAATAAGCATCTGCTATTTATTGGCTCCATGCTTCTTAGCTTCTTACACATGTTTTGTGTTACTATTGTCCACATTTTCCATAATCTGCTACTCTGACTTGCATTTTACAAATTCTGTCTTCTCTTGCTCAAGAAAATCTGATGTCTTGGCAGCAAGTAGACTTAAATTCCACACAAATATTAGACATGATAAAATAACCTGATCTGCCTGACACCATTAATCTGATCACTTACATATTATTTGATATTACTCCTTTTTGTACAATTCTTGAATGTTACATTCAAACCCACACTGTGATAAGTATTTCTTATAGTATAGGGTGCTTACTAGATGTCAAAAGTTAAGGGTCAAAAACTTCCCTTAGCTAGTATAATTTGAAGACTCAACAGAAATTTCCTTCTATTTTAACAGTAGCTTTCTTTTGCTAATTCCAAGGGTAAGAATGCCATTTTAAGGGTCATATGAGAGCCCTGTAGTAGAGCATGCTTTCAATGGCTCTGTATCTCAGTGGAAACAAACAGTCAGTGTATTGTATGCTAGAATGCACACTAGGTTACTTGTAAGCTGGGAAAAATATTTCCTATACAATATATATGTGTATTGCTTGTGATTTCCCGAGTTTATCTTCAAAGCAAGTTCTTAGAATTGGATACATCAGTAGTATAAAATAAATTTGAGTTTAAATGTTTCATTGTATTGTTATCAAAAACATTAATTGTGTTATCTTGAAACTGTCCTATCTAATTAGTACTGCTATTGTTAGCAGTTTCATTGTAATAGTACTAATACAGCAGGGTAATTAAGGATGTATTTTATCATTAGGTTCAGTTTATCAGTGGACGTTATGCTATAATTGCCTCATTTTTGAAAAAAAGCTCAATGTATGTACATGGTTGTGATAGAGCATGTAAGAGATAACATTTCATTGATTTTTGTTCATACCAGTACTAAACTCTTTAGTTGGAGTTCATTTCAACTGGAACAAAGTGGAGCTAATTGATTTCTAAGTTTTGGTATGATTGGGGTTTTTGATGCCAGTGTTGTTTAATCTCTGAAGTTGAAGAAAATGTGATTATAATTGCTTTGTTATGATTGTAGGATTGTATAAAACTTATCTGCTGTATGTGCTCAGCAGGCTTCTGTTTAACAATAAAATCCGGATATTGTACTGTGTTATTTCCACTGAGAATTTAGTCAGATTTTATGATTTTATTCATTGTTACTCCATCAGAGCATTTGTGATTAGTTTATATAGTGATGAAGCAATAAAATAGAAGTGTGTATTCATTTGGAAATGAAATGTGTCTGTGTAGATGTTCACTCTTGAGAATTCTTTTTGTTGTCAACTGATAAAATTAATGTATGACTGCTGGTTTAAAGTTATACATGGGTGCTGATTGAAAAAAAATTGTTTGTAGAATTAAACTTAGCTCAGATATATCAGAAAGTCATGCTACATATATATTTGTGGAAATTGTAAACATTTTCACTTCATGGTTGATGGTTCTTGTTTGAAATAATATTTTTTTTGTTTTTCTCAAGACATTTACAATTGTGGTTAACTCAGATATTTAATGTGGATTAGATCAGAGATCTTCAGAAACTGTGCACTGCTATGTATTTTTAAATTTATCTTCATTTTTTTTCTCTAATCTTGTTAATTTTGGAAACTAACTTGTTTGTTTTGATTTTTTTATTCATTTTTTTCAGTTAGTGCGTATTTATCCCATTATGCCATCTGTATTGAGAACAATGTATTTGTATTTTACATGATACTGTAAAAAGACTATCAAATTTATGATGAACGTCTCTCATGGTTTTAGAAATCTCCAGGTTTTAGAAATCTCCAGGAATTTGTAATTCCTTTGAAGAAGAGTGATATTAAGATATGTTTTATACAATAATAGGATTTTTATCCCTTTTAAAAAAGACAAGAGAAACTTACATGTCTGTTGTAAACAATTTGTATACATGTTATGGATGATAGGTTCTGTAGGATTTATATCAGACATAAATGTGCTATCATAGGTTCTGTAGGATTTATATCAGACATAAATGTGCTATCATAGGTTCTGTAGGATTTATCTCAGACATAAATGTGCTATCATAGGTTCTGTAAGATTTATCTCAGACATAAATGTGCTATCATTGAGTAGTGGACTTCCTTATATCTTTGAGCATGCTGTGCTTGAAAAATATTTTCTTTGCAATAATGTCCATTTGTATTATATTTGTTTGGTGTTGTGCATTTAGTAGTTTTGAAGTCTCCTGATATTGTGGAAAATGTGTCCTTAAGATTATCATTGACCTTTATCCTGGCAAAATAATTAATTGTACATAGTAAGTATATATTGGGGTTACATGATGTTTTTATTTCCTTGTTTCAATTGTTTTATTCAAATGCTTGCAGTCTAGACTTGTGTTCAGTGAATTGTTCTGTACAACATGTAATCCATGATAAACAATGTGACAATATATAATCTACAATTTAATCATGCAACTAGAGCTGACTTAATTGAAGTAAAGTTCAATTAAACACATGTTAACGGATGGATAAATGCATTTACAAAGTATTTATGGAGCTATATGGTTTGCTAATCCTTGTAGTTGACCATTTTTGTAATGACAGCAGGAAAAAAGCTAGAACACCAGACATATAGTGTTCTCACAGGAACCAGCCGTTGACCTTAAAGGTCGGTTCAAACGACTGATGGACCAGCTAAAACTGGCAAACAAATTTTCTGTGGGGAGGCATGCCCTGAACCCCCCTTAAAAGCCTGTTACTTTTCTATCTAAGCCTATTCAACAATTTCCTAATGATAATGCTGTACATAGGTTATTCTATGTAAAAAAATAAACAGCCACACATCCAATCTGCAACCAAATGAAATGGGTATATCACAAAATGACATGTTTATTGACTTTGATCGATTTATATAATGTGAAAATATGATTGTAAGAAATAAAACTACCAATAATTTAACTTTTTCTCGAATATTCAAATACCAATTTTTCATTCAAATATTTGATCAATTGAACAAATATTCTTGCCATCCCTACCTTGAACACAGAATGTTATCTCTAAAGTTTAGAAAACAGCTGTAGTGTCGAAAGCATGCAAAACCATTCTAAAGGATGTTTTGATTAATCTACATTCCTTGTTTAAAGTTTTTGTAAATCTTATGTTTAACCTTTTAGAAATGGAATTTCAGATAAATTTGCACACCTTTTGATACAGTTTGTTAATTTTTCTGAAATTTCTTTCTGCCTTTGGTGAGAATATAGAATACTTGACATTTAAACTTTGCTATAGGCAGTGTTGTTTAAAAATCAAATTAAATACTCCTGTACAATGTCTGATGAGTAAATGCAGATTTCCGTAGTGTGTTAGACTAAGTCTTTAGTTGTGATGTTGTTATTCATTGATTATCGCACTTCTCTCCAATGTTATCTTCTAACTCTTAGTAAATTAAGTCTTAAATTGAGAGAAAGTACAGATGAAAATGTTTTTGTATTGTCAGTAAAGTTTTATTTAAGTGCTGTTACACTAGTTCTTGAACCTTTTCTGGGCCTATTTTGTTTGACCATGCGACCGCAGACCAGCATCCATACAATATTGTTGAGAGGTGCCACATTGCAGTTTATATTGTTTATGTGTTGGTTGTGGAGATATGATGTATCATTTTGTTTTTTTTCCACTTTTTTCAACAATTTTTCAGTTATATATGACAACTGGTTCACCTTATCAGTTTTCTTAGACTGTATTCTAACCAGTACATTGTAATAACTAGCTGGCAACTCCTCCAAATATGGAGAAAAATTGATATTTTTTTGTCAAATTTTCATATAAGGGTATGACCTGCATGTTACCAGGATTTAAACCCAGATCACCGGTTTACAAGTCCTACTCACTGTCATGGCTGTATTATTTTATGTACATGTACAAAAACTTGTATCAGTGAAAGTTTCAGTATTCTGTTTATCATACAAATAAACATCTCCATCTGATGATGTTATAAACTTTCTTACAGTTGGTTAGGTGTTTATGTATGAATTTGTTTAATATAAAGTGACAAGTGATAATTTTCTGTTCTTCAGGCTATTGATTGTTTCCAACAGAAAATCTCCCATTGTTGTATCATCCACTCTACCATACGGAAAGAAGAGTACACCAGGAAGGTGAGTGAAGTTTAACGATAATTAACTGTTGACAACTTCACAGTTTAAGTGAAAATATAACAGTTTAGTTGATGTTGTTAATTTGTCATTTTTTTTTTGTACAAACTTGGGATTGTTTTAAATGTTTGTTGTGAAATTTTTGTCTGAACTTTTTTATGTCTGTGTATGTGTGTTGGATTTTTTTGTGTAAATCACTGACTTGGTACTGTCTAAAGGCCTCCGAAATTGTGATATGATTCAGGGCTTGACAAATCCACTCGTATTCTCGTAATTATGTGTAGAAATCAACTAGGGATGGGTTGAAATTGCTGTAGAACTAGTTAAAATTCTAAGCTGGTTGTCCTGCTGGATGAGTGGCCTGAAAAATGTTGTCGAGTCCTGTGATTAAATACTTCATTGTTGAAAATTTTTCTGTTAATTTCTGTTGGTTTGACCTGTATTGATGTATTTTGATTATTGATTTGAAGTGAGATAGAAACTGATTATGTCCAAGAATTTGGTTAGTTTTGTATGTTAAGAGATATTGGTATATCATTATAAGTTTTACTTAACTTTGAAATCTGTAATCTTGATGTTAGAGATTTTATTTTCACAAGTTTTTGTCCAAGTGTCTATGTAAATGTTGTTATCTTAAAATGATTTACACATTTAAATCAAAATATTTTCTGGGTTTTCACTACATATCAAAAGTTGAAGGTCAAAATGACTTTGGCTGACGATAATTTGGAGAGTCAACAAAATTTTCTTCTAATTTTATTGTAGATTTGGCCCTACAAATTCTTAAAAGTCAAACACTTTATTTTGTTGATTTCAAGAGTCAAAATGCTGTTCTAAGGGTCAGATATAAGCCCTGTATTTTACTGTATCTAATATCATGTCCTTTTGTAACATGTGATAATTGACCTGTATATTATATTGAAAATATATAAAAAAAACCCTACCATTTCAGGCATGAGTTACATGATGACATACCGTCAGTAATCGGTATGCACAGAAGTCGTCATCCGTCTGGTACCCGGTCTATAAGTTCACAAGAAGATATGTTTCTTTTAGGACAAAAACTTTCCCGTGGAGATGATGCTCCTGTAAGTTTGATGTGTTTGTTAGTTGTCCGATATTTGTCTTGTTAGCAATATGCATTCATGACGTTTTGTAAATCTTAGACGACATTACTACTATGACTAACGAGACAGTGTCTGATTTGGACCCTCCATCTTATAGACCTGACAGCTACTTTTCATGTTTAATTATTTTATACTCTATGTCTTTTTCATCTTGTATATTGTTTACTCGATATCAATGAATGAACAATCAGGTTAACCTTTTGCCTGATAAGCATATTTTGGACTCTTCCAAATACAAAACATCAGTTTATTCAAGAAAATTGGGTTATATCTCTCTGACAGAATGGAGAACATTGTGACAAAATGAGCCATTACTCATTAAAAGCAATAGCTTCTTTTGCCACAAGTCGTCTTCTTCAGATGCAGGGAAATGCGGTATTATGAGGTAAAGGGTTGAAGAATTGTTTTATTTTACAAACTTAAAATCTGACTTTTGAAGTGAAATAATTTTCTGTATTTTTTGTCTTGAAAATCTTTACCAACTTCATGCATTGTAAAAGAACAAATTATTGCTGCATTAATTCAGCAGGAAACAAGGTGTGATGTTGATTTATTGTGTATTATCACACAGAGAAGTGTTGAATCATGTTACAGTCTAATTATAAGAAAGACACGATGCGTATGTTTTTACTAAGGCAGCATGCTTCCTGGGTCATTAGTGTATTACCATATAGCAGTCAGCTTATATTTTCTTTGTTATTATGAATAAAAAACATTCTCTCAGAAATTTATCATTTTCTCCAGTTATTATTTTCTAGAAACTTCATAGAAATAAAACATCACCATTATGTGTATAACAGTTATTTTGTTCTCTGTAATTTAGCCAATATTGTGTTACCTATTCCATGTCTTGGTGTGAAATTTGTATTACCTAATGATAGCCTTGTTTGTTTATTAGATGTGGTATATTAGATATACACATGCAGCAGTTCTAGAAATGTAAATCACATGTCTGTAGGTTATAGAACTTATGAACTGATGGAGACTAGGTTTTGATTTGCTCAACCATCTGTTAACTATCACAAATTTTGCCATTTAATCATTATTTGACATTTGATTTTTGTTTTTTTTATGTGACTTATTGTCAGCTGGGTTTAATGCCGTTTTTCAACAATTTTTCAGTTATATACAGCAACTGGTTCACTTAACCAGCTTTCCTTGACTATATACTAACCAGTACTTACTTACCTTTCCACAAGGAGCTGGCAACTTTTCCACATGTGGAGGAAAATCGACATTTTTGTCAAATTTTCATGGAATGGTATGACCTGTCGCGACCGGAATTTGAACCCGGATCTCCCAGTTACAAGTCCAGCGCACTAACCACTGGACCATGGCTGTGGCTCACTTGACGTACGAAGTTAATTATTTCTGTTGGAAAATGAAACAAATGAAAAGGAATGAAAAGATTTATTTGAACTTTTCTTTATAATGCATTCTTAAACATAGTAATTTCTTAAACATAGTAATTTTATTGCTAGTTTTATTTTCAGGATATTTCCTACAGTGAATTGTTGGAACCATCAAAAAAAGCAAAAGAGTTAAGACGTGCACTCTCTGAATCTCGACTAAATGGTCACGATACGAGTTCAGGTAGACCATCTATTGATATCGTCTTGCATGATAATCTGTCCACTGACTGTTGCTTTCATCTGTTCTTTGAAATAAAAAGGTCAAGTTTAGGTGTCTAGTTGAGATTGATAGCACTTTACAAGTTTTAAGTTCGTTGCTTTATAGATAGGGAGATTAGACTTCAGTTGCATTCTTCAGTTTATACATGTAATTTTGAAGAAGGGAATCTGCATGATATTGCAGCAGTTTTAACTTCATTAAGTACATAAATAGCTTTAAAGTTTTGCCTGATAGTTTATATTCTGTGTCAGTTGAAAACTCAGTCATGAAATTTAATCGAATTAGGACCAATTAACCTCCTATGTACCAGATGTATTGTTTCTTCTATGTTCGCAGTATTTCAATATGTGCAGCAGTGTTATCTATAAACTTCGATATACTCACTGTTACTTCCTCCGTTTATTGCCTCTGCTAATTCTCTTTGATGTATTTCATTTTATTGGAAGTTCAGGGACTTAATTGGTTAACAAATTTCATTACATTGAAGGAATCTGATTGATTCGTCTATCGTTACTTTTGACAAATAAGGTATGCTTTGAGAACAAAGCCAGGCCAGTCTCTTTAGCACATCGTAAGTCCATGGTATCTAGTTGTTGAATAAAAAATTTACTTAAACAAGACAATTAATATGCCAGTGGTTTTTAAAGTCAATACAATAATATGGACAGGCTTGGACTTAACGATCAAAATTTTTATTGCCTGATAAATATTTTAAGATGGATATAATTGAGTGTAGTTGACTTATGATTTTAATTGTTTGTGTTAAAGTCATGATATCTGTTTGTTCTGTAAGTTTGCAATATGAGTTTCCCCTGGTTGGTTTCCCCTAATTTTTTTATTGTTTGTTTCCCAGTATTGTATGAAATGCACATAATGTTCCCAAATTCATCATTGAATTGTTAGGAAACTGGAACTTAATTAATAAAGTATGAACTATTCACAGTCCAGCTTTATTACAATCAGTAAGCAATCAATTTAACAGATTTTTTAAATTTTATTAGCTCACAAGAACCGAAGGTTCAGGGTGAGTTCTTAGGATGGAAAGGGAGATGCCCCAGCGTCCAGGGTCCATAAATCTGTCGTTCATCATCAGGCAGGGGCTGCCAGAGCTAAAAATAGAAATACCTTTTTCTCATGAATTTCACGATAGTCCTTTGTCAAGTTTGGTCAAATAAATTTGTTTGGCCCCTTTTAGCGACTGCCAGAGCTAAAGTAGAAAACCTTAAAATGACTTCTTTTCATGAACCAGTGGTTTGATAATCACCAAATTTGGTCTGTAGCATTGTCTGATCATCACTAATATTCCATTGTAGTACCCTATGATGGTCCTTTATCAAGTTTATTATTGTTCCCCATTATCTGCCCAAAAGTGTACCTTTATTATTACTTTAGTAATTAGTTAACATTTAACCTGGTGAGTGATACACGGCCATAGTGGCCCTCTTGAATTTTTTTTATCAATTGAATGTACAGTATTAAAAGTATTTTTGAAGCTCAGCATTATTTTTAAAGATATTTGTTCTGTTTCTTCAGTTATACATTATACTATATTTTATCATACATTGGATCAGCTTTTTGTATTCTGGTTTGCTCTATGTACTATACTAATTAAGCTTGTTGTATCAAGGCAAGCACTCAATATCATGTCACTTGCATTGAGTTCTCAATACTTTTGTTTTCTACACAAGTGTGGTTATATTTCCTATTAATGAATAGATGTTTTTATGCATGACTATGACTAAATTCTACAGGTCGAACGTATACTCGAAGTGTTTCCGAGGACCCTCGGCTTTTTTCTGCCCGTGGTTCTATCGTATCTTCAAACCTTCATAGAGGTATTTTTCTGTTTTATAAAGCATGCTAGCCGTCTGTGTTTTCCTGTGTATGACCTTTTACCTCGTAATATTTATCCAAGACTTAAAACAGCATAGAGTATGTGTGCTTACTATATAAGCTTATTGTCTTTGTGATTTTAATAAGACTCTTTTGGGTAATTGGTACTTCATATAACATCTGTAATCTTTCAATCTATTTGTACAGCAGTGCTATGGTTTATAAAGTACATTAATACAATACAATAAAACAAATGCTGTATTCTTGTATTTATGTATTTAATATTTAGTATATGTGCACTGTGCATATTTTTACTCATAAGATTTTGCTATAAAAAGACTAAATGATCACAATTACGTGTATATCCTATAGAAGTAGTCCCCTCACTGTGTTTACAGTACAGATCAATTTTACACTACTGTTTAACCTTTATCTCATACCCACTTAAACATCATCATGGTTTAATTTTTTATAATGGTTCACTCTTTTTATTGATTAAGTGCAGCGTTTGACGTTTATAATAATTCATTTTTCACGTGTCCGACTTTATGTTGCTTGTTTGACGTTCATCATATTGTCATCATTACGTCATCTTTTCTGTTTTACTGTATAAAGGAGATATTGCATTCATTGATCACTTTATTGTGCTCGCACTGATCATGTGACACTGACTAATTGTTTTATTTAAATTTTCAATATTATGTTTTAATTGATAAATATATCATTCACATATAATAAAGGTAAGATAATTTATTTCCAATTTAAAATCCTTTTTGAGTCTTCTTTGTAGCTAGTTTAAGTTACACGAAAATTGATACACTTTGTTGATTTTTATTTTGGTCAATGTCTTGGCAAATATTGTTGCAATATGCCTTAATGGACAAGATGTTCATTACCTATTGATGACATTAAACATTGCCTTATGGTTCTGATGTATTGAAGATTTTAGAGAATGTATTATCAACAGCTGCTGGGTGATAAGACAGGTTTCTGTTATGGATTGAAAACAATTAACGCACTGTGCTGTTTAGATGCCTGAACATTATAGTGTGAAACACACAGAAATGACTTGAATGATGTATAAAAATGGTTTGACATATATAACGAAATAATTTATCATTTGTGTATTATATCTATTTTATTAGAGTGATTAAAACTGCCTCTGCATTTTTGTATTTGTGAAATATCTGTCTTTAGTTGATCATTCATCCCCTGATTGCTCATATTAGAAGTCTTGTAGATCGTTCATTTTCCCCCAAATTGCTTTTTTCTAATATGTGCTATTACACGATGTATTCAGTTATTTAACCCTAACTATAAGTTACAATTATTACCTTTATGATCAATTTTATATTGATTCTGCTGTACAGTAGTTAAATCTATTTATCAGTTGTGATACTTGGTGCTTTTTGACTGCTCTGTTAATTTCACATTAACTTTTACTATTTGAATGAACTGCTTATAATTTCGTTTTACCAAAGCATGTTACCAGTATTTGAGTAGGATACTACAGAATCCTATTTCGTCCACATTAAATTTTGCTAGTTCCATGCGGTAATCACCTAAACCTAACCCATTGTGCGATAATCATCGCCTTTAGAATGATAATTTTCGCATGGTACTTGCGAAATTTAATGTGGACAAAATAGGATTTCGTAGGATACAGCACTAATATTTGCATGTGTGGATTGAGTTCATGTAGAATAACATTTTTAATATTCAATTTAGTATGTGTTATGTTTTAAGTTGGGCAGTTGAAGGTTTGTTAAAATAGATTATATATTTAATGTTTCAGTGTGTGCTTTTAAAGTATGTATGCTGTCACTTCTTTATTCAGACATAATACATAGTGACACCAGTCCCCCTAGTGATGTAACACCATAATTATATCATCAGCTTAGTAGGAATTTTTACCATTGACTAAAGAATAAATGGCTTTCATTGTAAAATCAGTCAATATCAGTGCTGTAATTCACCTGCTAACAGAGATCACCTTATTTTATAGATTATCGTTTTTATATCTGAGGGATACATAGGTTGTTAATATCAGACTCTGAATGGTGATCAAAGTGAACAAAGATCATCAAAGGTCACTATAGATACATAGACAGATAGGTTTTACTTTATGACCTGACTGTTGTATAAAGGGTATTACTGATGAGCTAGTATTGTATCACATCAATTTATGCCATATTTTAGAAATCATGCAGAAAAAAGTAAATTTGTTCTTATATCAAAAGATTATTCCAGTGAATTAATGAATATGTAGGATTAACCTTTATGATAATGAAACTAAGGTTTATAGTTACATTGAGGGTGTAAAAATAATCGGAAACATGATACACAACTTGGACAATTACTGACTATATTAATAATAGTACCATCCATAATCAGATCATGCCACGAAAAACCATATGTGTGAACTTTTATGCTATTAATGTTTGTGATTTTTTTTGTGTTCTTGTCTCACTGATTGCTGATAGATGAGAAGTTTTGTAATCTGAAGAAGATCTGACACAGTATACATGATATCTTCTCGCCTGTAATGTATTAGAATGTTTAACTTTAATTCTGTTTGCTTGTCTCTACCCTTTGCCTCATAAGCATATTTTGGATTCTTCCAACTTCAAACCAACTGTACAAAACATCAGTTTATTCATGAAAATTAAGTTACCAGTATTTCTCTCTGACTGAGAGGAAAACATTGTGGGAAAAGAAGCTATTTATTCAATATAAGCAATGGCTTCTTTTGCCACAATGTTTTCAAAAGTCATCTGCTCCCGATGTGGGGAAATGCAGTATTGTGAAACAAAGGGATATTTACTCTTTACAAGCATTGGCTTCTTTTGCCACAATGTTTTCAAAAGTCGTCTGCTTCAGAAATGGGGGGGATGCAGTATTATGAGGCAAAGGGTTAAGAATCTTGATATACAAGTCTCTAAGGACTGTTTTAAATTTACTGGTGCACAGACAGACACATTGATTAGCAGAAAAACTGATGGCCTTATTTCATCGTAACAGAAAATAACATACAAATCAAGTATTGATTTTAGTGCTGCTATATTGTTCTCAAAACCAATGGTATTTGCGTGAAAGTTAACAATAAAGTTCAAATTATTTTCACGATGTGATTTAATTAAACTGTGTGAACATAATAGGTTGATGCTTTTTTGTGTATGTCTTCCTAGGATTTTTGCTAGTATCATATTCAAGAACATTTGTTGAGTTGAGTTTGTTTATGAAATACAAGAACAAGTAATTATTATTATACCACAGGTACCAGTGTCTATGCTCTGTAATTTTCTGATTTTATTTGGCCTTGTATTTTATATTATTATACCAAAATGTACATATTATGGTGCTATAATCAATATTCCTGTCAAAAGAGTTATACGGTCTTACTGATGCTTATATGGTATAGATTATTTCCAGTGTATAATTCTATTATGATTTGATATTTGTTGTGTACAAAGCAGGTTACTTCATCCAAAAAGTTTTCAAATATTTATCTTAATTGGTTTTCATGCAGATTTTGTGTTAATGTTAGTTCACAAGGTGACTGGCTAAATGTCTTGACTTGTATCATACCATGTTTATCAACCTTCTGATTAAATGATTTTGTTTTTTGGGTTTTTGTATAACATTTTCATTCCATTTTATTTGCTCAACTGTTTCAAAGAAAAAGTCAAGCTATTATTATTGCTGCAGCGTCGTTGTTGTCATTGTCATGTGAAAATTTTAATGTAGCCCATTACTCAAACACTTTAAGGTATCAACACGACACTTGGAATACTTGATTATCATGATGAGGTACAGTTGTATAACAAAGAGCATTATTCTGAAAGTTATATTTTTGGAGTTATGTCCCTTTTTAACTTAGAAATTGGGTGAAAATCACTTATTGAATTGAATGATATAACAGATGAGCATTGACACCCTTCTGAGGAGTTCTTTTGCTTTGTAAAGCATCTGTGTCCACGCTCCTATTATGATAATTCAAGTATTGTTGATGGATTTATTACCAGACTTGATCTGTGCATATTTTTGTTATTTCAGTAGTTGAGGAGGAAGATGAATCGACCTATGACCCCAATCTTCTGGATGACCCAGAGTTACAGTCAGGTGGTTACAGGACAGTTCTTAATTTCTCTTCCTATATGGTATGTTATCATTTAGATGACAATTCTGGATTGTTCTGTGTTATGTTTTCTTAGTGCAAGATATTGCTTAATTTTTTTTCATGTTGCTATCATTGTGCTACATTAAAGAAATGAGTAACTTTTGTATGATATAAAAATGTGTTGTTGAACTGTTTGTGATCAAACTCATGAAGCTTCTGTCACAAGTTTCAAATTGATGTTTATGACTTTTCTGTTTTTTATAATTTAACAATGAGAAGCTGATTGTGGCATTTTCATTTTTGTTTAGTATGAACAGGGTTTTGCTTTACACATGATTTCTGGGTCCTTAAGCTTAAAATTGGCTGTGGGACCCTTTTTTTCCAAAACCTTGTGTCCCCTGGGACGCACTTCATGGGTATATTTCTCTTTTGTATAGTTAATATCCTTGGAGCAAAACCTGAAATTATTTCAGAGATGGAGGTGGCCATAAATAAGTCAATGAAAATACCTTATCTGGGACCCTGAATTTTTTTAAGGACCCACAAAAATATTGTATTGGGAGTCTTTAGGACCCTTAAATAGAAACTCTTAGGAAAAACGTTGTGTGAATATCCCCAATGCTGATTTGATAACCCCTATAATTGTAACATTAAGACTTTATGACAGCTCTATTGGGAATATTTCCAGTTCTTTTAACTCATGAAAAACAGGTCAAACCTGTATACAAACAAATGTACCCCTGAGTTTTAACTCAGCTTATGACAAAGTTATGATTAATAGCAGCAGATTATCTTGAGTTTAATCCCAGCTAATGACAAAGATATTCTTTCAAGCATCAGTTAGCTCAGACATGACAGAATTTATTTTGTATTTATTTCAGACATCTGTGATAGACTACGTAAAACCATCAACATTGAAGAAAGAACTCAATGAGAAATTTAAAGAGAAGTTTCCTAATATTCAGCTTACGCTTACAAAATTTAGAAGGTATTTTAAATCACACTGATTTGTACATTTTATGTCTTGATGTAGAGATATTTAGTTTTCCATAGATTCCCTGTCCTGATAATTCATACAAACATTTTTTTCATATTAGAGAACATGAAAATATCACATGTTATTTGACAAATTTGTGCGAAAATGTTCACTATATGATGATTTTAAAACCTCTGTAAGTATCCTTAAATGTTGGTAGCGTTATACGCATAATTCCATGGTGAAAAGTGTCCAGAATCTCTGATTTTCCACTTGTCTGGACCCTACTGGTTTTTATTGTTACCATGGTACCGAGGTTAAGGTTTCCAGTTTTGGAAAATTTTCAACTTTCACCTATGTAATTCTGTCATGCAGAATTGAGAAAAGTTTTTTTTTGTACAGCATTTACCTTAATAAATGCCTTGCATGTTTTATCATAGTAATTATGATATCGTATTTATCATATTAATTTACATGGTAATTAAAGCTAGTTTGATCTCTAAGAATTTTCTCTGTTATTTCAGTTTGAAGAAAGAGATGAGAAATATAGGTCATGTAAAGGTACGTAATGATGGTCTATAAAATGATTATTGATACCTGCTTATAGGTGCAACTCCAGAAAATTAATAAAAATCACAGTACTGTAAAATTGGTCTTAGATTATGAATAGTAGTGTATTTGTTTTAAATTCCTTATTCTACTTCTTTAAGGAAGCTTGCAATGTCGTGTAAGTGCTAAAAATTAGAATTTTCTGTAACATTAATTTTTTTTCGTTGGAGTTTACGTCACACTAACAGCCAGGGTCATTTGACGACTTTCCAGCTTTAATGATGGAGGAAGACCTCAGGCTTGTACCTTGGTAGAACCACAGACCTTCTGTAAGCTAGCTGGACAGCTTTCTCACATCTGAAATTTGGTCACGGATGAGATTTAAACTCAAAGCAGTGAGAGGCTAGAGATTACAAGTCAGGGACCATAACCACTCGACCACAGAGGCCCCCTCTGTGCCCTTAAAGTTGCACACCTGATCATTAAAAGAATCACAGGGAATGGATACTGTTCAGGGTGTACTGTTCTCGGTTAATAAACTGTGGACAGTAATTTCACTTGGTTTTATTTTCTGATTATTTCATAAATATATAAAAATTGTGTAAATCATGATGTTACTTATTATGAATGTATGTAATTATGAAATGTTTTATTACTTCAGTGCAATATAGATTTGTGGACAGTCGCCCAAGCTTATGTGTTCTTTGAAAAACTCATTCTTAAGGTAAGCAAGAGAAACTTGTTACTGGTATAACTTTCAAATGTAAGTAACTTCTATCAATGGAGTTAAGTACAAAAATTAATATTTTCTTCCCATTTTTGGGGGGTTTCTTTTGCTCGCCCTAAATTTGCTTATCTTTAGTGTTATCATTAATTATTTCCTCCTTTGCGTCTAAATTTTCATTAATTATGAACTCTGCAAGTATCAGGGCCTGAGGTTACAAAACTTGAGATCGGTCTCCGAGCTCAAATCTCATATCTTGTCTTCGAATTTTCATAGTTAATTATGATTAGAAAATAATGATATTATTGATACATTATTGTGATAGCATAATTGACCTGAATATGTATTTAAACATTCATTAGCTGTATTTTCTCAATCGTAATACTTTGAGAACTGAATTGAGATTTGAGCTCCGAGACTGTTCTCAAGTGTATAACTTAAGGGCCAGATGTCACATTTTATGTTTTATTTTTACCTTTGATTATTTTAGATGTTGATCTCAAAGCAGAATCGTAAACTTTGTGCTGGTGCTTGTCTCATGCTATCAGCAAAACTTAATGACATCAAGGGGACAGAACTCTCCAAACTGCTTGATGTAAGTCAATTAACAGTTACTTTTCTTTACAACTTTTTTTCATATTACTTGTATAGCGTTAATTCACTTTTTACTCATTTTATAGAAAGTTGATAGAGCATCTTAAATTTAAATGATGATAAGTGTTCACTTTGTCTAGACTACTTCCTTTGTGACATTTGAGGAAAAATCTTAATGATGCCATTTAAAAACAATAACTACCCTTGCCAAAAAAAGCTTTGCAAAAGCTACGTTAAAGCCGCATCAAAGCTAGTGGTATTTGCACCTTCACAAAAGCTGCGATTTTTAAAACCAAAAGTGCAGAATTCCTAAAGCCAAACCTTCACAAAAGCTGTTTTTTTGTTAAAGACGCAACTTTTGTGAACCTGTCACAGAAAAACGCACCTTATAATGCAGAAGCTTCGCAAAAGCTGCCTTAAAGCTTTGCAAAAGCTGCGCTTTGTGGAAAGCTTCGCTATTTTTTGGCAACGTAATAACTGTTTCAAATTGTTTGATGTATTGCATGATATCCTCATTTACTTGAACTCTATACCTTATTGTTGTATTTTTCTCTTTCAGCAAATAGAAGATGACTTCAGACTTCACAGGAAGGAAATGTTGACATATGAATTTGCTACTTTAGTCGCGTTAGAATTCTCCCTGCTAATTGCGGACAGTGAAATCTACCCACATTACCAGAGACTACTTTATCAGTCCTGATAGCTGTATATACTCGTGTTTATATCTTAGGGCTGATTGTCTTGTTGTTTTATTAGGGCAGTGGATTGTCAGGCATGTGGCGATCCAATCCGATCCATGAGTCGGGGCCAATAATTCACAGATCGAACCATGAATTTTATGTCAATAAGAAAATAAGATATACTTCTCTTTTTATGTTGTCATCGCTTTAAAATGCTGATAAAACTGAGTGTCTTAACATCATTCCCAGGCCAGGTTACAAATACTTTATTAATATAAATATTGAACATTATGAGTAAGACAAGGAAACAAAAGGACAACATTTTACGAGTGAAAAGTACAGACTATTGAATCGAGCTACACTCTAGACTGACTTGAGGAAAATTTCAATATAACCTAACCTGTTTTTGCGACCACCTTCAAATAAAGGCCATCCTGTGAATAAAGGCCATTATTGAAAAACCATTATTGATAATTAAGAACAAACTGACCTCCAAATAAAGACCATCTGCCAATAAAGAACACATGTTGTCTTTCCCGAGGGTGGCCTCTGTTCAAGGGTTTGACTGTATTCATTGTCTTAAAGTAACATGTTGCTCAGAAGTTCAGACTAGCTGCCATGTCTGTGGTTTCACTGAATTTTTTCCTAACAATAGCAGATGATGGAATATGTTGTGGTTTAAGACAGGATCTTGTTCATGTTCTTAATATCATTCAGCCATTCTTGCAGACGACAGATATGAAATCACAGTTTGAAACAAGCTTTTCATATTTTCACCTAATACTAGACATGGGCTTTGTGTAAAGTAAGATGTACATGTGCATGCCTGTTTTAAATCGAAGTATTTCCAAAAAATTTGAGTGAAATTTCAAATATTTTCATGTACCGGGTATTTCCATATTTCTATGTGATTTTGAGTCTTGTATCATGTTTTTGGATTCGTACATTTCCATTTACAAAATCCACACTTTGACTAAAATCGTAATCCAATGGTCTCTGTGGTTTTGAATACTCGTATTTGATTTATACCACGAATATTCAAGTATTTAAATACTCACTACAGCGCTATTGTATAAAAAACTTATATCCTATGAAGACAGAGCTATGGGCTGGTTATATAAGCTTAGTTATACTGTAATAAAGGTTAGCATGTATGTTAACAAACAATAAGTGAGAATTTGCTTGCTTCATATTGAGGCTAATGTTCCTCCAAAAAAATAAATCATGTTAATGGATGTCAAATATAATGTATGGATAAACTTATGCTCCATGAAGTTTAATTTGTTTTCATGTTATACCTTGTAGGCCGATTTTTTCTTAAGGTTTATTTATTCTTTGGTGAAATTTAGATAACTCTACCCCTTTTATTGCGCTAGATTGTTTAATCATGTTTAATAAATTCAAGTTTGTTTCGGTGTATGTAGTATCTGTGTAAGCGACAAATTACAATAACCTGCAGTTTTGTGAGAATGAACTTTTATGACATGAAAACTTTTGTTATCTTACAATGCTCTCATTTTTGGTTGTAAAATGAATTATAAATGAAAATATAAATGGTATGTGATACAAGATGGACGTTTTTGATCCATTATTAATATTACACAATATTATTGATAATAATTTAATTTCAGAAGTTTGTAATACTATTAGTGAATTTGAGATATGTTGTATACATGTATTCTGTATGGATGTATTATATATTATATTGTTATATACTGTATTATACTCATTGTGAGAGGTTACACACCGCTAAAACTACAGTCAGTTTACTGCGTCATGTGAAATATATTCTGGTGAGCTCTCTCTTGTCTGGTATATTTTACTGATCTCAAGTTTTCATTGTTATATTTTACCCTATTTTTTTGTATTTTATTGGTTTATTGACATTAGTTAATTTATTTTAATACATACCTTATAGTTTCTACATTTGTTGATGATGATTTAATGACGACTAAGATATTATAATAATTACGGATCTTTAATTATTGTATTTCAGCATTTTTTTTATGTTGTTCAGCGTTTAAGTTAAAAGTTTGCTTTTATTTCTCTTCGAGTTCTTTTATTCCCTGATTCAAAAATTTGTTAATTATTTACAGAGTTGCTCAACTTTGTTATTATTTTTTTTATTTATTTTTTAAACGCCTGTTTTGACATGGCTTGTTGTGGGAACACCTGTGGTTGGCAGACTGGCAAAATTGCCTGCTTTGTTGAATTATTGCCCAAGATTTGGTGAAAATGATGAAAGAGAAATTGTCCACCCTCTAAATTGAAAAATTCCCGTACAAACTTCTCCGGATGATTTTGATGGACACATTTTATGACAGTTTGACATTTAAGTTTTAAATATCTGAAACAAAAGAATAATCTTCACTGACACTGTACAACAGTTATGAAATGGTTAATTTAACTCTTGTATACAGGTTAATGTTTACCCCATATTTCAAATCGGTTTGTCATAATTTTGCTTAGACAATGTATATTGAAAATGGCAGGTGAGCCCCGTGTACATATTGGTACGGAGCTTAACCCTTTTATTAACATTACATTTTGTAAACTAAGTCATAGAAGAAGAGTCAGATTGTTGTAAGTCAAATTTTGCGGTATTATATGAACCTTTTATCAATGTATAACTTATAGATACTCCTGTGTTAAGTGTTATGACATATTTCATTGGTGTTATTTTATTGTGATGTGCAATGGGGTGACAGATTGTTATGTTATGTTGTTAATGCAAAATATAAAACAAAATGAAAGAATAAATAAAAGATACCCAAGTATGTATAGTTATGTTGTTTTTAAACCTGTCGAATTTCTTTGACAAAAAAGAGAATTTTCAATATTTTGATCTTTCATACTTGTGTTAAACTTTTGTGTACATTTCTAATTATTCATCTACCTGTCTTTGTTGTTTTCTTAGCCTGTCTGATCACTTCCTTCACAAATTTTTTTTCATAAAATACTAGGCCTGAGTTCAGTAACTGTTGCGGGTTCAAGACTATAATGGATCAGTTGATTCTTACCCTTTGTCTATGACTTATTTAGCTTGGTCTTATTTTTTAAAATCTGTTATTTACTTGTATCACTCTGAGAGAATTGTCAAAATTAAAAATCTTAAGTGGCATCATAGTTATAAATATTGTTTGCCCTGCATGGGAGCCGTTTGAAACTTAAAGTTTGTACTTCACTCTGAGAGTCTTCATCTACATAAAATTCATGGTTAAACTGAATCTTGAAGGGTTTGTTTTAGTGTTATATGCAAGTTATATGAATTAGTATGATTACTATTGCCAGTAGATATGCAGACTTCAACATTTTGTCAGTGTTCAGTAGTGAATTATGGAAAACTTGTACAGTGCAAACTCTCCAAAGCAACACGCTTTGGGAGAAGCAAAAATATGTTGTTGAGAGGTTGTTGCTTTGGAGAGGTTAAATTAATAGTTAAATCGTACATTGGGAAAAAATCACGCTGTGGTTGAAGGGAGGTTGTTGTTCAAGAGAGGGCCGCTCTGGAGAGGTTGCACTGTATATATGTCTGTTTGAGCTTTTAGTGACCAGTATTAATAAATCACTTCTGGACTGTTTTCTAATATCAAGAGAATTGTGACACAAGGCCTTAGATGAGCCAACTAGTCTATAAATACAAGTATTGCATATAAAACATAACAAAACCCTGGTCAATCTTTGTTTTTCTCATTCCTCATGCATTTTACATCATAAATCCTACAATTATTAAATTGTGTCAAGCATCACCACATTCTTAATTATCTTATTATCAAGTACTGTAACACAGCTTCAAAGCCATAATTTTATATATTCAAAAACATTCGGGCCTTTACTAAATATTTTGTTCTATAGAATTGTGAAAAAAGTATTTACTGTTGAGTGTACAACCTTGTAATATGACAATAAACAAGTGTTTAAAGCTGTTTGCCTCATAATACCACATTTCCCAGCATCTGAGGCAGACAACTTTTGAAAACATTGTATCAAACCATTGATTATAATGAGTAATGGCTTCTTTCACCACAATGTTTTCCACTCTATCAGAGAAAAATAACCCAATTTTTAAATTGATGTTTTGTATATTAGCTTTGAATTCGTAAGAGTCCAAAATATGCTTATGAGGCAAAGCGTTAAGCAATTCATCAGTAGTGGACTGAAATCAAATCCAAAACAAATATCACTATACAAGCTTGGCATAAAGTATTCCAGGACAAGTAACCTTAAAGGTAAACCAAATTGCACAGCAGAACTTTGTCATGTGTTTTGTATCACTTTTATAAGTAGTATAACACTGTCATGTGTGACAGAACATTGTCATGCGCAATAGAACATTGTAAAGTGCAACAGAACATTGGCATGTGCCACAGAACATTGTCATGTGTTACAAAACATTGTCATGTGCAACAGAACATTGTCATGTGCAACAGAACGTTGTCATGTGCAACAGAACATTGTCATGTGCCACAGAACTTTGTCATGTGCAACAGAACATTGTCATGTGTTACAGAACATTGTCATGTGCAACAGAACATTGTCATGTGTTACAGAACATTGTCATGTGCAACAGAACATTGTCATGTACAACAGAACATTGTCATTTGAAAAGAAGTAGTGTCATGTGTAACTGGAAATTGTCATGTGTATCAGAATATTGTCATGTGTAGTGGAATGTTGTCATATGTTGCAGCTTATTGTGATGGATTGCAGAATATTGTCATGAGTAACAGAATAATTTTATGTGTAGTGTCAAACTGTGTGCATTGTCCATTTTCATTTGTTCTGGACCAGAATCTGTAAAGGACGAACTATTTCGATGACAGATAATGAAATCTCGAGAGGGACATTAATCTTGGTGCTGAAGAAAAGGATTTTAAAAAAAACAATTTCTTCCCTCTAAATGCTAATGAATGATTTTCTTGTTCAAAATTCAACAATTTTGTGATCCGTAACAAGGGTTGGCCTATCAATGTCAAATTAATCTGAATCAGTGCGCAGTCTTAGCGTTTTATACCGCTAAAAACAATACATCATTTCCACCGTTGAGAACATTTTGCACACATTAATTGCTACGCCCTAGTTAGAGACAAAATCCACGACCTTCAAATTTCACATTGTCGTGGGCGTCGCTAGTCAATCATGTGGCGTGTTATTCACTTTCCGCGTTACTTACGAGCTGTCTACAATTTAATCATTTTTGAGTGTATTCGAGCGGATACATCCAATAAGGAATGGTACAATGATTCCATTTGCAAGAAAAATTTCGCGCAGGGGACACATAAAATAATGGTTGATGTCTATGTTAAAGAAAGGAGCAGAATTATTGGTCCAAGTTTCTTACTAGAAGTTTCAAACTTGCACGAGTCTGTTTTCAACAATGGTGTGTAGTTGGATTAGATGTAAGAATTAGTCTTCATTAAACTCCTTTTTATTTTTTTATTTTATTTTTAGCGTTGTAAGCATTTTAGCACATTTACCTTGTACAGTAATGTCCCGTATACAAAATATTTTTAATAGTATTCATACTTAAAACTGAGTAGTACGTACGTCTGTAATGAGTTAATGTGTCTAACTGAATGATCGAATTACTTCCTCATTGTTGTTCTAATTCTATTTAATTATCATAAACTAGGAGATTGAACCAACCTAATTATTGTCAATATCCACAATCAAAGCCTGCCAATATAATACAATTGTTGGGAAATAGAAGCGTAATTCATGGATTGAATTAAAGGTATTGCTGAACATACTACAGAAAATCCAATATCCATCGCGATAATTGACAAATTTGGCATTTGTGTCTGTCGAATAGAGTTATGTATCTCAGTGACAGATTGAGTCATCGCAATACAATGGTGCATCATTCTCCAAAATCACGTACAGAATACGGACCGTGCTATCAATTTTTGTTTATTTTGTCTTGTGGTATGGGTACATTGTGATGTATATAGTTCAGAGTCATATTTTACTAACTTAACTTTAGTTTTTTTGACCGGGTTTAATGTCGTTTTTCAACAATTCAGCAGTTACATACGGCGACCGGTTCACCTAACCTGAACTGCATACTAACCAGTACTAACTTACGCTTCCACAAGGAGCCGGCAACTTCTCCACATAAGGAGGAAAACGACATTTTTTGTCAATTTTCCTTGCAGGATATGACCTGGCGCGACCGGGATTTGTACACTAACTAATAAGTACATTTTTTCAAATTATTTCCAATGAATGGGAGAACTAAGTTTACCCCTTAAAGTGATGTTTTATTAAAGTACATGTACATGAGTTACTGAAACCCTTGTCACCGCGCAATTTTGTGTTTTCATTTGTAGAGAAGCACGGTAATTAAAACAAGACATGCTTCATGTATACACCTTCCAATAACTCCGCCAATAAACCAGCTTCACGCCCCCGTCGTGTCTCACCAATACATCCATAGAGGATTAAAGTTTACTAACAACATTTGACTATCGTAGACGCATTTAATGCCTTTACTCCATTTGGTTATCAGTGCCCGTATTATTTCCATTTAAGGATCTCTCGTTCATCTAACTTTGTACGTTCACCATATTTGGTAAGTTACAGAGAGTTACCAAAATATATTTTGTCCATATTTAGAGAAACGATACAAAGTGCGAGTACAAAGTTCTATTGTTGGTACTATACTGCCAGCTCTAAATCAGTTGTTTGATAATTCCATGTGTAATATTAATGTGTACTCTAATATATGCATATATTATTAGAAGGAAATTAGTAAATCACTATTTTGTACTGGTTATTTATTTGAAGCTCGTAATACATGTATATGTTCAAATGTCAACACAGGGACTGTCCGAGATAAAATGCAATTAAAACGCCAGTATGGCTTACACTCCGTACAAGATACTAGTAATCCATCTATTGTCCTTGTGGTAATGGTAACAACTGAAACTTGTATAAAACTGATATACCTGCTTGTTGAGGAGTGGGTTTTATACCAAAAACCAATAAATTTTGATAGATATTTTATGTTTCGATTTTAATATATTTTGGCGGGAAAAAACATCACTGACATGTGACTTGAGGGTTCAAGAGTTACGCCCTACATGCACTTGTACAGAAACAAAAGTTTGAAAAAGTTTATGGCACATATTGTACATGTATCGCCTTGATGATCACAACAAAAATAAACAACAAACAATAGAGCGTCAATTAATCGCCTTCCTTATTCTAAATTCCTGCAGATATTTGTGAGGAAAGTAATTAATTATTGAAGCTTTAACGTCTATACGCAACAATTGCGCTTATCAGATTTTCATCCTAGCAGATCATCGATCTATGTTGGGAACTGATAAATTGACTAAGTTCGAATCGGCAACAATCGGAAGTGATCGACTGTTTCCCGAATTCTACCGATAGTTGAATAGGAATTTATGACCCCAGGCTATTCTTATCAGGGTAATAAATCACGATCAACATAATCACCTCTCGGATAAATGATACAGCGATACCTTAAGACATAATGGTTTCAGATAATACAGCTTTCCAAACGTATTTATTATTTGTTTATCTCTTAACGTTTATAGTAAATGCAGCGTAGTATTTGGCGATCCATCATTTTTGGATCCTTTAAGAATTTATCGTAAGTTGAAGTAATAAATTTAAAATTAGATGGCGAACACAAAGTTACAAATTATTGACTAATACGGTCAATGCAGAAAGATCAAAACTTGTTATTGATTAAAATATAATATGGGATATGATTTAATCTTTGTACCAAAACCTCTCCTGGATTTTGTGTCACAGACAGAAATAGGCAGTTTATCTACAAATGAAAGCCAACAAAAACTTCAGTATCATCTACATGGTTTTTCAATCACACAGAAAAAAACACATTTTAAGAATTTGAAGTTAATAGCTATATTGTGTTCATAGCTAATTTAGTTTAAAAGATTTGTATAAGTTTAGCTTCTATTTTTTATTTTTATATTATGATTAATCTGATTTAAGAACACATAATGTCGTTGGTATATTACCCCTTTCCCTCCCCTCCCCTTCCGCCCTCCCCCTCGCGCCCCTTCTCTTCCCCCCTTCCATACCCCCTTCCCTTCCCCCCTTCCCTACCCCGCCCCTTTCCCCTTCTCTCCTCCCCCCTGAATGCCCTTCCCTATGAGTACCTCAGAGTACCCCACTGCGCTCCCCTGGGGATTTACCTTCCCATTTCCCTACCTAGGCCTTCTGATACTTTTTTTCCTAGTCATCTCCCTATTTCCAGACAGAAATTTAATTGGTGCAAACAGACAACGATGAGAGAGCGGGACCTTATCGGAGCCAACGAAAAAAATCAACGGACAATTACAGGTGAAAACTGAGGTTGATTCTTAAAAATGAAGATTACGGACAAATTTACATAAGGTTAAATAGTTGTATATAATTTAAAGGAATAGCCATTGCAGACAAGCGGTCATTATTACATATTACATCAGACTATAGGGTGATATCTAAAATGCGCAAACAGACAATAATTCTATGGGAGATGACTTACAGGATCAAACAGACAGAGGAGCTTTGCATGACCGTGCGACCACATACACGCATCATGCGGGTGTTCGTCCCTCGACACCAAGGGACGATAGAAACGTAGACGCAATGCGTCTTATTACGAAGGCCTGTAGAGACCAACATGAGCCCCATATTTTTCTTCTATTTTTTATACGACCGTGTCAACACTAGGAAAATCTTTACAAAATTTGAATAACAATATGTTTCAGTTGTGATTTCATGTTTAGTAATATCCCTGTAGCACCAAATCAATTGAAACTTTCAACAGCGCTTCACTTTGTAATTTACAATCTGTTGGCAAAATTTGGTAATATTCGAACCATCAATTTAATTAATATTAATGAAAATGTGCAATCTTAGGTGTTGTTTTACCTCCCCGTAGTCAATACTTGTACCTCCAGGGCATAATATATATACACCGTACAAATCCATGTCTGTTATTGATGCGTTTCACACCTTGCAGCAGTCATAATGGTCATCATTTAATCAAACTGTAAACAACATATCATATGTAACGTTGTATTTAAAGTAAACACCTGCATTTTCTTCTTCCATTTCTATCATACTATCAAAAATAAATAAATCTGAAGCAAGTTTCAAGTTTCTAATTCAATAGAACATCCAGTGAATGTTCCACTGACCTATTCAAAAATATATTTAGTGTTGTCGCGCCAACAATCGACTTACCTAGAACGTGGTTCATTAAATATGGACAAAATTCGTTCAAATAATTCAACTAAAAGTTTTAAAAGCCCTATTTTTATACACCAATATCATTGAAGGAAAAGTCATTCTATTCACTAGCAGCACACAATTTTTTCTCACCAAAATACACATAATATCATTTAAGACAGAATAGTTACCTCCCTTAGATTTACGCGCGTTATTTTTATGTTAATACATGTACATAAACTCACGCTATAAATCTAGATCTGATCCTATATAGACGTGTATGAGACAAACACCATCTGTACAGCCTTGTTTATCCTTTATTTATGTAGATATTATTTATAATTATGCATGACTGGAAGATAAACTCATGTTCCTGGTTAGTAATTTGTCCCGCAGTCATTGTATTAACTGATTAATTCACTCTGCTATATTGGAGCGACGTGTGGTTAATTTATAGACGAAATCTACCATGCCGAATCCACGAAAAAACACATTCATGCCGCTTTGAGGAACAGTGTATTACACACTCTGTAAAACAAAATTGAAACTGAAATAGCGTCAACTTCTGGATCTGAAGTATCATTTATAACACCAATCACTAAAAGCAAAAAATCGCTGATTGCTTCAAAATAATGAAATTTGTGTCATTCATCAAATAATTCATTTATTTGGTAATATAATTTGATGGATTGATTCAAAGCATTGAATGCAGTTTTTGTTTTTTGAAAAATGCATTTGCCTCAATTGGTATTTAAGTGCAAACATCGCTTAGATGCTGCGAAATTAGAATCGATCATAGCACGCTGAAGTACCATAATATCATGCAACGTTGCCATGAATTTCTCAAAGTAAAAGCTTAATGTTGATTGTCTTTCACAATATCATCATTTCAACCTACGGACACCATTGATAAGTGGACAACACATATTGAACAGACAGTAGTCCATGTACAGATACACTTAGTGACACAAACATTATTTACTTACAACAACAATATGGAACAGCCTGTCAACAGCTGCACGCGCGTTGGAACCTAGTCCAGTATGCATCAATGGCCTTTATCGAATCCGTACATAAGTATTAAGAAACTAAAAGTGATCATTTTTAATGCTTGTGAAACTTATTTTTTCGTCATATATTAACACAACTGTTGAAATTCTAGTAGTACCATGAAACGGTTGTCAGTTGACCATGTAAATGCTTGTCTGTCCAATCACGTGCAACTGGAAACTGCACAAAATGCATTGACAAGACATTAACTTTTCATTTAAAATTTACAGAACGTCTGAGTATCCCAGTTTTAGTGAAATTTCGAATCCTCATTTATTTTTTTCCGTGTGATGATCGCCTATCGTGTTCCATCATAAAATAAAAATGTTATTCAATGCCGCATATCCTGTATCAAGTAAAACAAATTTGTACAAACAACAGGAACACACTAAATCGTCAGTGAAATGCAATCACATCCACTGGAATGCTTGTGAAGTTACATTATGTCTGGCCCATGCCCTGCCGAGGTACAGGCCAGAGGTAGCCATACGTCCTATTCGTTGATTCTCGAGTAAAATTAAATTTTGTGTTATGAAGTTTGAAGCGTATATTTGTCAAACTGTTTGTTATTTACGAAGGTTTTAAAGATATTTTTGTTAGAAAAAGACTGAAATAAAGCATTTAAAAATTAAAGTCTTTTTGTGACTTTTATTTTTAGGGTTCACCAAATACAAAAAAAACACAATATTCCACAATAACTAGTAACGATACAAAATTGAAGTTATCTCAGTTTGATATTATATAATTTGAGTATAAAAGTTTAATTCTGTAACCGGAAGTATTCGCTTTTATTAACAATGACATGAAGGGGACGTTAGAAGTTTTTTTTGTATGTTTGTTTTATGCGACTTATTGCCACTGCGGTTTAACGCCGTTTTTCAACATTTTTTTCAATTATATACGGCGACCGGTTCGCCTAATTAGCTTTCCTGTACTGCATACTAACCAGTACTAACTTACCCTTCCACAAGAAGCCGGCAACTTCTCCTCTTATGGAGGAAAATCGACATTTTTGTTAAATTTTCATAGAAGGTTATGACCTGCAACGACCGGGATTCGAATCCGGATCTCCGGGTTACAAGTCCAGCACACTAACCAATGGGCGACGGTCGCGGCCAGAAGTTTTGTTAAGCGTTATATATTTTGCTGATTTGATACGGAGAAATATGTTCCTCGCCCATGTCTCAAAATTAGCTCAGTCACGTGCTGTTCCTACAGAGCTAAGTGGGCGAACAAAGAAATAACAGAGGAATCCTAAGTATAACCGTAGGACTTAATGGGACGATAAATTACGGACATACATGCGCACGACTTGATCAATCTCTTGTATTACTTCATTCGTGTGTCTATGTGTGTCTCATTGCATGCCTGTATGCTGCAATCTTACACGAAATGAACATTTAACTAAGAAAAATTGAAGTTAATGTCATCTTGGAAGTTTCAGATAATTCAAGTATCAATTTTAGTAACATACCACGTGATCACGGCAACATACACGTGATCATTGTAGCATATCACATGATCACCAGGATAACCAAAGTCTTATTCGTTATTCTCACACAAGCGGGGGATATTTGCTTGTAATTACAAGAGACATTTCACATTTCCTGATCTTGAAAGAAATCTTGAGTAAATTGGAAATCTCAGTTTGAATAAATACAGCATTGATGAATATTTATACCTTTGTTGAGTCTAAGACCAAACATAAACATCACGTCATGTGACGATCTATGATTGACTTCGTAGGCATTGAGTGAATTTCAGAAATACAATATTTAAATGACTTAATGCGGACATTTTGAACGCCGTCGGAGGACTGGTATGTCGATCTTCGCTTACTTTCATCTGTTTTTTTGGCAGTAACTGAAAGTCTGTTAAACATTACGCCTACTCAAAAACAAAACTCTTTTATGGAACACTTCATAAAATACTTCATAGAGAGAACATCCGCGTACCTCACACGAATCAGGAAGTGTTATACGCGCATTAAAACGGTTAGATTTGATGTGAATTCATTCCCTTCAAGACGGATACAAGAACGTAGTATTGAGTGACCGCAATGATGACGCAATATATCCCACAGGAGCCACATGATTGCCAGTTAGGTATTAACAAACAAGTAATAGTTCACCACAAATTGCTTTGTATCGTTGTTGGCAACTTATCTCACAGAGACGTAACCAGGCATAGCTTGTAATGATGTACCTATCATATACACCTTAATTGAAATTCCAGCAGCAAATTATCTTCACAATGCACGATAGGTCATACATTGCAGAAAAGACCAGAATAGTTCTAAATGAACATACGCTTTGTATATCTCATCACTTCGCCCACAGCCTGCACGGAGCCAGGTGTCAGAACATCACAACACGATGCCAACTCTCAGCGCTTTAAAGTCTCTTGATGTACAGTTATATTACAGTATTAGCAGTCAAGTGCTTCAAACTTTTGTTCAATCGTTTTTCCTTAAAAAATCACTGTACACCTACTTCGCCTACATAGTATGACAAGTTGTTCCAAAGAAAGCATAGTGCTTTATCTGACACAATTTGTTATACAGTAACCAATCCAATCTTGCTCGGACAGACAAAAATGTTCGTATTAGAGAGGTTTTGGGAATACAAAGGTTCCGGATTCCAAAAGTATTTTTAGCCTTAATTACATAATGAAAAAAAGTCGAGATCACAGAGGATTCCGGATTGGAAGGGTTCGGATTAGAGAAGTTCGACTGTACACGGAAGCTTTCCTGTCCCGTTCATTCCAATGGTGATCAATGATATCATCGCTTGGGAAGGCTTTCTTCCATGGGTACGGGTTCTCAATCGGTTGAGCGATTAACTTTTGTTTCCTCTTTGATGAAGTATGAATGACTTGACGCTATTTAGTTACTATCGACTACAAAACTGCTTTATTGTTCTATAATATTTTTATGTAATTTGATATATTTGGCTGATACTAAGAGTTATTTTGGCATTCCGTAGGTACGCCATTCCTCCCAAAAGAAGTCTAGACATTTATCTCTAATTGATAATAAATTTGCATTTTTTACATAACAATATGCAGAACGATATGCAGAACGAATGTTGTCCTTGAGTTAATCATTCCTGATGAAGGAAGCGCTGTTATAATGAGATTCCGTACAGGGAAATATATCCTAGAAAATCCAAAAGAATATTAATAAGAATTCAATGCAGTCATCTCTTTAGCATTATAGCATGAAGAATAGTAAAATATCAAATAAATAACGAATGTGCGTATGTTTTTATAATACAATCCTCGAAGGATTGAACATTTCGAAATATCAATATGAACGTTTGTAATTTAACTTGGCCCTCGAGAATAGTGCTGCATAGAATCTAAATGGCATGGTATCCGGGTCATCATGTGCTAAAAACGCGGACAATTTTCCTTCAATACATGAAACTGTTGTCAACAAAACTATTGATATTCTTTACATGCATTTGAGAGAAATTCAGACATAAAATATTTGAATACAGCGATCTCATATGATCTATTTTAGCGAATTAAACGGATGTAGTGACAGAACGAATGATAAAACCTGTTGTTGTTGTGTCCACGTAACATAATTCAAGTAGATCAGCGTCTGTTTAAAGGAGCTTGTTAGAAGTAGCGTTGTCCACAGATCATCGGTGATCACGTGATTTTCTTTATTCCCGGTATGCTTTGTCAATGCATAATTTGTTAAGATACAGCAGAATCTTTCTAATCCGAACTTGCTCGGACAGACAAAAATGTTCGGTTTAAAGAGGTTCGACCGTAGCATGCATAATGATCACATTGTCGAATTGTTTTGTATATTATCACTATGATGAACATTGACAGGTTGCGCAAATCTCTGCTGTTTGGTTATTAACTAGATTGATATCACCCGATACGTCCAGAATACACACATCCCATTACGAACCGACAGCGAACGCCCACTGCATAAGCTTCAGTTTGAGCTCATAGCGCAAGTCTGGCTGTCGTGGAATATGTAAACAAGACGTACACGTTCATCACGTGATATCCTGCTTGCAACTAGTGTCTGTTTCTACGTTTAAACAGATCTAAACTTTGTGTTTATTTCATTAATTTTTTTTACAAGAACATACGAGAAATATACAAATGAACACATAAACAGACATCGACATTCAAACAGTTTGTTAAGTGTGAACACCAAATTCCATACCACACTGGAAGTAGGGGGTGCTTGTTCACCAAACATTTCAAAGACAATGCTAGTATAGTAATAACGACCACCTTGTTATAACGACCACTTAGTTTTGGACCGGCTTTCAATAACTCCCCTATAATTCAATTTGATAATGAGGCCATTTCATTATTACAACCGATTTTTTTTGTTCAAATGGTGGTCTCATTATCGAGGTTTTACTATATAAAGCCTTAATGGCACAATCGCTTACAGCTTCATTCACCATGAAATATGTAAATTACTTAAAATAAAATCCATATCATGCTTCGTGCAGTGTGACAAATCAGTTCTGACAATGCGAGAACAATTGATGGAAAAACAAAATAAATATATTCATGAACTTTGATAAAAAATATGTAAATGTGAAAATAACTATCACTCTGATACAGGATCAGAATTATAATAAATGAACAAAAAATATCAGCTCACTTCCACTGTAGCTGATTTTTCTATAATAATGATAATGGGCGGACGTGACCGTTTCTGTTTGTATGGATCAAATGACCAATCTTGACCAGAAAATGACGAGTTGCCGTATCCAGTCATTCTGTTACATTAATTGACAAGTGCACCATTTTTACTTTGTTATGCGTAAAGTGGATATCAATTCATGAGATGCTTTTCTCTTAAGGATTACCAATTCGATATCTGTACACGAAGAACCCGCCCAGTCGTGGTTCATTACATCACCGCGCGTGCTTATACCCACCACAATAAACGTGTATTTGTTTTTTTTCTACCAAAGTGATAATGTGTGCTTTTCGAAATGTGGAAGTTGAGAAAGATGCGTATATGTAGAAGAAACATGTATAAACTCCTCAGATGGTTAATAAGGAAGCCCAGAAATCATATCTGTTTTATGTGACATTGTCACTAAATTTTACAACAATTTTTCAATTGTATACGGCGGCCGGTTCACCTAACCAGTTTTCCTGGACTGTATACTAACCAGTACTAACTTACCCTTCCACAAGCAACCGGCAACTTCTCCACTTATGGAGGAAAATCAACATTTTTGTTAAATTTTCATAGAAAGGTATGACCTGCCGCCGCCGGGATTTGAACCCGGATGACCGGGTTACAAGTCCAGCGTACTAACCATTGGACCACGGTAGCGGCCTCCAATTTGTAACTAATGGGTTAACTGCACTGTCTGTATTACAAACATAATTTGTGAGTTTATACAGTGAAAAAAGTTGTAGTGAAATGGCTTTAACAGAATTTAAGTAAACATGTTTTTGACTCTAGATTTCAATTAATTATCAAAATGAGAATTTGTCGTGAATACTTTTTGTCCACATTTGCCTTTCTTGTCACATTCCGGTGATTCGCAGATAGAGATAAGTCGTATTATGTTGATAAACTAGAATTGTATTCAATTGTTGCATATAGCGAACAGTTGGTCAAACCAAAGCTTTCGGGTAAATGTGACACCAGCTCTTTCAATCAGAGGTGTGGGGAACCAAACGTTATCGTTCATTATCTACAGTTCAATGGTTAAATCAGTTCAGCGCCATGATTGAGCAACCTTCACAACCAAACAACATCCGTCAAGTATGATAAATGGGTCCTGTCTTGCTGAACAAACGCTCGTATCCCTCAAGCGTCTCTTCAAAGGTTTACCAGAATAATAATGACAGCTTTATTCCACACTGGTCTAATATGGACTAATGACTTTCTCTATACAATCTGTAATGATTGCTTATGCAAGCTATTTGTGGTAAAACCTCAACAAGAGACACTTTTCTATGGAGAAAAACAAAACATATTCAGTTCACTGAACTCGCTGAGATATTAATAAAACCATACACACGGAAATATAACGATGTTTATAACACACGAGTGAATTTTAAATCCTTTTGGGTTCGTGATTAAAGACCATCATTTTCAAACTCAATGTCTAACACTTATATTTATTTTTCTAACACTTTGTCACGACAAACCAGCCATTTCAGTTAAAGTCGTTGATATAAATCCACGCCGTGTAAGAGACAGTACATAAAAGTTTATTTTGTGAGGAGAATGATCTTGCAATTCAATTTGAACAGTTGTATTGCTACGAAAAGGCAAAATGACAATTATGCTGTCTGATGTAAGTGAAAAAAACTCCTCTTCACACATCTAAAGCAATTAATTAGCTGCGGCTCTGAATTAAATTGTATCATTAGATTTACTTGAAAGGACTTGCCCCAGGGACATGAGACAAACGGATTAATTAGATAATCTATCGCTCAACACTTTGGCTGATGAATCTAAAATGTTTATAAATTGCTTTTTGTTCTATCAGATCCAATGGGAAGCTTTTTGTTTGATTGTTTGAAGTTGAAACAATACAGAGCCTTGTTCTCATCTACGCTTTTTGTTAATGTGTACCTCGGGAATAGTTATATGTGTACAAACTGTATGTACATAAGCTGAACGTACGCGTGTAACGACCAGTTATAGAAATCAAAGCGTTCACAAATATATTGTTCATCTTTAAGCCGAAGTATATTTCAACGATAGCGATAATTCAAATTTTACTGATTTGTGGCTTATTTTCTATGTGCGGCCTCTGATACTCTGTAACTTGTAAAATTGCCTCTGATGTTTAGTGCGCTAGAATTATACTCAAGTGAGAAAATTCATGTACATTTATGCATTTTATTGGCATATCAGCATTGTTATATCATTTTTGCCATTTACAAAGATGCTGCTAAAATGATGGCTGTTGCACAAAGTAGAAGAAACATTCAAAATATTCCATGCTCATGAAAATGGTTAGATATTAGGATGTGAGGAATGTTTCATCATTGTACGATTACTGTCCTAACGTATCAATAAAATATTTTTCATTCATGTCTACTGTTTTTAACAATTACACACGTCAAGTTATCTGTGAATGCATCATATACCTGCCCTCATCAGCACACAAATGTATGTACACTTTGTATATGTTTCAATTAAATTGGTAATTGATAATTATATTATTACTAGTATTCCAATGTGTGGTCTATTCTCGAAGACTGATTCCAATGTTCTTGGACTTATTCTACTTTCCTCCATTGCATTTTACTGGACTGACACTGGGAATTAGTTAAATTGAGAGCTCAGCGTCCTTAATTTTGACAATGATGAATTCTTGAGATTTAAAAGGGGTCGTTTTTAGATTGACAGAGAGTTGTTCTTTAGATTGTCTATGGGGCCACCCGAAGGTTGTCAATGGGTAATTCTGTGAAGATGATTCCCGAAGTTGTTATGCTTGATATTGAACTTTGCTTTCCCTTCTCACGACGAACTTGTCACAAAGCTGGATATAACTATTATTTCATTCATTCGGGGAGAATATTATTATGATAGCATCCGAAACATTTCTTTTAGTGATGTAAACATACATCCATGTGATATTTGTACCCAGTGAACTTTTAATATATTCTCAAGACATCTTGTAATCATGTCGTACGAGAACTTTGTAGACATTTGGTACTTAGCCTACTTTTATTACAAATCGTGAGATATTTACATGATTGGGCATCTTATTCTCAACTATATTCTGTCTAAGAAAAGGGTTAACTTTTTACTTCCTTACGCTCACAAACCACTCCTTAAAACAGCTTCAATGACGGTCTTGATTCTATGTTAACATAAAGCTGTCGCTGCTTGTAAGTTGTTCTTTATCCTTCCTGATATCATTACTATAGAACAACATTTGTGCATCTCCATGGAATAGTGAAAGAACCAACTTTCCGTAAATAATTCAGGTCCTGTATACCTTTATTTATTTTCGTTCACGAAACCGCTGTGACATCAAACCATTTCCAGAATTCCCCACGTCTTCATTTGTAACTATCTTCCACTCGAGTAGTGTTTGCTTGTAATGATTTGATTAACTGACGCTTTACATTTCCTGAAATTGGAGTAAATCTGGAGCTTATTGGGTCTCACACACTGAATAGATATGTAACTAGTGTCAATTTATATTTTGTAGAGAGAAACAAAACCACCATTACTTCAGGTATCTGTGTGTCTTTTTGCACACTCATTTGGTACTGTAAGGCTGTTATGGAAATTGCATAGTACGGTGTCTTCTCTTGTTTCAATGTTACTGACGTACATTTGTGAAATGAAAGAGACTATTGCAAGAGACCAAAGTGGTGTACCAAATTTCTTTTGACTATGGAAATACGAGTAGATTTTTTTCACCGGGTTCAACGCCGTTTTTTAACTTTTCAGCTACAGACGGTGGACGGTTCACCTAACCAGTTATCCTGGACTGTATACTAACCAGTACTAACTTACCCTTCCACATATGGAAGAAAATTGACATTATTTTTTCAAATTTTCATAGAAGGTTATGACCTGTCGCGACCGGGGATGGAAATATATGTGCAAATTAAAACACGGATTTCCCACAGTTAGCTAAATACAGAAAAACCTCTGAAAACCGGACTCTCTGAAAAAAATCTCAAATCCCATTTTTTCTCTTTGATAATCAATACCTCTCCGAATACCGGAAATCTAAAAAAAACGGACTTTTGGCCCCATCCGGAAAGGGTCCGAATTTCAGGGGTTTACTGTAGTGCAGTTTTGCAAATCTTGCATTCTCGCCCGACATAAGTACCACATTTCTATGTCTATACATCACAAACAATGACTGATATTTCTCTGATAACAAACCACGTCTGCATGTGAGTTCACGTCTCTATGAAATTCAAATACGACAGTGAGGGATATCTCTTGTGATAAACCAGCATGATATGATGCACGTGAAGTGCACGATTTACATTCGTTTGATCCAATTTAAGATACTAGCTTTGCTAAAATTGCTGTTAAATGACGTTAATTTCTGCGCTTTGATGTAGTTGCATTTCTGAAGAGGAATTATCATGCTAGAATCTTGCTCTGGATGTCGGAAACATTTCTGGTATTTAATCTTCTCAATTATTCCAGCCTATCGCTGTTCTGAACATTTTTCATTTGTTAAGAATAATAAGAAGACGGCTACCTGTTGATGAAGTACACTCTAGAATTACGAAATTCTGCATGTTTTGCTACCACTTTAACTTAATAATAAATACATAGGCGGATCCAGGGGGGGGGCGGACCCGGCGTACGCCTCCCCGTAAAATTGCCCAAGCAAAGTTTTTTTTTCTATCATGAAATATGATATTTACATTAAAATATACATAAATGTCTAGAAATTTTCGCACGCTACGTGTGCAATAGGTTGCGAGTACAATAACACAATGGCATAACGTACAATTCTCCCTGGACCTGGACCTGGACCCCAGTCTACTTGTTCAGCGCCGCCCCCCCCCCTAACTAGAATTCCTGGATCCGCCTATAAAATAGATATCACAGGGAACACCAAACAGATGTTTGAGAAATACAAGTCCACTTTGATAACACGATATTGGAAATGCACGACATGAAAGCTGTTCGTTTTAGATGATATCTTGTAGTTTACTTCCTTATCTAAGACTTAGGCAATAAATACTTGAACCTCCAAATTTGTCGTGGTGTAAAGCTCAGTGCGTTTTATTTGATACTAAAATTTATTTTTACCTTCAAGTATATATTAACAAGCAATAAACCCAAAATTTTATATTTCTATCCACTGGTTTAACGATCCTCGCATGATTACATATATTATACACTAAATATGAATTTAAATGTTTGTTCTTGACATTAGAATTCGTGTCAGTACAGCACTGTCTACAAACATCCATCCCCAGAGACTAGTTTGAAGAAATCCCTGACTTTTATCGCTTGTGCGTATTGTTATAGATAACGAAGACAATTCCCTGGGGTGAAGATTCAAAATTTACAACGAGTAATTTTCATGCAAGTTAGAGCTCTCACACGGATACAATAAACTTTGAGGAAAATGTATGGTCAATGATGCAGTCTGTTGTCTATGACGACTTTTGATCGATCTAATTCTATCAGAGTTCAATGCTACAACTGTGTTTTAAACTCGATGACTCTGAAGATTTATAACTCTGTAAACTTCTGTCATTAATAGGAAGAGGCTGGCTTAATACACTTGCTATAATTGACTGTAACCTATCCCAGACGTGAGCTATCGGATATTTCCGTCAAATCCCGTGAACCCACAATGACAACATATATAACCTTTAAGACAGAGACAACTATGGAAGTATGTTCAAAGTATCGCTTTACTTTTAACTGCAGAAGCATGTTAATAACATTGAAAACCGCTTGAAAACTCGTGCATAATAATTTATTTACCATATTTGTATTTTGTTGTTCAACAAAACTTACCCCCCCCAAAAAAGGTAACTGATTTTTAGATAGGATATTATATAGATTTTCAAATTACGGGGTTTAGTCTATAAAAATGTTATACAATTTCACACAACATAATCATCGCACTATAATTGTTTGATTCTACAGAAAGATCAGAACCAGCTTGTAGACGGTCGGTGCTGTCGCGGTGTGAATCTAAATTTAAATCCAATATGTCAGCAAAACTTTCCAAGACGAACAGTTGAACATCAAAACCCAGTTAAATCACACGTCTTATATTTGTAATTGGTTTCTCACCAAATTATGCAAATTATGATATGAATATTCATCAAGAGGACAATATTTTCAAACTGAGACAATCAATCGTAAGAAAATCTAAATATCAAATCAGAAATTCCACCATGCCTGTCGTAATTACAGACAAATAGCTGTTCTCTTGCAACAGAATAACAAACAAACATTTACATGATTGAATTGTGTTTGTACATCATACAAGAGCAACTGGTGACGCTTTTACTTAAATTTGTGGGTTTGTAACAGTTTAGCATTCATGATGAGGTATGGTGTGTCTATCGTATGAAACTGTCAACATTTAAAAGCGATCCATAAAATTGATCCCTTTTTTGAAGAAACTTTCAGCGTAGCATATAACGAGCCTGTATAAAGAGCTGTGAATAGATTTTTCTTAAAATTAAAAACGAACTACATCTTTAAGAGAATAATTTCATTTTTCAAAAAGTGTCGTGCCCTTCTTATCGTGAACTTGGGTATATTTTTCTTTTTTTTTCGCCTTATTTGTTCAAAGATCATTTTTGATCATAACAAATATTATGTACAGTCGACTCTCGTTATGGTGAAGTATTTTTAAGTCCCGATATTTTCCTTCTGAAAGTATGTAAAATTCTGCCGCTTAAGACGAACTTTGCTCCCGAAATTTTTCGTTATGTAGAACTTATTTTGAAGTCCAAATGAATAATTTCGCACCTGATTTGCGTTGTTTATTATTCAGAATAAACTTTGAAACTTTGTACTAAGTGTTCAATAGCAGAATGTCATCAACATTTACATTATTTACTGGAAAAACACAAGACAAGGTCAACAAATGAAAAAAAGAAATAATCGATATTACAACGACCCAACTACATGACAAGACATTTGCAACATAACAACAAAACAATTAGAAAATAACAGCAATATTACAAAGACACAAACAATATCAGAACAACATAAACAACACAACAAGGACATATTAGCGCTCAACATACCAACAATACAAACTACAGAAGAACGAAATTACGACACAACGGAGACGCGGAAAATTTAACATATCAGCAACAACTAAACAGTAGCAATAGTAGTAGTACGAACATCACCACCACCAATAACAGCAGCAACCAGCAGTAGTACTATCACCAGCACCAACACCAACACCACCAACACCAGCACGACCAACAAGGTGTAGCACAAACACCACAACTACTGCAATTATAAACAACAACAAATAGCGTCACTAATACTATCGTTAACAACAACAACAACAACAACCAACAGCATCACTGCTATTATCATCACCAACAACAATTAAAATGTATCTCCAAGGACACAACCGCCAACAACAACAGCAACAGCAACAACAATTAGAATCATCACTAGCACCAACACCAACAACAATCATATCAATCAATAGCACCACCACCACCACCACCATTACCTCCACAATGACAACCAGAAGCACCACTAACACCACCGCCAACAACAAGGATCCGTATCACCAACACGACTCAGCCATCATCATCATCAGCAGCAACACCAATTAATAGCAACACTACCGCCGCTATCAACAACAAAACAACAAACAATAATACGAACAACCGCAATAAACAGTAGCCCAAAACACCACTATTTTGTAATAGCATAGAACCATATCATATCAACAAAAATATCAGCAAGAACACATTTCAGTATTTGACATCTAATCATTGGAAACAATGTAACAGTTAATGGCGTGTACACTCCCGTCAGTCTAATTTTATCAAACCATCTGTGATAGAAACATACATACAAATGTAATTGGACAACGTTCTACCAATACACATCAATTTCTATCAACCGTGTAAGATCCTTCTAAATTATGCCCTAACTTTGCTCATGAAACATTTCAAAGTGAAAGCAACAAAACTGATAAGACTTTTGTGTTTTTTACAATGTAGTATACCACGTAATACAATGTGATTACCTTACAATGTACAGTTAAAACTTGAAACGAATCATTTATTCACTCAACGAGTAATTATTATTTAACAGAACATTTTAATGATGGCAACAACATAGGTACACTATATGCTAAACCCAAGGTTATAAAACTTGACCCGCCGTGGTCCAGATCGCGGCAGAACATACCCTTCTATGAAAAATTGACAGAAATATGGAGTTTCCTCCATATGTGGACAAGTTGCCGACTCCTTGTGGCCGGGTAAGTTAGTACTGGTTGGTATACAGTCCATAAAACCAGTTAGGTGTACCGACCGCCATATATAACTGAAAAGTTGTTGAAAAAACGGGGTTAAAACCAGTGAAAAAAAACTTGAGAATTCTCTGAAATCTCAAATCTCAATTTCATTCTCAAGGTCTTAGTTAGAGAGAATGTCACTGTTAATGATAAAAAATATTACCAACATGGATTGTGCAAAATAATGCATGATTACTATCATTATTGTCTCAGAATGATTAACTTAGAATCATTAATTTACAAAATATGATATTCGAGCTTGGATACCGGCGGCCCCGCGTGTTAAGACTTCGGAGTGTACTTGATACAATTGGTCATCTTAAGGTCAAATTGTTAATTAAGTACTAACGCGGTTCTACATACTATGTGTGACTGGTGATAAAATATAATTAGAGCAAAAGTAGAGACAGTTTATCTTAATAAATCTTAATTTATCCGTGCAGTATAATAATACATGTACATCATTAAAACATGCACCACACCGTCATGTATATATTGTTGTAGAAGGTCTTGTCAGAAAATGAGGTGTTAATCAATATATAGTAGAACGTTTAGAACCTTGTTCAACTAAGCGTCAACTATCTCTTATATTCCGAGTACCATTCTATGTCTGCTGTTATATGTCACAAAAAAGTCTCTCACATCGAGGACCATAACTTTAACCCAGTTAGATAGCCAGTGGTTCTTAACTGTATAGATACAACGAGCTATCGCTTTTTTGGTAAATACACCGGCGTTTGTCAAAATATTGGCTTCCAGCTGTATCCAGTGTAAGCCTTCAATTTCTGTAATAACGACAATCCCAAACCGCGTGTATTAAAACCATCTGCGAGCTACGAACGAACAAATAGCAAGTTAATCGGATTAATACCGTGTGATAATTCTATTTACAATTATTGCGATAAAATTGATACTCATTCACTGACAGTGTGTGCATATTATTTAATTATTCCTGGGTATTTAAACTGAAATCGCTCTCTGATGAAATATCAAATCGTTCAGTATATATTAGACCCTAGGGAAATTCCGACAAAAGTCTGTAGTTTTGTAATTCAATATTATCGCATTTAGGACTTGATTTTATACTCGCAATTCCCGATAAAAGCGTCAAGTATGACAGATATCTCGTGATGTGTGTAACAAGGGACACAATATCAACATAAGGGAGCCACTGCACCGTTCCTTTTTAGTTGGAATAAAATCCGTTACAAGTAAGTTCACCACTATATATTGTTTACATATAGTTATCATATGATTTCATACCGTAATAAATTAATTCAATATTTAACTAGATTTTTTTCACTTTACAAATCGACAACAAAGTATAACGCAAGAACTATTGATAAGAGAGGAATGAAAGAATTTATTTTTTCATATTTTAGTTAATTTCAATTTTTTTATTTCCTTTTGATAAAATTTATTCTTACGAGAGAATGTTCGAATCTGTGTGACCACAAATAAAACCAAGCTTTGTATAATCTTAAACTCTGATTTAATCTTACATTTACTTCATATGTTGTATTAAGAGATTGTTTCTGCGTCTCTTCATGCTGGTACGTAATCACGATACGCGAACATTCATTCATATAAACAATGAATTAGCCATTATTGTGCTGTAGGAAAATTTAGTACAAAATGCAATCAGTTTAAAACGACTTAGCGAGTAGTTCTATTCTTATTGTATCACTTAAAAGTTCAAAAGACGTGATAGAGTCTGTGGTACGCAACGTTACTTAATCGGTTTATTTAACCCTTTCACTTTGCCTCATAATACCGCATTTCCTCGTATCCGAAGCAGACGACTTTTGAAAAGATTGTGGCAAAAGAAGCCTTTGCGTGTAATGAGTAATGGCTTCTTTTGCCACAATGTTTTCCTCTCTACCAGAGAGAAATAAACCAATTTTCTTAAATAAATTGATGTTAAGTATATTAGCTTTGAATTTTGAAGAGTCCAAACTATGCTTATGAGGCAAAGTGGAAGAGTCCAAAATATGCTTATGTGGCAAAGGGATAAGAAAAAACTCCCCATTAAGTGCTGCAAACAAATTCGAAGTCAAGTCTTTGACAGCTCTGACGTGCTTCCGTACGCTTTGATTTTCTTAACCTCGTACAACGATATACTGAATTGAACAGAACTGCGCAATGATGAAATGAAACGACTCGATTAGAAATATCGATGGCAGTAGTAGTTTGTATTTCCATTTTGCTGAGTAAATGTCTGTTAATGGAACGTTTTGTATAATGTAGCTATCATGTTTGTATGATGATTGTGTGTATTTTAGTTTATTGTTTACTTTACTTAACTGTTTGGTTAAATTGTAGAACATTACAAACTTTGATTTACTACAACACTGGGAGAATGTTCGTTCTATTAGATTTCTGTTCACATTGATGATTAGTAAACATACTGTATATATAAAACACAATGATGATCAGTACACACTGTATATATATATAACACAATGATGATCAGTACACACTGTAGATATATAACACAATGATGATTAGACCACACACTGTAGATATATAATACAATGATGATCAGATCACACTGTAGATATTTAACACAATGATGATCAGTACACACTGTAGATATATAACACAATGATGATCAGACCACACACTGTAGATATATAACACAATGATGATCAGTACACACTGTAGATATATAACACAATGATGATCAGACCACACACTGTAGATATTTAACACAATGATGATCAGACCACACACTGTAGATATATAACACATTGATGATCAGATCACACTGTAGATATATAATACAATGATGATCAGTATACACTGTAGATATATAACACAATGATGATCAGTACACACTGTAGATATACAACACAATGATGATCGGATCACACTGTAGATATTTAACACAATGATGATCAGTACACACTGTAGATATATAACACAATGATGATCAGTACACACTGTAGATATATAACACAATGATGGTCAGACCACACTGTAGATATAATTTTAACCTAATGTTCATATTGATATAGATGTTAAAGCAGACATTTTAAGTCATTCATGTGATATTTGTCATAATTACTTACAAAACGTTCCCTGTGTCTGGAATTGAATTGTACTGTATTGCAATTGGTGAGGTAGTAGATATGTTTTGGCTTGGGTAATTATGTATAAATAATATTAGAATTAAAGACTCTTTGTATATTTTTTTCACTGGGTTTACCGCCGTTTTTTCGACATATTTTTCAGTTATTTTCTTTCATTTATATACGGCGGTCGGTCCCCAACTAGTTTTCCTGGACTGTAAACTAACCATTACCAACTTACCCTTCCACAAGGAGCTGACAATTTCTCCACATATAGAGGAACATCGACATTCTGTCAACTTTTCATAGAAAGGTATGACTTACCGCGACTAAGATTTGAACCCAGACCGCCGGGTTACAAGTCCAGCGCACTAACCACTGCACCACAGTCGCGGCGCTCTTTGTATATATAAGCAATATGATGACTTAGAACGATACTAAAACCTTGGTGCAACGTCTCTAGAGCGGCGCTCTCTTGACCAACAACCTCCCTTCGACAAAAGCATGATTTTCTCCACTGTACGATTTAACTATTAATTTAACCTCTACATAGCGACAACCTGTCAACAACAACATAATTTTGCTTCTCCCAAAGGGGTTACATTGTATCTGCTTTAATCAACGAAGCTACTCTGACACAATCGTCATACGTATTTTTAACTATGAACTACGCTGATATACAAACTTTCTTACGATATCGCGTTAATATCAGATCAAGCGCTTGGGTTTCTCTGTGATTTTTCGAATTTGATGAACCTGGTACAAGTTCTGTACAACTCACAAACAGCGGTCTGCTTTACGCTACAATTTCCGTGATAATAACTGAAAGTTTTTCTAGCACTTTTCATGCTATCAATTTATTTAACCCGTTGACCCAGTTATTACACTTCCGATTATGGACAGTTACAGTTTTTTTCTATCTATTTCTTCCAGATATCGTTCAACAAAAGAGTAAACGTGATTGGAAGAGGACATCACTTGTGACAGTAAATATTGACTCGATGAACACTTGCTAGTACGAGCGAGAGAATAATCATAAAGCATCACTATTGTATCGTGCTACGTTCAGGAAACAATACTCACTTGTTTCGTATTAAGCAAAGTCTTATCTAGTTCTGATTTCGAACCACTTGGAGTTATTTGGATTTTTGTTAGATCAACAATTTGTGGTGATTCATTTTATAGAGACTGTCTATTCACATCGATAACGAGTTAAGATTTTAAATGCATGTAAGTGACCACTAGAGTGAAATAATACGAAATTATTTTGTACCATTTTTCAAAGAAAGAACACGGTATCGACAGAATTTTGCCATTATGAGTGTTTGCTCAACAACAGCGGCTGCCACAAGACCGGGTGCTCGCCGGGAGTCCAGGAGCTCGAGCACGCGTGCTAGTACAACAGAAGCACAATTCTTCATTGATAAATCCGGAACGAAAGGACTAGATCAGAGGTATTTATGTTGTCCTGTAAAATGGTCCATCAGACAGAGATAATTGTATGTTGTTAATGTTGTTACAACTAATGGAATTATATGATCGGTTTACTTTCTGAGCCGCTAATTACCCGCTGTCTTGTCTGTTATGTGACTATGGAACCGGTTATTGAAGAACGTTTTATAGTAATGAGGTCTCGTTTATTGTCCCACAGTGTGTTAAATTGTCGAAACCCACTAAATCTTCCCAGGCAATAACTATAAAGTATCCGACAATTATAAACGAGGTTATGTTTTTTTCTCTCAAGAGAAGAACGGTTTGGTGTAAAATTAGATAAGCTAGTTCGAACCATTTTTGTGATTATGTAGGCAATATTTCCTAATGTTGTTTTTGTCGATGCAAAAAAGGATTCTGCTAGAGATTAAACGTGATGTTATATGTTCAAGATTTGTTGAAAGTTGTAAGTTTATATGTCTACAGACAATGATTAATAACATAATATTCACTTGCCATCTAAGATCGTAGCTTTGTGTCAACCAAATGTGCTTAACAAAATAAGTAATTTTTGAAAGGTTTGTTCTTCACAGAAATCTAACGCAAGTTGATTTAAATATGATATAAAACAAAGATCAGCGCTCAATAACCACACTTTAAATAGTTATTCTGAGTTTCATGAATAGGATCAAGACAGTTATGAAACATATGTTAGATGTTAGACATGTGTATAAAACATGGAGACAAGTTGTCGAAATGCCTGACTATGTCAAACTAATAAGTACATCTAGCTATGACTATGTCTAACTATAAGCACCCATAGCTTTGACTATGCCTAACTATAAGCACATCTAGCTATGACTATGTCTAACTATAAGTACATCTAGCTATGACTATGTCTAACTATAAGCACATCTAGCTATGACTATGTCTAACTATAAGCACATCTAGCTATGACTATGTCTAACTATAAGCACCTCTAGCTATGACTATGTCTAACTATAAGCACCTCTAGCTATTACTATGTCTAACTATAAGCACCTCTAGTTTTGACTATGTCTAACTATAAGCACATCTAGCTATTACTATGTCTAACTATAAGTACCCCTAGCTATTACAATGTCTAACTATAAGTACCTCTAGCTCTTACTATGTCTAACTATAAATACCTCTAGCTCTTACTATGTCTAACTATAAGTTCCTCTAGTTATGACTATGTCTAACTACAAGCACCTCTAGCCTTGACTATGTCTAACTATAAGTACATCTATCTATGACTATGTCTAACTATTTGTACCTCTAGCTCTCAACGTGTCAATTTATCAGTGTTGCTGACTAAATTAACCTGTATAGGTATACCGGTCTCTTTATGATAACATTTAAGGAATATTTCTTAGTAGTGTCACGCAAAATTCGTCGTGTAATCAGGCTAACGCCCTGTGTGCGTGTATACATCAAATCCGGATACTTGTACATATTGTTTATTTATTATAGATGAAATTATCTCAGCATCTGCACGGTTGTGACTGCCAAGTGCCAATAATAAAAATATACCAGAAACAGAGGGTGTGATAATTGATTATAAACATACTACTCATTAGGCTGGCTTAGTTATGTTGTCACTGGTTTTATCAATAAACACTGAGCTTAAAAGTTAGGATAAGCAAAGCCGAATAAATTGGAAATTCAATAAAAATATTTCATGAAAAATCGTCAAGACATGTATGATAGTTTGTCCCTAGTAAATGTTAACAAAAAACTGTCATCTGTGTACGACTTAAAACATCTGTTATTTGCACAACCATTAATGTTTTGCCTGGAGATACTTTGTTACAGTGAAAAGTACATCAAAAATGCCGGACAGTAGTTGTAATCTTCATAGAGGCAATATTTTAGAAACATGTCTGTTCATTTATATCATAGTCATATATACAGATCACTAGTTCATTAATTCAGCAACCACTGTCAGAGAAAGAAACTCGATTTCAATGCAAAATCTTCATGCTTAACATCATTAAATTAAAGCCATGTGGTACTGATAAATTATAATTAATTTGTTAGTGATTTAGTTCTGTCTTGTTAAATTGCAGCTGTAGTGAATTGTCATTAATTTTGATTAATTTCATTAATTGTTTCTACACAAATAAGAAAACACACGTGCATTGTATTTGTCGCTGATTTGTTTCAATTCTATTTCTCAGCAAACCTTGACTATTTTGTGCATTGTGTCTGCTGGTACCATCAACACCGTATTTATACTTTATAATGCGAGTATTCTGAAGTGTAATTTCATCATTTTGTTAAAGTTTTAGTGCATAAGTCAATTATACAGATTAACCAACGATTTTGGTTGAAGGTTCCGTGTTAATAATGTTTGTTTTGTTTGTTTTAATTGGTTTGGAAATACAGAATATTACCACGAGACATTTGAAAGGAATATTCTTCAGGAAATCTTTAAGGGCTACAAACTTTAATCCATTTTCACGGGCAACTTCTATAGCTTCAAGTATATTGTCAATCATGCTATGTTTAGAAGTTTAGAAATTTATTGGTTTAATCAGCGTACAATGCCATTGGTCATTTACAAATACTTTTAATGCAATGTTGATGTAGTGTAATACATTTCATTAAAAAAGGCAAAATTGCCTTAAATTCTACATACAACCTACTTATATTTACATAAATGGTCATTAACATCTTGATATAAAGTTATTAACTTATTAAATAATACTTTTGGAAGAAGCATCATGTGATTTATACATAACATTGATTACAATTTGAATATATTATCCATTTTTACAAATATTGTTATCACGTTGTCGTAACAATACAACAAAACAGTCTCTTGTGGGAGAGGGACACAATGTAATTAAAGTAATAAGTCTTTCCTCTTTTCTCAAAACTTTTATAATGTGATTTGAGAAATATTTCTTAGTTCATTAATGTATTTGAATTTCAAAAGATCAATGAATTTAGTCATACGTGGATATTGCTAATAGTACTTTCTTATGTATGTTTTTATAACTTCAAGACACAAGGGACATTCTAATAAAAAGTGAAATTCATCTTCTAAACAGTTACATAGATGACATTTGTGTTATTATATGGTATTTTATTTGGTTTATGTCATATACCAGCTTCTACCTCTAACATATGTGCCGACAATCTAAATACATGTATAGTAAAATCGTATCTTAATTTATTAATATGATGCGTTAGTTTCTTCTGCCATATATCCATGCGTCCGCGTTCCTATCAGCTAGAGTTTTACACGACTCGATCTCCTAGTAATCTAATTGTACGCAGTAATTAATATAGTGTGTCCATCCATTGCAATCTTTCACATCAATGTTTACGGTGATATAGTCTGACATACGCGTCATGTTATTCGTCTTAGAATATCCATCATTTTACGTGAGGACACTGATAACAATTTATACACGAAGTATAAACACATGATGGCTGTTCTCGCCAATATTTGATTGATCTATTACGACTATAAATTTATCCATTACTAACAACGTGATCCTGATAAATGATATCATAAATGGCTGCTGTAATCCAGACTACATCAATAAATGGTGTCATGATCTTCTTGAGGATTATTCAAACAACTTCATGATCTATCATATCTTAGTGAAGCGTCTATCTACAGTCAAACCTGTGAACAAAGGCCTACCTTAGGAAAGACAAAATGTGGCCTTTATTGACAGATGGCTTTTATTTGGAGGTCAGTTTGTTCAAAATAATCAGTGGCGGTTTTTCAAAGGATGGCCCTTATTCACAGGATGGTCTTAATTCGGATGTGGCCTCAAACGCAGCTTTGACTGTAATTGAATGGATTTGAGTTTATGCAATTTATTTGGAAAAAAAGTCATAAATACGTGAAACTGCTAGTTCTTCACTGTGGTAATACATCACGCCTCGTAATAGAATGGCATCTATTCTGACATTGGATCAAACGAGTATGGATTGCAATTCAGTGTATTTGTGTTCCAAATGGTTATATCCCTAAATACAAACTCGTAATATCATAAATAGCACATTCTAAAATTAGGTGGTAGGAAATTTGCTACGTGTATTGGCTGTAAAGATTTCAGATCGTTGTCTGTGTTCTTGAAACATGTTTTTATTCAAACGTCCTACACATCCAGCCTAAATGCCTTTTGATCCACCTTAATGACGTTCTTAGGGATTGTCAAATACGCTTAAATACACAAACATCTGAAATGTTTCTTCCACTTGACTCAAATAGCATTTGTTAAAAGGGGGATTTTGTTTAGGCTCTCTAGCACTGACATTTAATGTGTCCGTACCGAGAGCATTGTAGCGACGATCGGACGCTATGTTCGATAGTTTCGCGCATGTTGCTTTGTACATCATCAAAACATCAACAATACCACGTGACATCGACATGAAAAAAAACAACGAAAGAAAAAAAACAATGCTTTCCTGGAAGTGTTATGCCTTTAGTTATAAATCTCGTGGTAATACAGACATGGTAATGGCATAAGGTCAGTTATATGATGTTTTGTAATGATTGCCACATGCTGATGGTATGTTATATACGAATATCCTAGGAAGAACTGTGCATGTATTCACTACATATAAACGTCAAATACACGAATTAGTTGGAAACTAAACTAGGCGCGACTGTGGACCCGGCGATCTGGGTTCAAATCCTGGTCGAGGCAGGTCAAACCCTTTTATGAAAATTAGACAAAAATGTCGACTTTCCTCCATATGTTGAAAAGTTGCCAGCTCCTTGTGGAAGGGTAAGTTAGTTTAGGTTAGAATACAGTCTAGGGTAAAAAAAACTGGTTAGGTTAACCGGCTGTCATATATAACAGAAATTGTTGAAAAAACGGCGTGAAACCCGGTGAAAAAAGTTGGAACATATGTACGCTGTGCTATTTTTTAATTTATCCGGATACAAATTGATTGTAATAATTATCGTGTATATTTTATTAGGTTTTTATTCACAGTAGGTATTTTTATGCTTTCAGGAAGTACAGTACAATTTCTACCCACAAATCCTCGTCGGGATCAAATCTATGCTGCGTCATTTCGGTGTTAATAGCCATCATTGCTATTGGTTTGTTTGAATCAAACATTGATTTCATTGGATGAAGTTGACCAATTTATGATGTTTCGTCGAACTAATTCCATCTTGGAATTGAATTGATTTGTCTACTGAAACTAGACGCTAAATTTCGACATATAGCTTAACTTTTAATGTCGATTGCGGATTTTTAAGCCAGATGCAAAAGTAACTCGGAGAGCTGGGAGACGCATCTTTGTTGTTAAAACTTGCTCGTGTACAAAGAATTGTCTTTTATTTTATCATTGTTCTATACATATTTTATTCAAGTACATGTCGTCAAAGTTTGTGATACTGTTAATGCTTTTGATTTTTTGTCGTTGTAATTGTTACGTAATTATTTGCTCGGAACTGTTATTGCCATCGTACCTTGCTAACACTGAATGCGTGGACGAAATTCTTCAAACATAATATGCAGTTAATACCAATGATTGCGTGGAATGAAATAACAAGAACAACCTACACGCCATTGTCTGATTACACCCCCTTAATCTTCTGGCTATAAATATCACATCAATGGTGTCAGGAATATGCATACTAAAGCAACGTTTTATCATAAATATGTATGTTTTAGCACAATAAATTAACTTAGTGGGACATAGAACTTTATAATGAATGTATATCTCGTACATATTTCTTGAACTAGTTGGGGTTAAGTATTTTAATGATTGACATGTGACGTCTGCGGAAATGGATGAATGAAATGATCTATTGCTAGTTTCAGTCAGAAAACATTTGAACATCATTTTTACAGACATCAAACCAGGATCACGTGACCATTTGGTGTCCAATCAGTTACTTGTATTTGGCAATATGTTAAGTGAAAGGCTGGCATAACGCCAAAATGGCACAAAGTTCCAGTTTGTACAGCTCGGATGTCTTATACTGCTAAATTAAATGATTGTTCATATTTAACTGTTGTAGAGTCTCGTATTGTTAACATATCTACACCTGTATCATACTTTTCCCCATTTTCAGTTTTATTTGTACATATTACATCTTTTTAATAGACTATTTATTTATATACGTCACTTTTTTCATTTTTTATTTACAAGTTACATTTAATATCAACTTTTAGTATCAACTTTGACATCAACTGTTTCTGTGCCCTGGATTTGTGGGGCATAATTTAATTCATGTTTGCAAACAAAATAATACATTATGGCATGTTGACATCTTGTATCATTTTTTTTAAACTTTAATTCGTAATTTACTTTTTGTGCGAAATTTACTTTTAATTGACAACCTTCAAATGTATTGGGGTGCGATTTTATGTGCTTTTAAATATGTCAGTTTCGCTTTCATCTGCATTATTACATTTTAAAACCAATTTTTGTTCAAGTTTTATATGCAAAGTTGAACTAACTATCATTAACAAGTAACTCATTATGTAAGATTAGGATGATTCCAACCCAGATCAAGAATAGCTGGATAATGCATTTTTGCGTGAGAAACTCTTGCACAGTGATAAAAAATAGATGAACACAACTGAACAGCACCGAACTGAAAGTCTTTCTCATGGTGTGATACATATTGTTAACTTTCAAGACGATAAAAGAAATTAATCATTCTTCACTATCTAAGAAATCTGTGCGCGCGATTGCATGATTGATATGGAATAGAAAATGGGTTCCATTAATTAAATGATGCACACAACAAGGGGCACTATAGTGTATAGATGTGTATTTTAGTAACATTTTACTTACGTTTTACTGGCATTTTCATGCTCACATAAAATCACTCTTTCGTATGTAAATATAAAAGTCGTGGAACTTAATTCTAGTCGTAATACTAAACTGAACATATGTATGCAAATCTTTCTTTGAAATAAAATTATTGATAAACAGCTTACATAGTTTTTGTTTGTTTGCTGTACGCAGTCGACAGGAAATGGCTTGAAAACAATTATGTGTTCTCAGCCTCGATTTGTGTGAAGAGACCAATTTGACAGCAATGTATTGGAACAATCTATCGAGAAAATCGTGCATGAATTGTCACGTGGCTCGAAACCGGAAATCTGGCGGTCGTACTTGATTAAAACAAGTGCAGAACATTGTTTAACCGAGTTACTTTTTTATCCTAATCTCGATTGAGTTAATGTGTCGAAATTATGACGTAATCGATAACCATTCTTCAATACAGATGAGGAACTGACTGGATTTGTTAATTCTGTTTCATATATAATTGTCAAAACTCACATTGCTTAATTCTAAAATGGAATTGCATATACATGTATATACTTTAAAAATGCATTCATGGGTTAGGTATAGTGAGGGTTATTTATTAAATGAAAATAAATATAAAAGATACGCCCTGGCGAATGAAAGCTGTCCATATGTTGTATTTAATTCAAGACGCCCGAAATTACGAGGGAAATGAAAGACCAAATTGAAATTTAATTATTAAAGTAATGGCTCCCAATTGATTTCACGAAGCGGGGTTTTTTTTTAAATAAAAACTGAATAATCCATTCAATTAATTAATTAGCACATCATTTCAGACACTCCAGCTGAAAATGATTGTGATGTTAATCTTTTCCTGACATTTTGTTTGATCATGTTCCCAGCTACAGAAAAAAACTCAAATAGCGACCACTTTAATAATACGATCACCTTTCTACAACGACCACTTATTTTTTAATAATTCCCCTATAATTCAAATCGATAATGAGACCACCTCATTATTACGACCGATTTTTCGGGTCATGAAATGGTCTCAATATCGAGGTTTTACTGTATTTCCTGATACGCGATGTCAATGTTGCAACCGCATGACGTGGAATATACTCCAAGATCAATACTCGACCATGTTTGAGTAATGTATCTGATGTTTCATACTCTGTCGTCTGCATGTATACAAATCATATGTTATAAGATCATCGCTATACCATGTTTGTATTACAGTCGAACCCCTCTAAACCGATCGAGCACAGGACCAGGTCATTTGGTCTGTTTAGGGAGATGCCATATTAGATGGGATTTTTGAATTATATAGTAATGAAGTCGGTACAAGAACTTTCGGCTGCTTTTGAGGGGAAACCGGTTTATAGAGGAACCGGTTTAGAGGGTTTCTACTGTAAACGACATGTCCTGAGTAAGCATGATGCCACGACATGATGCAAGTCGATACAGTTATCAGATAAAAATGTATAATGTATTATTTTGCTATTGAGATTACATCTGTATGTCTGCTCTCAGTGACATTAATTTTCTTACACTGTTCCTCATAATGTAATAATGTAATAAAATACCCTTCCTTCTCTTATACTAGCATTTATCAATACGAAGAAATGATGAAAAATAAATCAATCATCAGTAATTAATCGATCATCTGTAATTAATTAATCATCAGTAATTAATTAATCATCAGAAATTAATCAGTTATCAGGAATGAACTCTATATAAAATTTTTCAGTATAAAATTAGTCTTGAAGTTCTTGCCAGTTTAAGAAACTGTTTATTACCAAGTTTTAAATGATTAATTAAGACTCCAGCACCTAATTGTATAAACATTGGTTAACTTTAACCTAACGGTTAATTTAACCTACGATTTAATTTAACCATTTTGGTTTATTAAGCAAATTGGTTAATCGCTTGTATAATCGATTTTGACCAAAACTATGATTTAACCCAGTGGTTGACGTTAACCAACGTTTATACAATTGGGTGAAGCAGGTTACATATATACATCATGTTACTACGCGACAACAACTGAGGACCATCTATGAATGAAGCCGATGATTGACGTATAATCTACTGAGGTTTGTATATTTAAGGAAGTTGGTACAGTAAAGTTCCACTCTATGGTCGCACCGAAATTACGGTCGTCCTCATATTACAGTCACATTTTCCCGGTTATTAAGGCCTTGCTATTAAGGCCAACTCAAGTCGGCCCGGAGGATGACCTTAATAGCGGAACTTAACTGTAGTTAATTAGACCCACATAAATTCCCTACACGCATCCCTGATATCAAATAAATGTTACAGACACGGTTCAAATCTCGATACAGCATTTTATCTGTAAATTGGTGAGGGAACAGTACTTCTCTGCTTATTTTTTGGAATCACACGTGTAGAATCTCTAATTGGAAAGTGTATACATTGTAATCTGCAATCAACTAATTCTGTGTTTTTGCTCATACCAATGTTACCAGTGAATGTATGGTTACAGCTGGATATCGAATATACATGATTCAGGGTCAGTATGCCAGACTGAACTACGAGTTGTGAAGCCACGAGAAGTCCTTACAATATGAGGATTCTTCATTACTCGTCCAAGGTGTGGAATTAGTCAGAGAATATTCAATTAACCGTCACTAGAACCAGATACAGTCAAACATGTGAATAAAGACCACCCTTAGGAAAGACAAAATATGACCTTTATTGACAAATGGCCTTCATTCGGAGGTCAGTTTGTTCTAAATAATCAGGGATAAATTTTCAAAAGATGGGCTTTATTCACAGGGTGGTCTTTATTCGGAGGTGGCGGCAACACGCAGGTTTGACTGTATACTTTTGACCTATATGATTGGTGTGTCCGCTAACAACGTCAGTTTGTTTCTGTTCGTACGTACTGTGTTGTTGTCGTTTATTTAACATTAATGACAATGTATGCTTTTGATATAAATTAAACTAGAAACTGCTAAACTCTAAAAGCGCTCCAGAAAGGAAAACAATTATGTAATTTAGAAGAAGAACGGTATCGCCTGTTGAATAATTAGACATAGTTAAGCTAATTGGACTTAGTAATACGAGTTGTAAAAAGGGAGGATATTATATCATTCCTGCATGTAGATAAATTTTTTAATGACTATCTAGAAATATTATTTTATTCATTCATTATCATATATATTCATTAAGCGGTGACTTTATTAAATAGGCCTTTGTTAGCTATAGTAGATGTTATAATGGTTGGTCCCTGTGGTTTTGATAAATAGATTCTTTAAACTATCAAAAAGTAAGAGGAATGCCAAAACAACCGTGTTTGCTTATTAGTTAGTGCATTCTTTTAAACGTAACTAAGTATTTTCGGGTTTAATGAGTATCACTTTGAAAATCTAAGTCAAGATTGATAAATGTTGAATTGTATCATTATGTTTAAAATCCTTCGAGTTTAAATGTTTGGAAGGTCCAGTTATCCACCATCGCCCAAACTTCCGCTTTTCTATTGTTCTTCTGTCCCCTCTCACATTTTAGTTCCTTTACTATTGTTTAAATTCGGTTTTATGAAAAACAAGAGTTCCGCAGAGCGGCGCCAACGCTCGTCTGTTTTACATCATTCTATTTGATAAGAAATTTTGATAAAAAATTCTAAGTTAAAAAGGGGCATAACTCCAAAAATATAGCTTTCAGAATAATGCCCCTTGCAACTGTGCCTTGTCATGATAATCAAGTATTCCAAGTGTCGTGTTGACATCTTTAAAACTGTTTGAGTAATGGGCTACATTAAAGTTTTTGCACAACAATGGCAACGACAAGGACGCAGCGATCATGATAACTCGACTTTTTCTTCGAAACAGCTTGAGCTGCATTTTGTACATCTTTTCTTTTCTATTTCATTAAATCTCTGCTTTATCATGATTTGTATCGGTATTCACTCATTCTCTGCTTTATTATGATTTGTATCGGTATTCTCTCATTCCATAAACTTCCTCTTATTTTACTAAACACCGGTTGTAGGCCTAATGATCTGCAATTTGATGTATTTCTCGGTGTGTGCGACATTTTCTGTGGCGCCTGTTCCCGGTGTCACCACCACCAACAGTATTCATGCACGAAGCGTTTCTCTTATAAATATTGATAAGATTAAATGGATTTTATATTAAAAAAACCATGAACATATTATCGATGATGTATGCATATTGTATTTTGAAAATACCAAAACACTGTTTGTAATAACTGAATGAACGAGTTTACGAACGAACAAAACGTTTGCAATCATTGTATTATGATCAACATAAAACATAACACTCAACAAAATGCCATCATTTTATCGATAATTATATTACTAAATCTCTGTGGTATTCCCATATTTTCTATCATATTAATATTTATTTGATAAGAATATTCATAAATGATTCAAATAATCACTAAATTGCATGTTTGTGTATCCTAAGTCAATAGCGTTATCTGTTCTCAATGTCAAAATACATTTAATTCTCATCATCATATTATTTTGAAATGTCAATCTATGAACGCATAAATCATCTCCGGATTTCTGTTCATGGGTTTATTCTGTTCCTGGATTTTAAAGCCTCTAATTTTCGCATTAAATTGCAGTGGATTCTCAAAAGGCCTTTGTCAATTGATGATGTCGAATAATTGGTTTGAAAATACAATGTAGGTGCGGGTAATGTATTCGGATAAGACTAGATATTCGTATAGTCGGGGTTCTTTTTACTTAAAATATGTAGGCGCAAAATTACGACCGTGGCAATATTTAGGATAATACCGGGTATTCGGATAATCGGTTGTCGAGTAATCGAGGTTTTACTGTATTTGTAAGAAATGAACACGTAAACTCACGAAGAATACAACACATGGCGTATTTTATGTCCCCGATATGGAAATAATTAAATGACTTATCTTGTAGAATCGTTTACAAATGTATTAAAGTTCACGTTTCACTAAGTAAGCTGCTAGTTGTAATGCCAAGTAAGTGAAATGTTGTCTGGAGAATAACTCTCCATTGTTCGGAGTTGGCATGTTATGTTTCCTGATTGTATCTAAAAACACTGTATTGCAAATCTGTTTGACATGGTGCCAACTGTTTGTCAAATAAATTGTGCAACGTAGAAAATGAACACTTTCAAACAGATTGATTAGTTATCATGTAGGTACAAGAATAGAAAGTACGAACAATTAATCTTTTATTGTTGCCAAATAGCCAACTATCCTATAACCCAAAAACTAAGCATTCCTATGAAATTATAATCAATAAGAATCTATAAAAAAAAACAAATTGAAATATAAATGGTGTAACACCCGTGTTTCCGTATAATTATTCCAAAAGAAATTTAGTGTAATTCAGATATAATCCAGATGGATTTATCAGAATTATACTGATATGCCTCACATGTACGAATATTTATTTACATTCAAACAGAGATTACTACTCTCTCTCTCTATCAAATCTATTCTTAATCACTATTTCCAGTTTAGTCTAAATCAAAAATTGTTTTTCACTCAATCTGCAGCAAAACATTGTCAGTCATACCAAGTTATGGAAGATAATATCTGTTTTTAACTACACATAATAAGAACATCAAAGCATGCTAATTTCTGATATGAATAAGTTCTTTAATCTTCCAAGATTTGCTATTATTGTCACGAATTGTAATTTCAATATGCACTAAACAACAACAGTGACTACTTAGCAACAAATCATCATGCAACAACACAACAAACAAACATCACATGACGGCACCTACAGCACAGACAATATTCTGTTTATGATGTTAATGGATGGTTAGACAATTTTCACGCACACTCAAGTATCACGCTGCACCGTACACATCGTCCTACAGCCCGCAAGCTTGGAAGACATGACAAATTTCAATCCCGCAAGTTTAAACAGAGATCATGCTCACGATTTTGCAAATTAATTACAGTGCAACCTCTCCAAAGCAACACCCCTTGGGAGGCGCAACATTATGTCGTTGTTGAGAGGTTGTCGCTCTAGAGAGGTCAAATAAATAGTCAAATCGTACAGTGGGGAAAAAGCATGCTGTTCTTGAAGGGAGGTTGTCGCTCATGAAAGGGCCGCTCTGGAGAGGTTGCACTGTACTGCAATGTCAATTTACCATATTTTCTGTTGTAGTTTTTTGTAGTTTAGAGAGCACTGCTGAAGCAACCAGAATTAATACAAAAATGCTGCTCAGGTTTCATTGTCACTCAACTATTTAATCTCAAGTCACTTCAGGATAATTCGAAATATTGTAAAGTGATATAAATTATATATATAAATAGACAGCACCAGATTATTTGTACAATGTTAATGAAGATATGGTTGCTTTGTTTATGTGATATGTCTGATATAAAAAAAATAAAATTTTGATATTGTACGTTGACATACAACTTGCGGACAATTCCTAATAGCAGCCCCCATAAAACAATCACCGGTCTGATCAAACAATAAGTAAAAGATCAAAGTTAAAATAAATTATTTTCAAACATTTTTGTACATCAATACGGTGTATCCCTTTTATATTTCATATACTTGAAACTGTTACCAAATTTACAGCAGGCTGGGAACAATAAAATATCAATGTTTCCTGCAAACATGGTAGTAAAGAATCTGCCCACACTGGTCTTCTAAATCCTAACTCCGGCACTGTATAGTGTTGATTCTGCGGTATAAAACATTTTGGGATGGTTTGAAATTATCCTACAGATGATTATCCTGTTACATTCATCATTTCGTGCCCGCTAGCATCAGACGCCGGCATGGAACAGTTTACGTTTCACTTGATTATGAACACGTTATGTTTTACAAGTTTTTTTCAATACATTATGATTTTGTTATATATATACGGCGCCTTAAACAATCATTTCGTGACCAAAAACGTTCACATAATGTAAATTATTTATTACGTGGAGACTCCAGAGAAACAAAAACTAAATAAATGTGCATAACATACTACGTTCATGCCTACGAATGATTAATGAAAATAGTTACCATTATAATTTTCCGAATGGAAAAAGCCATTGGCGACCAACGTATGGATTTGTCCAAAACTGTCGTAATCAAGCCGACTTAAAGTTGGGATAAAATCGCAGAAAAAGCACAAACTTAAGAGATTTAAAGCAAAACATTCATGCTTTGGATGTGAGATATTTTATCGAGGTGGTATTTTGAAAATAAGTACAATATATAGCGTATAAACGCGATAAAATTTGTATATATTTTAGCATTAAAGTCACTCGCTGTGCATGTGGTTCTGAACTTATTTACATTAACCGATTAGTCGCAACACTTACGTTACTGCTCTTTCCTCGTTTACCAATATTGTCCGAGATAATGATTTATTCCAAAATGGCGCGCGCAGTACGGGTAATTAGTAACTGGGTGATTTTTTTTGTTGAAAATCGGTTGTCAATGTACGCTATGTGCCTCCAACCTTTTATTGATATGTTGAACGTTTGCCCTTTTCTTACGGAATAAGGGAAGGGACATGTTAGTTACGCTAAGTGACCAAGGGACACTGGCATGCGCTGTGTTTCTGCATTATAAAGGTACCTGTATTCCGAAGACAATGACACATTTTACATATGCCAATATACAGGCTTAAGATGTCCTGTATACCTATTAGTCTGTCGAATACTGTTTTGTAAACAAGTTGACATTATCTGTAGTAAAGAGTACGTGCTTTACTTTATCGCCTCAAACTTCAACTTCGTTACATGGAACAGATGTGAAAGTGGATTACAAGATACAGTGAGGTCATCAAGGACGTCAAGGTCATTTTAGTAGTTTAAAGTACCCTCCCTGTGTGACAATTAAATAGAAATTACTGAAGGCCTTCAATAATTGTTCGGATTGTTTTCTCGGGAAACTGGAATTTTGTGAAATATGGCTTTCCGTTTTCGGATTTGAAGACAATGTGGCGTCTGGAGTTAGTCTGTTTCCAGAAATTTATATAAAAAACGGACATGTTTGTGTGACAAATAGACATATAAGCCACCAAGAAATGTAAACGGTATTTCTCATAATATATTTTCATGAATGTAATGGAACGAATTATCGCCCTATCTAGACGTAAGGAGTGAATCACATTTATATGATCTAATGAAATAAAAGTCATTTATTTTCTGTTGTCACTGAAGCGGCAACCTGATAGCAGCGCAGAAACTACTTAGATTGTATTATAACAAAACCCTTTCCCCCAGTGTGATATATTATTACGTTCTGGTCTCTCGCATTGAATATAACACAATAGTGTTAACTTGGTTTATATATATGACTAAGTGTCTATGTCCGCTATTTTCTAATTGTGAAAACAGGATTCCAGCATTTCGCCGTCAGTATGAAGATACTACATTTGGATGTAAATTTCACTATGCTAAAAGATTTACCAGCTTAATGAAATATAATTGCTTCCTACATCAAGCAGTTCAAGCGGTTAGTTTAAAAAGTTCTTGAATATTTCCATGTGTATTGATCGAATTTATACCACATTTACATCTAAATTCCTTTCTCGTTTTTGTGTATTCAACATTTGACGTTTTCATATAGTTTTTTCTACATTTTAAATTGTTTGCATCATACATATATATATAAACATCTAATATGTCTTCTATATTTTGATAAATAATGACTGATCAAATTATTTCTTTTGACAAATGTGATTTTCTTGATTGAATGCTCACTTGAACCTACCAAAATGTTGACTAATCAATTTTGAAAGTTTTCAAATTGTACGAATGATACTGTCATGGTTTTCGCATATGAAAAATACGCCAAGCTTAATGTTAATAGTAAAAACCACATCATGTCAACACATTATGTCAACGCAGTTATGTCAACCAATAACACTCGCATATGACACGGTTACGATATTTTTTTTTAAAGAAACACACTCGTTTCCATACAATTTCTGTACAACACACTCTTTGCATGATTTTTGGTAACATGTTTTTACGTCTACGTACACTTCGTTTATTTTTGAACTGTATGTTTATGCTTATGTACATCGTACATGTCAAATATATATTATGTTCTGTTCTGTATACTTAGATAAAAAAACAGAAATCCATATATGGAGTAGATTCTTTATTCGGACACCACATGCTGTCATAACATCACCGATATAATAGATAATGTAAGACGATAACAGTTGAAATTCATTGAACAATAACATCATAAAATGACAGTTATCAGAAAAGCGCATTAATTAACAAACAGATGTAGAATCATACTTTAGTACAGTCGTTTTACTAAGCATCTATAAAAAAATCGCGATTGTTTTAAAATTTCACCAAGATAGACTTGACTACGCAGTTTCGACCGCTTTAAATAATTCTTCTCACGGTATCGATACCGTACGTCGGGTTTTAGTATTAACCAGACGCATGATATTTGCAAGCGTTGAAAGAAAAGTGCAGACGCTGAAATTATTTATTGTTTTACTACTGATTTACAAATCCGTAGGTAGTTTTACGTGAAAACGTTTATTGAATTCTAATTCAAAATTTCAAATTCCACTACATTTTTATCACTGAGTAATTTTCAGTTCACGACAAAGTGACAATAGTAAAAAATGTAGCTGTTTTCAAATTATGGAATGATTCACTTGTGTCAATGCAAAGATGAATGCAAAAATCTTTTAATTTTAATTCCTTCTTCTATCTAATCTAGCTATAGTTCATCTTAGACATTATTTTTTGGCCATGAAGAGCACAATTTTCAAAATAATCCATCAGTCAAATATGAATAGCTACAGAAATAACGTTATAAATCTCGTCAAGGAGTTGAGTATGCACTATTTGATGGAAGCTGTGAATACACGGTTCTAAGCCTATTGTAGAATCGTTATTAATTAATTTAAGTTATAACTACTATGAACATTAAGTAAATACACATTCAGCTTATAATTATTTTGTTGAGTTACCATTTCTTATCTTCTGATTAAACAAGAATAATGATATATCTCAAGCTAACTGATTCACAACATAGGTGTACAATGAGTTAATTATCTCACAATATGAGTGAATGGATTTTACATTGATTGTTTGTTACTTCATACTTAAAGTCTTAGATTTACCAGTAGTACTGTACTTCAAGCTAGTTATTTGTTTGCCACATATTGATTGCCATAAAGCACAACATGATATCTGTTCAAATGTTTAATCAATCCTTAGAGCTATATTTTATGAAGCATTGAAGGGAGAGTTCCTGGCACTTGTTATGAATTTGATTCAATTTCCTGTAAGGAAACCGGACCATTTCATTTCCATTATTGTGTACACACTCTTCCTGTTCTTCAGTAACAAACGGACATATTGTATGAGTGTCTCTTTGATACTATCCTACTGCCTGCCATCTATAAAATTTATAAGTGTTTTGTTGCCCATGCATTACTTGAAATTTACCAGGCTAGGAAAAAAATGGTTGTTTCCAGCTACTAAACTGACCCTATTTTTTGCACAAACCCTAAGTTTCCAAACAGCAAAATCCAAAGTGTGAAAATATTTTGGAATGAATCATATCTAATATATATGTATGAAATGTGTATTTAGAAAAAAAAAATAGAAAAATACTCTACTAGCTACTCTATTTTTTAAGTCAGGTAACTGTAAACATGGCTTTTTTCAAACCCTATCATACACTGCACTGATTTTCTGGAAGTCTAGCAAAACATATGCATTAATCAGGTAATACTCGTATCATCATGAACTCATATAACAAAATTTTAAAAATATACTTGGCTTAGACTTTTTATCTAACATTTGCTGTTACCAACAATAGCATTTGAAACCTCTCAAATCTCCCTTTTAGAGATTCATAATTATTAAACTTTCCACAATTTTTTTTTGCAGCAAAGGGTGTGTTGTTGATTAACTGTCTGGATGTTTTTGTACAAGTGATAGAAACTTGTGCAGTCAATGTTGGGTGAAAATTCTAATATTACATTTATTGAGAAGGAATTATTAAAATATTGATAAAATCAGATATTGCTGTATAAAATCAATGGCATTCTGCTACTGCGCACAACTTAGTGTACTGCATGTCTAATCAAATCTTGAGTTTGCACTTGAAATTCACTGTTTTTTGTCAGTTTTTCTGCTCATTATAAATGAAATAGGGATTCCTGTGATCATTTGTTGTTAAATTAGATTGAACTGTCTAACAGTTAATTACTGGAATGTCAAAAGTGCTGTATGGATGGGCAGCATACTTTTCATTGCAAAATCCTATCAAAGAGTTTCCAATTCAAGATCCCCTGCCGGAACTTGATGAATAGTCAGAGTTAAGTCTCTTAATGTATAAATGAGATTATTCCTTTATTGTAAAAGATATCGAATATTTCCCGCTTGCAGGTGTGATTACATGGCACTTCAGGTTGCAGATATTGTCATCTGTAACCATGACAACAAAGTATAGTGACACTTGGAGTGCCGTGATTTAAATCTTAACCTAGTCAATGTTCCATATTTATTATAAAACAGGATAGCAAATTGATTGGTCACAAATAATGATATAAAGTTGTAATTACAGACATTAGTCAATACAATAATGGAAGTTTACAAATGAGCAATCAAGTGGAGCTAATTTCTTTAATGATTTTTCAATTATTTCTGTATATTAAATAACTATAACTGGCTGGAAGTTGTATTCTTGGAATAGTCTTCACAAGCTGAGAAGCATTTCAACATGTGTGGGTATTTTGCATTGGATTATTTAAAATATTTGTTATGAAATAAGAGGATAATTTGTATTTATGAAGACACTTAATACAAGAATGGGTTGGGTAAACAGTAATTTCTTTGATGCAGATTTCAAAGCAAGAAATAGATAGCATTCTAAAATTAATGGACTCAGAATAGTACGAAGTCAATATCTTTTTGTCAAAATTTACAATATAACTTTAAAAAGCAGTTTTGTAGATCAAATCTTTCTGAAAAAAAGGTTTCACTGTATCCAAGTAAGTTGAAACAAATGGCTTGACTTGTAATTCCTAACTTATAATCTACCGGAAATTTACAGTGTGGACTGAAACTAGAATTGTTGGACCCATTTCAATTGTCATTTATTTATGCTTATTTTGACATTTTATCAAGAGAATAATGTACATTGGGTGACCTAATATGAATGGGAATGTTCAAGTGTTGGAGTTTATAAGAGATGAATATATTATATGAATTATATATTATTGCAATATAAATAATTTTATTTTTATTAATGACTCAGCTGAATGTCAGGATATGCAGGTATATGTTTTTGCTTTACAATTTTAGAGAGGAAAATGCCTGTGATAATAATGTAAAATTTAATGTCACTTTTTTATTTCACATTTGGCACAATGTTAATTTTTGCCAGTTAGGATGATTGCTTACTTTCTCCGATTATTGAATAATAATCATTAATAATATAATTATTACTGTATTTTAAGTTTCTTTCAAATTATGAAAACAAACTGATATAATTTCATCATCAGATGTGCCAGTATTTCAGAGAGAGGTATCAAGACATTTTAATGATTATTTTAAATTCTATCAATTTTTATAAAAATGATAAAATTGGCTTATATATACAGAATTTATATGCTTTTTCTCTCAGGGTTAAGTCAGGGTTCAGTGATGGCAAATATACCCCTGGGTAACAGAGTATCCAGTCTGTTTGACATTGGTAATGCAAATTTACATCAACCACATGGTACGAGTGTTACGTCATATGCATGGGAGCCTCATGAAGAAGGACTACCAAAAAAAACAAAGAAGGTAAACAAGATGATAATTCTGGGTAAACAATATGATAATTTGGGATAAACAAGATGATAGTTCTGGGTAAACATAATGATAATTCTGTCAAACTCGCTATTGCCTTCTTTCTGGTCAATAGTACTGATTTCTTACTGCGTATGAAGTACCAAGAATTATAATCAAATGGCATAATACAATATTATCATTATTAATAGGTTATTGCTATTATCCTATTGTACAATGTATTCAATTTGATGATTGTAAGAGGTGCTTTTTGCTTCCACTTTCATACTGTTTATTTCGCATATGACATTTCATTAAAAAACAATAACATTATACAATGACAAAGCATCATAAATGCAGTAGTTCAGATAATTTTGCTAGCAGGCATTGGCACCATGCAGGCTAATGTTTATACTGTGTAAAGAACTTCAATTTCCAAATGGAAAGAATTTGCATACAAATGCTTAAAAACAGTCTCAAGAAATTGAAATTTTCTCACATTTAGGAAAACATCAACATTTTAATGCTGAGAATGAATTAGAAAGGCATTCCCTTGATGTGTAAATATGCACAAACCATAAAATCAACAAGTGTGCTTGAATTCTATGTCTGATTGTAATCATGCTAATGTGTTTAGTTATTGCTAACTTGAGGTTGATCTTTCATTATTTCCTCAACTAAGGTGGTTCTGTTTTGCTATGTATTGATTTGGCTGTAGGAATTTTTTTCCAAATTTGTAATTTTATTGTTTGCTTATGATAATTTCAAACAAGATTCATAAATGTTTTTTCTAGGAAATACAATTATGTGATCCAGTTTAATAAACATGTCAAAGTAAATACACTGGTAAAAGAGAGATGCATGAATAATTGATAGATTTTTTATCATATCCATACTTTACTGCAGTATGGCTGTTATCAATTCATACATGAGCAGGTGTTTCTTTTGTCAATTAAATTGCTCATACTTTAGCAGCACTTAGTACAAACCTTCTACAAAAATGAGCTTCAAATCATGTAAAATGTGTGTTTCTTTTAATGATATCCATTTTAAGTTCTTCAAAGGATAAAATAATATGCCTTCATAGTTCTGTCTAGAGTGAACATCTTAAAATGAAATGAGACATGTAGAAATGAATCCTCTCACATGACATTTGTAGCTTTTTAATATATTTCTAAAATTATGTAAATCTGTTCAGTGTATGGCTATGGAATACATAAATGATGAACTCTAAAATTGTGTTTTCTGTTTATTTGAAGAGCAGATAGTATACTGTTACTGATGTAATTTGAATGAGTAGATGTAGTAATAATGATTCTGCCTACCATTGTTATATGCCCACAATGTCATGTTTTTAAAAAACACATGAAACTGAATTATGGCTTAACAGAGTCATCCTGTATTTGCTGATTTGTTTGTTTTGTTTTATGTGACTTATTGTCAACAATCAACAATTTTTCAGTTGTACATGGTAACCGGTTCACCTAACCAGTTTTCCTGGACTGTATGCTAACCAGTTCTAACTTACCCTTCTACAAGGAGCCAGCAACTTCTCCACATATGGAGGAAAATCAACATTTTTGTCAAATTTTCACAGAAGGATATGACCTGCCGCGACCGGGATTCAATCCCAGATCTGCGGGTTATAAGTCCAGCACACTAACCACAGGACCATGGCCGTGGCTAGCTGATTTGTAGATGAATCACATTCAACCAATAAATGCACATATTTCGGCAGAGATTAATAGCATATTTATAATATATGAATTTTGTTGAAATTCATATTTGCTTCTCCAAGTATCCATGAGGCTTTTGTTTATAAATTGTTTAAGTGTACAAAAAAACATAAACCAGAATAAACAAAAGACCTCAAACTTGGTTTTCTTGAGCTCTAAATATCTGACTGAAGCACTTTTATTTTAAGTCCTTTTTCTCTGTGATTGAGGGCGATGTATTCATCTTTCAAGAAAATATTCAGAGAATAAAATGATATTTTATCAAATCTCACAACTCCATGTTGAAAAGTTGTGACTCCCTTGTGACAGTCATTTAGATAAGTTACACAAAAACGAAGCCATAACAAGAATCAATATTTTAAATTCACAAAACTGGAACTAAAATGCTTTGATTCTTCCTCGTAAAACATTATGAATGAACATTAAATGGGAAAATTGATTGATATGCAATGTACAGTTTATTTCATTACTGTTGTCTTGTAAACAAAATTTAGGAGAAAATTTAACACGAAACAACAATTGAGTAATGAAATAAAGTTGGTCTTTCTGGATGTTAACTTAATATCTTTTGTTTTCAGATTTATTATGAGAATACATACAAGATGGAACCTCCCGCAAAATTCCGTCCAGACAAAGTTAAACCAATTATTGAGAAGGTGCTTGCTGCAAGCTTGGAAGGTATTGACACAACTTGATTATCTCATTTAGAATCCGTATAAAAAATCAAAGTACTGAAAATACTTTTACTGCTGAGTAGAAATCTTGAAGAAAATAAAGTGCTATCAACATTTTAAAGGGTCTTACATTATATTACTTAGTACTATATGCTTAATTTGAAAACTGCTATTTTACTCTTTGTGTTACTTAAAGGACGATTTTAAAATTGTTTAAAAGTTCCATTCATCAATGCACCATCAGACTTTTCCTAGTTTTGTTGTTATGTAAATATATCCATCCATTAAGGTTCTGATATTAATGTTTCAATTGCATGCATAGCTTGCAATAGCATGTCAAGTTTTCTTAGAAGTATTTGTAAAGTTTAATATGTACAAGATGCAATGTAATTTTCACTGAAACTTTCATGTTTTATTTCCATATGGGACTCGTTCTGTCATCCTTATTTGTCTGTACCATTAATCAAGGAGAAGCAGAATCTTAAATAATTGCACACAATGGAGAGTAAAGTAATTGAATATATGGAGGAAATAAATTACAAAGAAAATACTTTATTCCTATGCTAAGACATTACTCATTTCATTCATTAAAGAAAACCAACAATTCATTTTTTGTGCTATTGACAAAGAATTTAGTTGCTGAAAGTACTGTACGCTGCAAGTGTTTGCTTGCATTGAGTCAAAATATACAACTTTTGATATTAATCTTAGTTTGATATTTAAGTTTATGTATAGTTGTAACCATAACATCTTGGCAGGAGCCTAAGCTCAATTATCAACATATGATACCCTAATGTAATGTTTATAGACTGATTTTAGCTTTTATTTGTTGGTAGCGTTATATTATATATTAAAACTACAATCATTCACTGATAAAAGTGCCTTTTATATTAATTGTTATTATCACTAGCTGTAGCACATTTGTTTATTATCTTAGAATTCAAAGCTAGTTCTGACTTGTACTGTGGTTACATGTATTAATTACAGGTAGGAAGTATGATCCTATTGAATGTTCACTGTTATGTAAATCTATCTCAGATGATATTAAACTACAAGTGAAGAGCCTGAAATATGACAGGTAAGCTCTGGCATGAAAAATATATGTGACTGTCATGTAGTGATTACAACAATAACTATTGCATAAAACATTTTTACTTGTTTGGTGATACAATCAAGCACATTTCTTGTAATAGTCTTGTGGTAAAGCTTTTGTTGTATATACTTGAAGTATAGACTTTGAAAAGGAATAAGTATTGAAATAATGATTTGAAATGACTTGCCAAAATTGACTGTACCAAGTGGTTTCAAAATCTGCAAGTATATATTGCATAAAATAAATGAAGTTATCACATCAGTTCATTTAACTAGCAGATAATCAATATTAGTGCTTGGATCTTGTTTTATTTTTTGTTAATTAGTACTAAAACAATTGAATTTAATTCTGCACTGTGTAAAGCGTTATTGTTGTATTAAATACTCTGTGCATCCTAATTTGTACCAAACCAATCTGTCCATATCTCAGCTAGACCTATCACTGAATTCTGATCAAATACCCCCACAAAGTGCGGACAGACCACACAACTGAAATGACCCATCCTCACAGTTTCACTGATATATCATTCTAGCTGCATAGACCTTTTTATACTTTGCTTACAGACAGGGATGTAGAGACATTGTTACAGATGACCAAGCCGTAAACACTGAAACTCCTGCATAGCTTTAGCACAAGCCTCTAGCACTTTGAACAATAAATTTCTGTGTATTTTATTATTGCAGACAGTGTTCATGCCTTGCAGTTAAAGATGTAATAATCCTCTATAATGTACTATATTCATATTAATATAAACATATGACTTATTGTTGTTTATTATCAACATTTAGACAGTTTGATAGTTATTTGAATTGAAACTCGCATGAATTTGAAAACGATCTGTTGAATAAAGTAAAATGCTATAATGTTTACAAAGTATGAACTTTGATAATATCAATCATATTTTTTTGATGTAGGTACAAGATCATATGTTTAGTGACACTTGGAGAGAAGAGTGAACAAAGTGTGAACGTGGGAAGTAGATTTCTATGGGACGCTGATAGGGATACTTTCTCAGCTGCATCTTGGAGTAATAAACATATCTATGCTGTAGCCACTGTATATGCTCTGTATTACGAATAGTTAACAAAGTTATACAATTTTGATTTTTATAATGCTACTGATTTTGGTTTACTTGTGCCATTATATTCAATTCTTTTTTGGAATCCTGAATTTTATTTTCAAGCTGTTGATAAATGTATAAAAGGAAACAGACTAGAAATACTATTTCAGGCTTAGTGAATGTACGCAAATTATGCAAAAAAGTTAAAGATTTTGAAATTTTTACTTCCGGCCCAATGTGCATGTTTTTACCATTACAAACAGAGATTTAGTTAAATTGAAATCCACTTAAATTGTTGTTTTGAAATGAGGTTTTAACTAACATTGACTGATGTTTATTCAAATACAATGAAGAATAAACTCTAACTATGCAATCCATAATTCTGGAGTTGATGCTATTAATCAATAATAAGTTAGATCAGTGTTTCTTAGAAAGAACAATTTTTTTCTCAGTACTGATAAACATGTCTGATTTTATTATCATACAAATAAAGACTATAAGCTGATATATGGATTATTTAATCTTCAAGTTTTCACATTCTTACAGGAAAATTGCTACACTTCTGAATCTAATGCTAAATGGATCTGAGATGCCTGGGAATGTTAAGTTGTCTATATTTGTTCAGTGATTCATGCAAATTGGTTATCTTTCTCTTAAACGTTGTTTAACCGGTAATACCTAGATTTAAGTAAAGTCTTATGTGATCATTTTCTGTATGCTAGCAATCTGTATTGTTCAATGATATGTTGTCTGTTAAGCATATAGAATATAATGGAATTGATACAAGATTTCTGTGGAGGTTTTGTCTGGGAGTGCCACTCCAGCTACAGATACCAATTCAACTTATAGATGTATGTAATTTCTGATAAGGAAACAAACAGAAGAAAGAAATGTTTTTTGTATGAGTTAAATATTTTATTTTTATTTAATCAAAATCCTTGGTTTATAGTCTTTATTTTGTGTTTATTTGCAGGAACATGTATTTTGTTAATTCACTCATCAAATCACTCATTCCAGTCATTAAATTTTGCTAATTGCTTGATATTGGTTCATACAAGGAAATCAACTGTTGTTAATGAATACCAATACAGCTTGTGAATAGTTATTCCTTTTTTCTGCTGCAGTAAGTGGTACAAATAAAAAGTAATTTGGCTTTCTGCTGTTGTTTATAAAAGTGAAGTTTTTTGATGGTCCATAATTCTGGACAACAAACAAACGTCATTTCTTTATTATCAATTAATTTAACTATAATTGAATTATTATGAGTGATATTGTTTGAATTGTTTGAAAATGGTTGTTTTCATGATGGTATAAATAAAATTTAAATCTTTCACTTTTTGGGTCCTGTTGGCTTTCAATGTGATACACCTGGAATAAAATTTGATGGTTTGTTTGCAACTATCAAAATAAAATGATGGATAAGTTGCATCTAATCAAGAATGTTAGTCCAGAGACCTATATGATGGATATAGAATAGCTCTTTGGTTATTCTATAATAAAAATGTTTCAGATAGAATACAACATAAGATGATATAGCATAGTAGACATGGTTTACCTAAATGCATTTAATTGATACAGTCAAGCTAAGACCTCCATATTCTCCCCCAGAACTAACCACAGTCAATGTCAGCAATTACAAGAAATAAATCTAAATTCTGCAATTACGCACATATGTAAGGCTGTAATCAATACATGTATGGTAATGTTCCAGCTTAGTTTTGGTACAAGTAAATATTTTGCGTCTGAATTCTATTTATTCAGCAAATACCATTGAGATGATGGAAGATCCATCTGTTTATTCATACACTTGGTTTTTATGCATAAATATTGCAGTTACCAAATATGCAGACTTCTAGATGCTGGAACTTCGATACATCAACAGCATATTATAACTTTCACTGTAAGATATATTTGAGATTCACACGCAACTCTGTCAATGTATTAAATCAGTCAGCGACATAATATCAGAATATACGAATTGAATCTTTAATGTATTTAAAACTATTAGAATACAGCGTACCATATTTTTGTTTTCGAAAATTTATCAAATGTTCCCTGCTCAAAGCTTTTAACCTTAACGAATATAAGTCACTACTAGATTGAATGTGTGACTTTAATGAATTGAATACAAGACATTACTAAATTGATAAACGTTGTTAACATTTTTAACTGACTTAAACATCAATTATAAAGTTAGCATACTTAGTTCAGGAGTAAAATACACGTGATTTAAACATCAGTTATAAGGTAATCATACTTTGCTCAGGAGTTAAAATACTCGTGATAAAATCGTTGTTCCTTGACCCAATTATTATATTAAATAAGTGATAACATAAATATAGTCAGTATACGATTAAGAAGGCTGTAACTCTATAATTGTAGTTACTGTTATCTAGTTTTAAGCTGAACAAGATGGCTGTCTCATATACACGGTTAGTTCACTACATGGTTGTTTTTGCAGCGTTTGGTGTTCATGTTGTCGACAGTGTGCCATGTCTACCTCGGTGGTATGGCCAAGATTCAATCGTTTGTGTGTGCAACTCCACGTATTGTGATACTTTGGAAGATAACGTGCCAAGTTCAAGACCTGCAAACCCAATGCCATACTGGTACGCTCACGTGACATCACGGGACGGACTTCGCATGGAATATAAAACCGGATCATTCGAAATCGGGGCACCAGGAAACAATGTCCTTCGTGTTGGGAATATGACTGGACGATCTATAATGGGTTTTGGCGGGGCATTCACTGATGCGGCAACCATTACCATGGACAGTCTCTCCGAAAAGACTCGGGCAAACTTGATTAATTCATATTTCTCAAGCGGTGGAATTGAGTACAATATCGGACGTATACCAATCGCTAGTTGTGACTTCTCAGAACGGGTTTATTCATACGATGACGCAGAAGGAGACCTTGGTCTAGACAAGTTTAGTCTTGCAAAAGAGGATATAATGCACAAGATTCCAGCCATTAAAGATGCGATGGCAGTGAGCAGACGGAATATTTCTTTGTTCGGAAGTCCTTGGAGTTCACCATTTTGGATGAAAACTAACAATAATATGACCGGAAGAGGAGCCATCAAAGGTCAGCCTGGTGGCAAATACCATAAAGCATGGGCAAATTATTTCGTGAAGTTTTTACAAGCCTATAAGGATCAGGGAGTCGACATTTGGGGTTTAACAACCCAAAACGAACCTACAGACGGCGATATCCCAGGTTTTAAGTTCCAATGTCTTGGGTGGATTCCGCAGACACAACGTGATTTTGTAGCTAAAGATTTAGGTCCGGCATTAGAAGCAGCAGGCTTTGGGCATGTAAAGCTAATGATATTCGACGATCAGCGAGAATTGTTGCCCTACTGGACGGAAGTTGTTCTTAGTGACCCAGAAGCTGCGAAATATGTATCTGGTGTCGCCATACACTGGTATATAGATCTTTTAGTACCTCCCTTATTCATCGACAAGGCATATGATCAGTTTGGAAACGATTACTTCTTTCTAAATACAGAGGCATGTGAGCAAGACTTGATCAATAAGAGCAAATCTGTCGAGCTTGGTGATTGGTATCGTGGCGAACATTATTTTAAAGACATAATGGAAGATTTAAAACATGGTATCTCTGGATGGGTAGACTGGAACATGGCATTGAATATGGAAGGTGGTCCAAACTGGGTGGATAACCGGGCTGATAGTCCTATTATTGTAAATGCTGACAAGGATGAATTTTATAAGCAGCCCATGTTTTACGCAATGGGACATTACAGCAAGTTTGTGTTACCCGGTTCTGAAATAGTTTCTCACGAAAGACATATAGAAAGTGCAAACGGCGTTGAAGCAATATTGTTCAAAAATGATGACAATTTAATGACGGCCAATATTGTGAACATCGATGAACAATCCTACAGTATCACAATCGTCGATTCAACTGTGATACCCCAAAATATTAATATTGAAATTCCAGCGAAAAGCTTTGTTACCGTACAATGGTGGACAAATTTGGAGTAAATGACCTAAAGCAGCATTGTATGTTGTCACTTTAAATATCTACTGTTTGAATAATATTGACTGTTTGGTAGATATAGTGCCACCCACCCATAGGGTACGATTGGCAGAATTTCAATGTTACGATGCACCACATCTATTAAAATGTATCAATGTACAATTTGTATATATTGTAGCTATTCATATGCGCATTATATCATAAATATGTAATACTCTATTGATGCACAATGTGATCATTTGTTATAGTGTAATTTAATATAGAAATATTTAACTTCATACTTGTTTTTCATTCACGGAAATCATACCAGTATTCAAAACGTATTTAGTTAAGTAGCACCTGTAAATGCATACTTGTAAGGCAGATCTCAATTTCTGTTCATCTGTTACAAAAGTGTTCTTTGTTTTCATTCAATTATATTTCAATTATAAGAAAGAAGAATAATTCAGAGAGACAGACTCAAGTATAATTAACGTCATATCTTTTCCATAGTTTTCAGCTCAACAAGCTGTTCCAACAGCTTTCACTTATTATTAGAAATAATAAAATTGAACTCGTTTTTTAAGCTTAAGTGGGTTTCTTATATATTCCTGTGACGTCGTATAGTTTTTAACCCGTAAGATTTTTACAAAGATAAATATTTGCGTATATGTACATATACTGTGTGGTTAGTACGTAGATTTTAAATTAGATTGTTCCTTAATCAGAGCAGTAAAGGTAGTTATATAGCATTTTATGCAGTTGTCGTCTCAATTCACCTAAGCATGTCAGCATTGTGTGTGCGTGCGTGCGTGTGCGTGCGTGCGCGCGTGCGTGCGCGCGTAGTACAGTCGAGACCGTGGAATCTCTACCTTCCGATGAATTTTATTAGTATACTGTAATACGAATATAAATATGCAGTATTATATATACTATTTCAATAGGTAACTATATTGGAAGTCATCAAATCCATTTGCATTTAACTATATAAACGCAGTAAAACCTCGATAATGAGACCACCTTCGGTAAACGAAAAATCGGTCGTAATAATGAGGTGGTCTCATTGTCAGGTTGAATTTTATGTGATTTCTTAACAGCCGGTCAAAATAAGTGGTCGTTATAACAAGGTGGTCATAATATTGAGGTGGTCTCTCTTTGAGGTTTTACTGTATAAAGAGTATATGCTATTTCTTCAGCGTTGAGTTAAATACATTGAACACCTCTGTCAACATCCGGCAACAATTATCAGAGCATTAACGGATGAAAATTATAGACACTAAACTTGGTTTGTTGCCGGTATATCCACCCACTCATTGTGATATGAGCCTAGTGTTTTAAGGGGAAGTTACATCAGCTAGAGTGGGTGATTTTTTTATTAAACATTTATTTCCCTTGATATACATAAATAAGGTCTGTGCTGAAAATTTTAAAAGATACATAGTCTAATTATAGCCCTCTTTTTTAGTAAAAAAGTGAAACTCAGAAAGTGTTGTACAGTAAAACTTCGATAATACGAGCATCAATATCACGAGCACCCGACTTATCTCGAGGAGGTTTTTTAAGTCCCATCATTTTTTTGTTCTTAGCTGCGCATAATTTTCAGCCAACAAATAAATACCTCGTTTTTACGAGCACTACATTTATCTCGAGCAGTTCGTCTGTTCCGATGATTCCTTGGATTTCGGCTAGATCGCGAAAAATCATCACAACAAAAGAGTGAAAAAAAAACAAGCGGTTTAGTCTGCAGTATGTGAGCATCGTAGGCACTCGGTTTCCGTGATTTTTATACCCGTACAAACGTTACTTTTTAATCTAAACTCATAAATTAACGTAAATATGTCAAAACAAAATCTTCTGTGCGTATAAGGAAACCATAAAGGTAAGTCACTCGCCATTTTTTTCGAGTTTAGATTTGAAAAATAACGTCTGTACGGGTATAAAAATCACGGAAACCAAGGTCTTAGTTATTAGTACTCTCTAGTAGTGTCTTGAAAATTACACAGCTGTGTTATATCATTATTTTTCCTTTGTCGCATCTTTTTCATTTGTGCGTTTTTTTTGGTCCACATTTTTTTTATTCAATGTCATGTTAACAACACAAATTTGTGAATGGAATTCCATCAGAAACCTTATCGGCACTATTCTGCAGTACATCAACATAAAGATTTATAGATGCATGCGTAGCCTTAGTTCATTTGTTGCTAACAGCAACTATTTTTTATTTTAACACCATTTTTCAGTTATATATTGCGACCGGTCCACCAAACCAGTTTTCAGGACTGAATTCTAACCAGTACTAACTTGCCCTTCCACACGGAGGAAAATCGACATTTTTGTCAAATTTTCATAGAAGGATATGACCTACCAGACCTTGCTATTTCTAGCTCGATGTCAAACATAAAGCAAATTTAATGCCACAAAGACAAAATCTAAAAGTATCCAATTTATGTCACTAAGACAAATTCTGACAGAGGTAATTTTGAGGTGTCACACATTTGCCGATTTTAACAGCTACATGTGTTTGTAGTGACGTCTTATCTCTTTAATGTTACATTGGGATCAAAGTGAGGGGAGCTTCCCTCGCCTTTATCTTTTAATATACAGTAAAACTACGTTAATACGAGCATCCATATTACGAGAACACAACTTATCTCGAGGAGTTTTTAATGTCCCGTCAATTTTTGTTCTTAGTTGTGTATAATCTTCAACCACCAACAAATACCTCGTTATTACGAGCACCACGTTTATCTCCAGCCTTCAGTCCGTTCCGATGACAACTCGAGATAACGAGGTTTTACTGTATTTATCAATGATGTTAGCCATGTAAATTCTTTATTGAATAGCAATCTAGACCTGTTATCTAGACATTTAATCCTATTCGCAGATAACTTGTCCAAACAGTTTACAATCACAGATAAGTAATGTAGTAAAATCTCGATAATGCGACCATCTTGGGGACCCGAAAATCGGTTAAAATAAGTTGAATTACTGAGTTATTGAAAGCCGGTCTGCAATAAGTGATCGTTATGACAAGGCGGTCGTTATATTGAAGTGGTCGTTATGTGAGGTTTTGCTGTAAATGAAAATTTGCGCAAATGAGTTCAAAATAAACGTTGGAGATTGAAGTGTGTATTATCGATAAACGGAAACAACTTCATGATGAAACTTTCAGTCTAAATAAGGATTATATTAATAAATTAGATAACTTCGTTTATATAGGAATCCTTTTACAAGTAATAAATCGTTGAAAAAACGCCTTGAAAACTTTATCTGACTAAGCCTTAAAAAGGCATTTCACAATTTATTTTATCTTTTTGGTCGAGTGAAACTTGATGTCAGAACTTAAGGGTAACAAACGACCTCCGAAATTTTCTGTCTTAGGTGAACAAGGAAGACTATTAAAAACAAGGAAGAATTCAAGTTTGGTTAAATGACTTGCAATGCAAATTCTCAAATGTTCGATATGTACCAGCACCGGTCGCAGCCGTGGTCCAGTGGTTAGTGCGCTGGATTTGTAACCCGGAGATCCGGGTTCGAATCCTGGTACCGGCGGGTCATACCCTTCTAGGAAAATTTGACAAAAATGTCGATTTTCCTCAAGATGTGGAGAAGAATCCCGAAGGGTAAGTTAGTACTGGTTAGTATACAGTCCAGGGAAACTGGTAAGGTGAACCAGTCGCCGTATATAACTGAAAAAAATGAAAAACGGCGTTAAACCCCAGTGACAATAAGTCAATAAAAACAATAAAAACAATATACCAGTACCAATGTTTCACACACAATAAGAAATTCTGGAAAAAAAACAGCAATCAAACCATTGACAATCTAAGGTGTACATATATTCGTAACTGTTTTAATGAAAAAAAATCCACACTTAAAAATAGACTCTAGAACGGTGTACTTCAACAAAAAACATAACCAATTACATTTGAATTACATTTGTATTACAAAAATTGTAAATTTAAAACGGAGTTTCTATTTTCTGATCATCTAAGGAAAAACATGCTTGAAATCGAACCTGACAGAGCCAGAAACATACTTAAGGAAAATAGAATTTGTGAAATGTGTACTGAGAACCAAACTGAAGCAGAATATCATTTTCTGCTGTATTGTTCAAAATACAAAGAAATTAGAAATACATGTATTATTTTAGGTAGGTAGGTAGGTAGATACATACATACATACATACATACGTAAAGTAAATATTATCAGTAAATGAATAATAAAATAATACACTTAATGCATCAATGAATACTTATGAACGAATGTTAAAAACAATAGATAAGTAAAGTAATTAATATCACATCAGACAAAATAAAAGAACACTAGCAGTTATCACAGATGACAAACATAAATATCAAATATTAAAATGAAAACTTAAATAAGCAATATTGCCGAAGTATCTATCAGTATTAGCAATAAACTATTAATTAGGTAATACAATTTGGTCCAGAGTAGGAAAATTTGTTTCATCAATGCTGTAAATAAAATATCTTTAATGATATGTGTCACTAAATTCATTAATGAAGCTTTTTCAAGGTCTCGTTTTTAATGTGGAGTAGAAAACTGTTTAGGTATTACCTCCCTAATGCCAAAATTATTATCTCAAAATGGAGCGGACTGATTTTGGAACCATTCATGACTTTTACAGATTTCCTTGATAGAAAATAATTTTACGTGAGATTTTTCAAAAACAATGACATTACTGTGAGTTATTATCCCTGTAAAGTTACATTGGAGTTTATGGGTGTAGCCCATACAGAAACAAACAACCTAGATTTTATAGACAGATATTTTATTTTAAATTCAACTTAGGCCGGATGCCTACGTGAACATGTGTACAACACACAAAGACACACATTACAATGGACGTAACAGAAGGCAACTGATCAATATTAACTAAAATCATTGTTGCAGCCGTAGAAAACGTTGTAAAATAGGGATAAAACTTTTAGTCAACAGAATTGGTACATGAGCCTTACGAAATAATCATCTATGATAAAGCTCATACGTAGCTTTATAAAACTTCTTGATTGTTCACCTATAATCAAATTTATACGCGCCATTAAACTATTTACTAGCCAGGTAGTTCTTGCAGTAACAATAAAGACGAAGAAACGAATCGTCCATACAATATGACTGGTTCCCATATCTGTCCAACCGAGATGGTTCCCCTATCATCGTCATGTGCTGATTGGAACTACTAATTAAGTATTTCGTAAAATCTACAGTTCCCTCAAAATAACCATATCCAGGTACTGTATGAAACAGAATAAAATATCGACCAGTATTGTCTTGTTCTTCGATAGAAAATAAACGTTCCAGCAAGGTCCGATGTTGATCTTGTGGCAAATTTTCCACGTCACTATTTGAGAACGTCACGGACGCTTCTGTCACATTATGCAGAGAAAGTTTCATGCACGAATCCTGATGTTTTGATAAAAGGTGATTTATTCCTTCCACTAAGAATTGAGCCAGTGATTTTACGAGATCTGTTGTTGTGGAAATGTTATGTTTTTCTTGACATGTACAATATTTTTCTTCAACACCAGCATCAGCACATGTTCGCAGGTACGGAATGGGGTAAAAAATATTTCGTCGAACTAATTGCTCTTTGACTTCAATGTCAGTTCTATATTCAAACGCCTTGTTATTGATTACATCTAACATTGTCTGATAAATATCATAGTGTGTAACCAGTTTTTTGCTATTATCTGTCAATGTTTCATGCAACCATGGATACATTTTCTTAAGATATTTTGGTACATGAAGCATCAACCATGGTCTGTTATTCTCCGCCCTACCAACATGTGTCAAAGAGGCGCCACCTATTCGGTAACCATGGTCACTCAGAGTAAGAAAAATGGCGTTCTTAGTCTGTCCAGTGTTTTTCATCCACTGTAAAAAACGAAGAAATGATTCATCCCCTCGACTGAGAGTAGTGAATTCTTCGTGACAAACTTGGTTATTCCAAAAATACGCGAACTTTCTCTTACCTTTATATCGAGATAAAAAGCCTTTCAAATAGTCTATTTGAATATCGAAGTAATTATTGACACCGTAACAATCCCATGAAGGCTTCCCCAGAGGGTCAATAATCTTTGCTTCAAATGCATGCATTCCTAGTGTATATGGACGGAAATAATAGTCAGTAGGTGAGTATTTGAAGCCACTCTTGGCGTAGTTAAATGTTGATATATCCGGACGGTCTTCGGCGAAAAATGATACAATAGGTTTCAACATATTTTCGTTCCAGATCAAAGGCATTGTGTCAGCATGTTTTTGAACGTGTTGAACTAGCGGGAAATCACGATGATTCCGTCCTGTGAGTAATGGTACTAAGTTTGGCCACGTGTTTTCTCCCACTTTGCTGTAGCCTTCAAAGTCGTAAGCCTGAAATTCATCCAAGAGAAACCGATAGGACTTCGGCAGATTGCGAAGTGCATGTGACCTAGATACCGAATCTATTCCGAATATGATTAAACTGAGTCTGTCAGGACTCTCATCTTCGATCTCATCAATAGATTTCGCCTGTGAATTCCATAAGGGATTAAAATGCAAATAATCATACACCTCATTTTTATCAGTGGAGCAAGTGACACGAAAAACGTGACTCTTTACAAAAGCTGGAGGTATGACACGTGACCCAGATTCAAATTTTACATCTTGGTCACCGAGTCCTCTATTTAACGCACGTGTTGAACATTTTAACTTTGTATAATCCAATTCATATAATTGTAAAGCGGTTTTGTTAAACTGAAGAAATCCGTCTTCATCCACATACATTAATTGTTTCTTATCAGAGCACTTCAATGCTGGTGGTGTCTTTAAAAATGGCGACAGTGATTTGTCCCATGGATCTAGTTTTTCCAACTTACATGGTTTCAGCTCAAGGGCGGTAAAACTCCTGGGTGATAATATCCTCCATGAACCATAAATCAGTACACATGTCGTCACAAAAATGAAATATAACCCAAACTTCCTAATTTTTCTCATTCGTAACATATCTATCACTGACATCAATAAAATGATTACACTAATTTACTTCAGGACTCATACTTGTATTCTTCGAACTCGTAATCTCACTGCAACAAAATCAACTAGACGCATTCAACTGGGACTTGTTTAACCATGTAGCATTTTATCGTTGCGACGATATGAGACCACTGCAACCAATCGTGTACCTGGGTTTTTATGTGCCATGTTGTTATCTGATTACACCTCTCGAACACTGATAATTTATAACAACTTTATCTCATGGCTTTCAAAGATGTTTAGCAACGTCTCGTACGGACATAATCACACGTCACGCCGAGTTGAAACAATTCCTATAATAGCGCAAATGTTGACATAAATATGGAATCAGAAAATGTGGATAAATTTTATGAAGCTCGAGACAGACGTATCCAAGGAAACGGTGCCCTCAGTCATACACTGTTCCTATGAAAATACAATAGCTCGATCTGCAGTAAAAACTGGACCACCTTCGGGACCCGAAAAATCGGTTGTAACAATGAGAGGTCTCATTATCAAGTTGAATTATAAGGGAGTTATTGAAAGCCAGTCCGAAAATAAGTGGTCGTCACATCAATGTAATATTGAGGTGGTCGCTTTGTGAGGTTTTACTGAAAAATGTCGAGTCATTGCTTCAGGTTTGAACACAATCCGAAAAATTCAAAACACATTCGATTATTTCATTATAATTACAGTATATGATTTGCCACTTGTTTGTTGTAATGTTTCCAATACCACTATTGAATTCAGTTTTTATATTAAAAATTGTTTGAAAACAGTTAAAGGCAGGTCGGATTCACTGAGTTGAACTACTATTTTTATTTGGGGGTAATATCTACAGTTACACCCACATCATTACAAAAGACAAATATGTGTATATAACACATTTTGTACACTATCATGGTTTGATATCATGCAACTGAATGTCATGTTTAACATAAAAGTTAAAATTTTATTTCAGTACAGTTAATACCGCTTTAAAACCGACATACCAACCATATGAAACCACAACCTAGTATTGCTTTACAAACTGCAAAAAAAGATTAAATATCAACACAATAAGAAAAACTTAATTTCCTTGATGTCATATCAGAACATGACTCCAAGTTGACTGTTTTTTTTCCGGATTACTAAATATAAAATATATTAACAAAAGATAAAATGCAACATCAAGGTGTATGCATGATGCGCTCTAGTTTTTGCAATTTTCAAAATCAGCATGCTTTTGTCATCAAAATTCATCGTGTATTTTATCCCAATTCATGCTTGAGTCCTCCTATGATATAATTATATAATGCAAATCCGACCACACCTTTCACCATATGAATGAATATTTATACACAGGACAGCGTTTCCGTTCTATTCGGTCCTGTTCTCTTTAAATAGGTGATCATCAGTTGATTTGTGTTGACATAAGTATGTCGTGGTTATGCAGTACAGGTAAATTACTAAATATTTATCACTAATCAGTTACCAACGTGTCATAAAATACTCATCTTAATACTCCACATCCTTTATAATCAATTAGCGTGTATACATCAGGTGTAATTACTAGGTACAGTAAAACCTCAAATGGTGACCACCTCAATATTATGACCATCTTGTTATAACGACCAATTATTTTCGGACCAGCTGTCAAGAAATACCATATAATTCAACTTTATAATTAGACCAACTCATTATTACGAATGATTTTTCGGGTTCCGCAGGTGGCCTCATTGTCGAGATTTTACTGTATGTATCTATTAAACTCATTCAACAGAACTCTTTTTGGTAACCATAGGCGGGTCAGGATTTTTAGTCAGGGGGGGGGGCGGGAACTGAATACGTAGGCTGGGGGTCCAGGTCCAGGGCGAATTGTATGTTATGTCATTGTGTTACTGTATTCACAACTTATTGCATATATATATATATATATATATATTTATATATATATATATATATATTTATCATGAAATATGATATTTTTATGAATATATATATATATTCATAAAAATATCATATTTCATGATAAAGAAAACCTTTGCTCGAGCAATTTTAGGAGGGCGGACTGAGCGTACGCCCCCCCCGGATCCGCGTGTAACAAATTGCAGTACTTTAAATCAGTCTTGGTAGGTCTGAAAGGCAAGTTACATCATATTCATAATACATGTATTTCTTGCAGACATTGAAGCCAGACTCCAGGTATATTGTACTTATTTTTAATGTAAATCTATGTCTTTATCTATTTTTCAGCGTAAATTGCAAGAATTCTATTTAAATATACAAATATATGCAAATAATAAATTGATAATTTAGACCGAAAACGAAGAATGGTTAAATAATGGATTGAGAACATAAGTCTTACAACATGTATATAACAAAAACATTATGAAATAAAAACACATTGTAAAAACATTGTCTGATTAGTTTCTATTCAGAACGTTTGGTCGTGTTGTTACACCAATTTGAAATTCATTGAATGTTTTTACTTTAACTAATCATTACTTTTTGCTGAATTATGAGTTGATCATAATAAATATAATAACTATAAAAAATAATAAGCATTCACCGTATAAATGTTATTCAAGTGATTTGAATAATTATTTCACACAACAATTTTCATACAAAGGCAATTTCGCTCTCTACTTATTGACATAATGAAAGTTAGTTCAATTTCCAAGAAACGAGAAACCTCCACACTTCCACCCACCCACAATTTCTCCTTTCCTCCTCCTCCAAAAAAAAAACAAAAAAAAACGCTTGTCGATTGTACCTTCCCAATCCTGATGCATGTAAAGCACTTTAAAATATCCAAAGATTTTACTATTCAGTGAATATTATTTTAAAACAAATGTATACGAGGTGTCGATTCTTGTCTTATCTCTCATTGTTACATAATGCATGTACCCTGTTTTCAATGACGCAGATTTGATGCAAAATTTTTAAGTCCCAGTGATGGAAATATCATACAGAAACAAGCATGAGTGTAAAATGAAATGTAACCAGTTTACATAAGGTCACGTGATGGTAATAATACCAAACCCATTTTAATAATGTATTAATATGAATAAACTTAAGATCAAATAATGATGTAGTTTTTGATTACAATGACCTAGTGTTGTGAAATCATCTCACAAAAAATGTCCACATTTTTGACATCACTGATTAAGGTATAATGTAGTCGTGACTAGGGAAGAGTTATCCTCAAGTAGAATCATAACTTAAATATAGATATATCAAGACTTAGGCTATCAGCTGTTATCAACGAAGGATATTTGAGGTCCGTGTTTCGTGTAGGGTATGTATAGATTTCTCCCTCTATGCCATTAGATATCTGTAGGACATGTACGCACAGTGGGATATTTTAGGGTCAATATGATAATACTGATCTAAAATAGAGTTTTTATCCATCACCTGAAGAGACTAATCAGTGACTAAGTGATAGCCATTTATGAGTACTTTCCACCGAATAAATACCGCCAAATTTAAATTTCCATAGGAATCATGTGATAGCTCGTATGAAAAAAATGCTCATTCTTAAAACAATGAAAACTGAAAATACTGCGCATGGATTTCATTTACAAGTATCTTGTTATATCATCACAACAAAATAAAGAGAAAACGACTACATACGCATCAGTCCAATTCAGTGGTCATGTGATTCTCTCGTTTTGTACCTCAACATCAAAAGAAAAGAGCGGTATTTGAGAAAAAAAGCAATAACTGGATTCGTTTCTAATTACAAGCATACATACACACACCGACACTGTAAGAACATTCTGACACCCTCGTATATTTGTTTGGTGTTGAATTATTATCACGAATGGTTGTAAACAAATTCTATGACGATGTTCAGGTGAAAATTTTGATATTTGCAAACCAGAGTAAACCAACACAGCACAAGAATATTCAGACAATGATTGAGATAGTATTTGAAGATCCTTAATGAATGAATCTCTTTACGGCTTAATGCTTATTCAGTTCAATTAACCTGACCCATTTTCCTTGATTTTGTTCCAGTACCTACCTTGTTCTACGCAAAAGAAGGTGTAACTAAGCATGATTTTGATGCTTAAATGTTGACACATCTCTCACAAAGGTTAAACTTTTAAATGTGAACAGTGAACAACCTTGAATAACGTGAATGGCAATACAATATTCACATAAAACATTTATATAAATGAGTAAGAAGGGGCATATTGCAGATCAAAGAACTTAAAAAAAGCATTTCATTGGAGTTAAACGTCGCATCAACAGCCAAGGTCATTTGCCGACTTTCAAGCTTTAACAGTGGAGGAAGCACTAGGCCTATACCTTGGTAGACACACCAACCTTCCGTAAGCTAGCTGGTCAACTTTCTCACATGTGAAATTTGGTTCGGGGTAAGACTCGAATTCACAGCGGTTCACAATTTCCCATGTGACTGCAATAGACATTTCCTGTGTAATTAACAGTTGTAGTTCTTTTGATTTATGCATGAAATAATTATAAATAATTCATTTCCAAATGATTAAAATCATGAAAATTCCATAAAATACAATTAAGACAAATCTTAAAATGGTCATAAAAACTGGAACCCATGTACACATGTATATTAATCCCAGAAAAAATATCTGTACGTTAATTGGAAATGGTTCATAAATTGTCCATGAAATGTCATCATGGTTTGTGTACATCACTGAAGCTCCTGCTATGTCACGAAGGAACAATCTTTTGCAATGGGACGACCGTAACGACAAGACGTCATTTATTTGCCTGATTAAATATTGCATCATGTCTTTTGTTAGTTGTGTCTCAGTAGAAATATTTTGTCTTCGATACCAGCGTCTACGCATGTGCGAAGTTTTGGGATAGGCGTGAAAGCATTCCTCCAAACTGACCCAGTCTCAACATTTCTCAAAGTTTTGATAAAATGGTTCATTTTTAGTATACATGTATATCTAAAACAGTTCGGTAAATATCGTATCGAGTCAAAAGTTTTATAGTATTTTTAGAAGTAATATCTGGCAACCAAGGATATTTCTAGTTTCATGTTTTTGTTATGTGTAATATAAACCATGGTTGATTATTCTCTGCCCTTCCCACACGTGCTAAAGAAGTGCCACCTATTCTGTAGCCATCATCCCTGATAATCAGCAAAATGGCGTTCAAAAGTGTTTTGTCTTCTTCAGCCATTTAAGATACCCGATAGCCGCACAATATCAATGTGTTGTCCATTACATTCAGGCCACAACTTTTATATCTCTTGGTTTACATGACCGGTGGTCCAAAAAGTTCTGTTTTTTGTTGTCATCTATGATATGAGGGCTAAATGGTTATATCCAAAATTATAATTAATAATTGAATTATTAATTTGAAGGTCCAAATTCTGAACAACATTCCATCCAATACATTGTAACATCATCACTTCGGAGAATTAATATCTTCCTACTAAGTTTCTGAGACTTGGTAACATGGCTAAGGTCAAACAGTCAATTAAAGGTTCCAGATTAGAAGCATCATGCTGACACTGGTCAATTGTCCAGGGAGTCGCGTCAAGTTGACTGAAGACTGACCCTAAGTATTAATTTAGTTTTCCTTGTTCTTTAACATCAAGTCTAAGACATTAAAACTCAGTTGTCATGTGTTTTTTCGATTTCATCCCCTTGCTGCCCTGCAAGTTGACAAAATACCACTATCAATCCAGATGAATTTATATGAACAAAGGAATAAATACATGTACTTAGAATTAGGTGAAACGTGTAATTTTAAACACATCGAAAGTCATTTTCTACTTACAGTACAAATTTTCCCCCACAGATGTGCATAAACTATTTGCTGATTCTATAGGTGGTTTTAAATTGATAGTTGATGTGTCTTCTTGCTTCCTTTGGTGATTTAACAATTTTTGTCATTTGTCATACCCTACAACAGTGCATATATCAAAGTACAGTTTCTACAAATAGTCAAGTTTGCATGTGCGGCATACTGCAGGGACAGTATCTAATGTATCTGATGACACGCTTTTCTTAATTTTTGTTGTTCAATTAGGTTGTCAGTCTAAATGTTAAATAATGCTGGTGGTTCTTATTTCATCAATTTTCTCTGTTATAATTGATAAAATGCATGTGAAACACTTAATTTGTTTTTTTCGCCTGTTGTTATATTGATCTATACATGTGTTTTCAAACTGTACCATTTTATTTTATTTTATTTATTAAGTTTCATGCTCAGGTGAGCTAATGAATGAAAATGAAGAACGCAGGCATAGAAAATACAAAACTGCTGTCTGTATGACAAACGTGATCCATTTAATAAAAGACAACAAAAAAAAGTTACAAAATATAAAACAGATTAACATTTATAGAATAAACACTTGTGTAATCTCATGTCATGTAATTTAACATAATTTGTAAGAAAAGTTGCATCATTTAACAAACTGGCACCTGTACCAGAATAACAGCATTCTTAAAACCATTAGAAACAATTATCAATGTTCCATGTTAAACAAGGAAACATTGATGTATAACCAGTCCAGCAAGGACCACACTTACCACCCAAGTTTCTGATCTAGGAAAAGGCTCATTGAAACAACTATTCAACTCATAACACTAGTACAGTAATGTTTCGACCTGACACTAAACCCAGGATATATTATTTATAATATATAACCACATGCCTGTCCTATGTAGCACTGATGTCAAATCTGCCACTGCTCTTTTTGAACTTCATCCCAGATATTAATTATGTTTGCCATTTGCTGAACTGTGACCAACCTACGATCACCCCCATACCCCTATTATCACCCATGTACCACTGTTATCCATAACCCCTATTTTCTCCCCTGTACCACTGTTATCACCCCCATACCCCTATTATCACCCCTGTGCCACTATTTTTTTAATCCATAACCCCTATTTTCTCCCCTGTACCACTGTTATCACCCCCATACCCCTATTATCACCCCTGTGCCACTATTTTTTTAATCCATAACCCCTATTTTCTCCCCTGTACCACTGTTATCACCCCATACCCCTATTATCACCCCCGTACCACTATTTTCACCCTCATAATCCCTATTATCACCCCTGTACCACTATTTTCACTCCAATAATCCCTATTTTCACCCCTGTACCACCGTCATCCACCACTACACTGCTGTGATCAACCCTATGTGCAATGGACTCCTCTCATAAACTACAGGCTTGTGTTCTACACACAAAACTCAATATCCTAGTTACCAACAATCAAACTTAACACAAAAGAATACATAAAAAATATTCCTCATGGATTTATCTGACGCTTATATAAAATGCTGTAGTTTTCTTAGATCAGGTGACAGTATTGTAAAGCATACATGATAACATAACAAAAACACAATACTTTGAAACATCAACATGTATAAGACAAATGTTAAGATTCAGAATAAAACATAAACACAGTCTAGATTAAATAAAAAATTTACACAGTACAAACAAATATTAAATAATAGGGTCCCAGTCCCTATAATAAGTCCAAGTCATACCCAGACATCAGTTCATACTAACATTTACATTACTAATAAGGGAAGGTTTAATATTGAGTCCTTATCATGCACTGGCTTTTTAAAACCAGCATAAAAATACGAAGCATGAAAAAAAAACAGTGATGACAAAAATAACTAATTAAAACCTTTGGTAATAAAATTTCCATCTTACATCATGTGAGAGCCCACAATTTTTAATTTGTTAATAATTAACAAAAAAATTACCTTTGAGAATATACAACAGGATGTGGACCACAAATTATTACGTTTTTTGGTAACAAAATTTCCATCTTACATCATGTAAGGGCCCACAATTTTTAATTTGTTAATAATTAACAAAAAATTACCTTTGAGAATATACAACAGGATGTGGACCACAAATTATTACGTTTTTTAATCTGCTATAAGTATTAGGACATCATAGAATATTTGCGTCTGAAATCAACAGATTACTGTAACAAAAGAAGCATTCAACAAACAAATCAATGCTAGTTGTTGTATCATGTTAGATTTCTACAGTACAATCATAATACAGTTCTTTCCTAAATAAGGACTGAAATATTTTAAATGATATGTTTATTAACACCGAGAGAAAGAAATACAAAAAATGAAAAGTCAATGTCTTTAAAGAAAAACTAACTCGTCCAAGAGAAATAAAAAAGTGTAAAAGGTTCATTATGCATTTAGATAGAAAAAAAAAATATTGCAAAATAAGGGCTGATCAAATAATATATCATCATGTAAATATTAACTAGGCTATGTGTAAAGATTACAGGTCCCAATTACATAATAATGTTACATCATACATGACGTGAAAGTCAAATTGTAAGCTTGTGCTTCTGCATGGCCTCATTGTCTGTGAACTTAATACATGTTTTTACACATGGTGTGTAAACAAAACCACTGAACCAATCACCTGTGATGTTACTTATTTCATCTTATACTATTTATTGCGATCACTAGCACCTGCTACTTCCAATCACTGTACGATTTATTGTGAAGCTATAGAATTCAACTTGTACGATTTATAGTGATTACCAGAACTTGACTCATTTATAGAACATGTACAATCCTGTATTTGAAAAACAAATTTTGAAAGGTAATAAAAAATAATAATTTAAAGGAAAAATGCCATGATTTTAATTTGTCCATTGAATTAACACAAAGTACCATGTCGTAAAATGTGTAATATACAGTAAAACCTTGACATTAAGATCACCTTTGGACCCTGAAAAAATGGTCCTTATACTGAGGTGGTCTTATGATCAAGTTAAAAAAAGAGAAATATTAAACCAGTTTGAAAAGTAAGTGGTCAATGAAATGAAGTGGTCATATTGTTACGGTGGGTGCTTAGTGAGGTTTCACTCAATTAGATTTTCAAATTTTGTGTTTTCTGAACATGATTTAATTTCATTTCTACAACAGATCAAATTTTAACCTTTATAGAATAGTTTTTACAAAACTTCATTTCATAAATAACATCACATACAAAATAGTTGATTTCATTTTAGCCCAGCTTGCTTGATAGTTATATCAATATCAACAAAAATGCATGGCACTCATACTTAATAAATAACAATAACAAAGACATTGAATCAGTCTAAATGTCACACAAGTTCAAAAGTCTGTGGATAAAAAACGTAACATGGTACTTGTACTTTTCAGCAATTCATAAGAGTCCGGGAAAAATACATCCTTCATGAAAATATATAAACAGAGATAATTATTTACAACGTGAAAGATGAAAGACTTAACTTAGTGCAAAATATAAACACAAAACAAAAAGACTAAACAGAACATTTACAATAAACATTAAATGGAACAGACTTAACTCCCTTGATAATAAATAACACATATACTATCTGCCCATGTTGTAAGGGTATGGAGTATTAACATAAAATAACATGTACATGCACCGAGAAATTATGCTAATAGAAAAATGGAATATATTAGATTATGAAACAAATATGCATTAAACACATTAGAAATAAAAGTAAAACAATTTTTGGTATCTTCAAACTATACTACAGCAAGATCACCTCATACTCCTTAATGTTCATATACAAATTTCTTACAAGTTAAAAAACATTGATAAGAATTAAAACTTGGAAATAAGAATATATAATCAAATATCTCATTTATTTTTAAAACACAGCTGAATGCATTTGTGAGGATTTAAACATTTGTTTGAAGTGTCAGTACAAAAATGGTCGCTATGTAAAATAAAACATGTGCTTGACATTCTACGTGTATAATATGATGATGTACCAACAATGAATTTAAATTTCAAGGTTTTATGTAATTTTCAGTATTCGATCACACAAATGAGGTCTGTTTGCTGATAAGGGACTCATTTAAAAAAAAAAGGGCCATGGTATGGCAACCAAGTGAAAGCCATGTATATAGATTTCAATGATTCTACCGACACAACAATCCCTGTGATACATATATAAAATATGAATTTCACACAAAACACAGAGAACATATTTTCATGAATCATGAGATAAAACAGCTCACCATCTCAAACAATCTATCTTTTTTTGTCAAAAAAATGTCAGACATAAAAATTTTCACACAAGAGGTTGTTTTCTACAAGAAAACATGTCAATTCATAAACTTTGCTTCAACAACAGAAACACACAGTAACATCATCAGAAATATGTAACACTATGAGGTCATTAATAGTAAACATTTGTCACATTAAGATCAACACATTAACTGAAGGCACAGAATCTAGATTCATGTAATAAATTCATCACAATATAATTCACATTGTCAATAGAAATCATTTCTGATCATACAAACAACACACTTAAGAAAATCCTCCATTTCCTACATAATATCACACTAATTCATATTTTTTATATATAAAATGAGCATTCTTACAATGTCAAATAGATTAAACCCATCTGGATAAGTTTATCTAAGTTGCTATGACGACCTACACTTCAGGATCTGGAATGCTGAAATTCACATCATCAAAATCATCAAACTTGGCCACAGGTCGACCTCGTTTTTGTAGGGAGATGCTATCATTTGAGTTCATGTAACCTTGACCTTTCTCCTCTTCAGTAATCTAAGAGATTCGAATAAAAAAATGTACAATAATCAGTATAACATAATGTTGTCTACAGCAAACATCATTTTGGATAATATGAATGAACATATGCCATATGAATTACAAAATGCACCAAGAAAAATGTTCAATCTAAGTAATGTATTTGTACCATTTTTCTCAGAAGTTAACAAAACAATGTAGAAAAATTATAATTACATACAAGTCCTAACTTATAACATTATAATGTTTCAATCAGCAAGGATACAAACACTTTAGTTCACAGTAAAGAAGTAATAAGTTTATAACGATATCAAGACAACTGATTTAAACATCAAATATATCCCAGGGTAACGTGACTATTACGATCCATACAACAAGTAGATATATATCGCACAGCAGAACTAAGTTTACATGCTACATAATGTATCGTCACACAATTTGAATGATGAAGGGTAGAATATAACTCTTCAATGTGAAGGTTAAATCTGTAACAACAATGCATGAGGGAAAGGGCTTTGAAACAATTAAATGATGTGCACAATTTATTTTGTTTGTTTTGTAATTCTAGCATTCAGTTGATAAAATGCTCAATTAGTCAGTCAATTTAATGAAAAATTGTAAAAATGTAAAAGATAAAAACAATGTTAAATATACATGTGATTTATCATGGCGAGTAAAGCCACAGACAAAAGACAAAACCTCTTTTAATTTACTGCTAAAATATATCGACCAAAGTGATCAGTGATGATCAGTGAACATTGAATTCAGATACATGTATAATTGATTGAGTGCAACAATACTTTAACATTATGTTCAGGTAGGAGTGTTTTACAACATTCATTGGGATGGGTTCAAGTATCAATGTAAAAGAGATAGTGTCAAACAATCATAACAGGTACAGTGCAACCTCTCCAAAGCAACATCCTTTGGGAGAAGCAAAATTATGTTGCTGTTGAGAGGTTGTAGCTCTATAAAGGTTAAATAAATAGTTAAATCGTACAGTGGGAAAAAATCATGCCGCTGTTGAAAGGAGGTTGTTGCTCAAGAAAGGGCCGCTCTGGAGAGGTTGCACTGTACTTGAATACAACTATTTGATTATTTCCTCAGTCATAAGACACTTTCAGAACTTGAAATCATTGATACTTATTCCCATCCCAAAGATAATCAAGGAGGAATTAACTCACCGACCAGCACTTCATAAGGAAACCTGCTTTATAGCAAAATGAAAGTAAGCAAGTATCAGTACATTCCACAAAGAAATCAACTAAAAATGCAAGAATATCACAAAGGTTTGACAAAAGCAAAACTCACTTGTACAGGCATGCTAATAATTGGAGCATTACTAGAATCCACAATTCTGAGTGGTCTAGACATTGTCGGGTCCTGCATGTTTCTGTCAGTATCATCAGAAGCTTGGGGACGATAACTACGGTTGCTATGGCGATATTCATTCCTGATTAAACCAGCAGTGCTTCCTGCCAGACTTTCAGCCTCAACTTCTGGGAGAGTGTTTCTTGCCCCACCTGTGTGGAAAAATATAACAGTGTTATTTCAGTTCTAACCTGATTATTATCATTGACCACATAGGGGTCATGGTAAGGTTAGGGTAACCCTAACCACACATAAATGAAAATAACACGAAAACGTTTCAATTTATTTGATAAATAGAGCATTGGAATGTATATTGTTTTGAAAGTATATTCTTAAAAAATTAAATAAATAAGTTTATTTCTTTAAAACGTACGATTAATTGATTGTATAAATCCATAATTATCGTAAGGGAAGGGTATTAGTTCATCACAATATAATCTAGTGAATTGGTAGTTTAGGGAAAGATAAATACATGGCTTCATCATTGTCCTAAATGTGTTTATAACAACACATCAGTTTTCATCTAGCCCTTAATTGTAACACAGGTATATATATAGCTAGCAGAATTAACAATGGTAAAACGGTAAACAAGCAAAGATGACATCAAAGCAGGACAGAATTAATGGCTAGGTATGAGAAAATAGATTCATTTAAATGATTACTATGGTAACTAGCCACATTAAACATTTATGTTCGGATAATTTGGAGAAAGACATAAATGTTTATAAAGCTCAGACACAGCTAGCAATGTAGGGTAAACAGTGACACATGGACTTTGCTGGATTTAAGCTGACACAGAAAACATGACACAAAATGCTGGGAATTTTAACCTATTGAACATTTCATGTTATGTTCATGTGTACGTTTCATGCTTAGTAGAACCACAGGTTGATCATACTCTGTTAACATAAACAGTAACACTTGATACACATTAAGTCAAACATAAGATATTTAACAAATATGCTGTCTAATTTTGTTGTTAATAATCATTCAGTTCAATGAGTGTGATGATATGGATATATATTTATACATCTTGTACAAAGCAAATGATTTCATTTGATGTTTAGTGGTTATTACTCTTACAAACAGTGCATAGACTGTATCAGGAAAGTTATTAACAACAACAGTTACATGCTTTAGTTCCTCAATAACTTAATGACTACTGATATACACATTTAACAACCTAATTAACCAATATTTCTCAAAATATCAAGGTAGAAATTCTTTCAATGATTAATTGTTGTAATTATTTATTAATATCAAAAAAGCATTTTCAACACCAACAAAAAACAACAACAAACAATAAACAACAGTACTGACCAATCAGATTCAGATCTGCAGGTTCATCATCAAGTTCATCATCAGCCAAGTCCGATTGAAGTTTTGCAAAGTTGATAAATACCTGGAATATCATAATAGGTAATAAATAGCTGAAATTACATAGTAAGTAATAAATACCTGTAATTACATAGTAAGTAATAAATACCTGTAATTACATAGTAAGTAATAAATACCTGTAATTACATAGTAAGTAATAAATACCTGTAATTACATAGTAAGTAATAAATATCCATAGTTTTATACTAAGTAATAAATACATATAATTACACAGTAGGTAATAAATTCAAGAGAATTCAGGGTTTCAGGGAGTCTGGTTTTCAGGGGTTTTACTGTATTAACAATGAAAGACCACACTAAGCATTTCTTACTTTTACATACAATATCCTAATACTAAACCAACCTACATATTTGGAGTGAAACTAAAGAAATAGTGCGACACTATTTTGGTTTCTTAACCCTTTGCCTCATAATATTGCATTTTCCCACCTTTGAAGCAGACGACTTTTGAAAACCTTGTGGCAAAAGAGGGCATTGCTTGTAATGAGTACAATGTTTTCCACTCTGTCAGAGAGAAATAACCCAATTTTTTTAAAATAGATTGATGTTTTGTATATTTGCTATGAATTTGGAAGAGTTCAAAGTATGCTTATGAGACAAAGGATTACCGTAAATACAAACACACATGAACTTACTTGATCTAATGTTGTCTGAGACACTGAATAATCTTCTATTTTCAGTTTATCTCTGACAGCTTCAATCTGGCCAAATAACACGGAGAGTTTTATGTCAGATCCCAACTGATATTGTAACATATTGTGATGTTTCTCCTTCAAAGTGGATTTCGGGAATTCTGTGTTGAAGAAGTCCATGACGGGGTCCATGTCAGGATGTTCACCTGATACTCGTATTATCACAGTGTAACCGTCCCCGAATCTGATATATTACAATAATACATTAACATATAACATTAACTGCACACATGTATTATTTATTGGGAGGCATTGTGGTCTACAGGTAGAGTGTCTGACCTCTGATCCAAAGGTCCTGAGTTCAAATCCCGGCTTTGACGGGTTTTGTTCATGAACTTCACAATTACATTGTTCGGATGAAGTACTGATGAAATGTACTCAAGTGAAATTAATATAGTACTCAAGTGAGATTGATATAGTACTCAATTGAGATTAATATAGTACTCAAGTGAGATTAATATAAGCAAAATTGCTTATTTGACAATCGAGCTAAAATAAATTAGTATAATCTAAATGCACACATGTAGTTTCAATAAATAGAAAACTCCATCAATATTTCAAAAGAACAATCTTGGACTAAGCTGGCTCACATGCAAGATCAAAAATCTGAAGACAAATTACAAGTTTTTTTATCACTATTTGATAAAAACCTCTACATTAATAACACAGAAAACATTAACACCCCATTTATTCACCTCATAGTTCTGTTATCGTTATATAAAGGCACAAATTAAAATGCAGCAAGAAATGTAACAGTAATAGTGATGTAAAGCATCAAACACTTATAGATTAAGATTTTTTGTTCTATGTCTGATTGACATGTTTTCTATCATAATTACCTGTTTTTGAGATGTTGTATACTACCAAGACATCTAAATCTTCCATTCACCATGATGGCCAATCTTCCACACAGAGCCTCACATTCCTCCATACTACAAGTGTATAACATTGTTACCTTTTATGTAAACATCAATAGAATCAACAAATTACATTGTAGCAAAATATGTATGTACTAATTAGAGCCATGTAAATCAATAAATACAGTGTTTCTTACACTTTGTGGCAAAAGACGCCATTGCTTGTAATGAGTAATGGCTTCTTTTGCCAGAATGTTTTCCACTCAGTCAGAGATAAATAACCCAATTTTCTTACATAAATTGATGTTCTGCACATTAGCTTTGTCTAATATATGCTTAGGAGACAAATGGTTAAAACTCAAGGTAGACAACTAGTCATTTTGAAAATGTTATAATGTATTGTGCTTTCATTCCTTTTATTATATTTTAGTTATATGGAGTCATTCTCTACTTGACAAGGCTTCACACACTCTCAGACCTATCCTTACATACTTAGAGTAGGCAAAGCTGAATCTATTTATAACCACTATGGTTAATGTAAGGATCTTCACCCATTCTTACTCATATCAACCTTAGACCAGAAGAGACCTGCCATAAAGAATGAATATTCAGCATTAATGAAGAATGAAATCGTTTATAAGACACAACAGAAACTGAGTTCAATTTTACTATAATAATATACTAAATGATTAACAAGTTTACAGTGAACTCATTAAGTACAAGATTAAAGTGATATTTCTACCTGTGAGATGTAAGTATAACAGATCGCCCATCTTTCACTATGTTGTTAATACAGTCCCACAGGAATCTGCGAGCTCCAGGATCCATACCTGTTGTTGGTTCATCCTAATATAGAAACAATTAAATACCAATTATACCACACAATATGATCAAAATTGAGTTTGAATTATAAACCTATATACTGTACTACCAACATAGAAATCTGTTCTTCTGATCACGCTAGCTTATAAATATACGTACATCAGTTGTGTTAAATAAACAGCTCTCTAACTTGTCATAGGTGTAACTTCAACAAAATATCTAATTTCAATATTTTTCCCCTTATTTTACCCTTTTTAACAACACAACAATTATTTATTAAATGTGATCATGATAATACTGACCAAGAAAATGATGGACGGATTTCCTATGAGAGATATAGCAGTGGACAGTTTTCTTTTGTTTCCGCCAGAATAATTCGTGGAGATTTTATTAGCATGGGGCAGAAGTCCGAGTCTCCTGATGGCCCAATCAGCAACCTGAAAATCATACATAAACATTGTTACAGAACATTCTACCATGATCAGAACACATACTTTCTGTACAGTGCAACCTCTCCAGAGTGGCCCTCTCTTGAGCAACAACCTCCCTTCAACAAAAGCATGATTTTTTCCCACTGTATGATTTAACTATTTATTTAACCTCTCTTGAGCAACAACATAATTTGGCTTCACCCAAAGGGCGTTGATTTGAAGATGTTGCACTGTACCTGTTCATGTTAATTCATGAAGAATTTTTGTTAAAATTGTCACAGAAGATAAATCATCATCCTATCATTAGAGTTTTCACGCATGGTTGAAAGTTGAAAATTTTCAAACAACTGGAAATCTTGACATTGGTGCCACAGAAACAATGAAAACCTGTAGGGTCCGGACCTGGGAAGAACCGGAGGTTCTGGAAAATTTCAGAAAACTCTTCACCGTGCATTTGATAGAAAACTCACCTCTTTGACATCTTGTTCTGGTATACCTCTGAGTCTAGCGTAGAATCTGAGATGTTCTACACCAGTCAGTAAAGGATCTAAAGCATCAAACTGAGGACAGTATCCAATGTTCTGTCGAACTTTTACCATGTCGTTTAATATACTGAAACAACGATACAAACATAGTTAAAGAACACCGGAGACTCAGGGTTTTATTCCTCCTATAGCAGGGGTCGTTTATAGATGTCCTCCCCTCAGGAAAAGTCTTTAAAATCATACAGTTTTCCCCTAAAATTCCGTTTACATCAATTTTCTTCTTCCCCTTTAGACAAAAATACCATGTTATTTTTCCCCAAATTCAAAACAAGCCCCTTACCCTACCTGGTAAAACAAGCTCGGAAACAGTAAATACAAACAGGCTGTATGTTGATGTCTTAAATCAAAATGCAAAACATTGTGATTATTTTTAAAAAGAGAACATTAAGTTGAATTTTTTATCCAGCTTATATTAAATGGAAACTTCCATTAGAAACATTTCTAGGAGAATACAATTGAATCTCAGCATTTTCTCCTTCATTTAAAGAATATTGGCTAAAATGCGATAAACTATGACTTAATGCCATGTGTACAGGTCATACCCTTCTACGAAAATCTAACAAATACGTAAATTTTCCTCATTATGTGGAGAAGTTGCCGACTCCTTGTGGAAGGGTAAGTAAGTACTACGTAGTATACAGTCCAGGACAACTGGCTAGGTGTTAAACCCCAGTGTCAATGTCACATAAAAACAAAAAAACAAAACAAACAAACAAACCTGTAGTTGTTAACATAAGCATTTCCACGTGACAGTCTTTCATCACCAGTTAACATCTTGAATGTGGTAGTTTTTCCTGCACCATTCACACCCAGCAGACCAAAGCATTGTCCCTTAGGAACTCCGACACACAATCTGTCAACAGCTGTAAGGCGACCTTTCTTGCCACGAGATCTAAACACCTGTATTCATCATCACAAACAAAAAACACAAATAAAAAAATGAGGACCTGACATATACATAAGACCTCAACTAAAAATCTTAAAAAGGAAGAGTATATATCACATATACAGTGTAAGCCCTCTATACCGGTTCCTCTATAAACTGGCATCCCCTTAAAACCAACAAAATGGCCCAGTCCAAGGCTCAACCGGTTTAGCGGGGTTCCACTGTTATTATAATAAATAACACAGGTCAATAATAAATATTACAGCTTAATAATGGTAATATTTTACAAAGTCTTTTATGAAGTATAAAACTAACAGGGTTTTCACTAGACGTCAAAAGTTGATCATCAAAAATGACCCTGACTGATAATGATTTGAAAGTCAACAAAATTTCCTTCTAATTTTATAGTAAATTTGACTCTTAGGTACGAATTCTCAAAAGTCAGAAGTTTTATTTTACTGATTTCAAGAGTCAAAATGCTGTTTTAGGGGTCAAATGAATGCCCTGACTAACCTTTGATAATTCCTCCAGTCTCAGTACATCGTCAGCAGCATTACCAGATGTAACTCTCGTCCTTTCTTTGGCAACATCTTCATCCTCATCCTCTACTGTCTCCTTGCTTGGTTTTAACACCCTGAAAAATCCACATCAGAACTGCGATCAGAAGTCCAATAACCCTACAATATAACTATACAATACTTTTGTTCCACATTTCAAATCAGCCTTGTATAATAAAATACCTTAGCACCAAATACTTAACCAATTATTTCATAAGTTAGAATTATTTACATATAAATACTGATCAAGTAATTACAGTAAAACCTTAATAATGCGACCACCTTCAAGACCCCTAAAATTTGTCATATTAATGTGGTCTCATTACCAAGCTGAATTGTAGCAAAGTTATTGAAAGCCAGTCTGAAAATAAATGGTCATTATAAGAAGGTCATAATATTGTGGTGGTCGCAATGTGAGGTTTTACTGTACATATATTCTAATCACAATTTTTGAATTTGAATGTTATGTTCAAGCAAATCATTTCAGTACAGACAAGCGTAAAGAAGTCCAAATCATGGAAGTTTTAGCAAAAACAAAAATGACAAGTTAGACGTATGTACCTTGATTTAATGAAGAACTTGTACTCAATCAGTAGATTTATGATGAAGAACAGAATGCCCAACATGAACATGCTGAACAGATTTCTGCCCACAATATTCCACTTGAAAGGATCCGGAAGTCGATTCTCACCAAATCTAGCGTACACATCAGCAAATAGCTGGTTCTTAGCCATATCGAACAGTCCACGACCCAGACAATACTGGGGTAGTATCAGGAACACTTGTTTTAATATTTTGTTGATGTCCTTTAATCCCTACAAAACAATAAAGTACAAAAGTGAATTAAAGAAATGGATTTATAATCTTAATATAAGATTTACAAAAAACGCCTTTAGCAAATGACAAATTACTATTACCACTTGATACAATATGAAAAATTACTATTACCACTTGATACAATAATTCATTTTTGATGTCCTTGTTATAGTCAAACATCTGTATTTCTTAATAATCTATTATACCGAACAATACAAAGAGTCATACCTCATCATCCTCCTCCAAGAATTCAATAATAAATGTAGCCATGGTTGACACAGTCCCCAGAAATATGTTGATAGATTTTAACGTAACAAGAGCTGTACTTGGTACACTGAAAAGTCTGGAGAATGGATACATCAGAGGTATCATAGCCCAGCTGAAAATATACGTAATAAGACTGATAACTGCTAAACTATTATTGGACTCGACTCTGGTGCAAATTATTGTGAAAGCTCTGTCCTAGTATATTGACAAACAATCTCTGAAAAACTTACCACTCTCTTGTTTGACTTCCATGTTTCAGAGAAGAAATCATAAAATCTAGCATTCACACTTGATAAAAGATACAAATGTTCAGAACAATGACATCAACGACCGACTTTCTTTCTAGAATTCTTACTTCATTTACTTTATATAAATTTAATCTGGTCACACAAGATAATGAATTCATATATTGTGGGAAACCATTCAAAACACTACAGTTGTCATGGATTTGAACAATAATGATATATCAACATTTTTTTTCTGCCAAATGATTTTCGATACACATTCCAAAACATCAACTTTTGGCAGAAAATTCTGGCAGAATCTAAAAGGTTAATTTTAGTGTATTTCAAGATGAGAAAAAAAGTTAAGTATTATGAATATTTAAAGCCCTTTAAAAACAGCATAGCTTAACCCTTAATTTAATCGTAGTTAAGGAAAAAAATGACATTGACAATGGAAGAATTAAACATATTACTTATAAAGGTGCAAATTGATCTATTAAACGAGAAGTGTTTCCTCGGTAATGTTATAAACAAACAATACCCGTATAGGAAGAGGAGGGACACAAGACAAGGTCCATTCACTGACGATACGTAAGCTTCAACTCCAAATGCCAGGAAGATGAATATACACAAAACTGCTGGAAGTAAGTAATTCAGCTGAAAGTAGAAACAAAATGAAAGTAAGAACAAAATGAAAGTAGAAACGAACTAAAAGTAGGAACAAATTTAAAATCATTAAACAGATAAATGAATATTATTAGGAGCTTAAAACATTCCTATTTTGCTCAGAACTATTGATCAAGATATAACAATACATATAATAAGTCAGAAACTTTTTACTGAAATGGCATTTTCAGGATAAATCATTAAAATTATACAGACCTATTTTCTTTTCAAAAATTTACAATCAATATCTCAATTTACAATATCTCAGCTCACAATAAGGAACATTCTGAAATGTCTAGTTCCACAATGACACACTTTTATAAACATGTTAAGGTACAGTAGTTTTCAAAAAAAAATGTACCCACAAGTATCATAAACTAATCAAGTTATTAATAAAAGAATTGTTAGAAACTACATGAAAAAGTAGTAATTGTTGAGATCTCTGAACAGGTTGATGAAGACTAGAACCTACCATATCCCAGCAGAAGTTGCTGACCCAATAAATGACAGGATTTACGCCGCTAACAAACTGTAAATGTTTGGAGTTGGATGTTCGTTCCTCTATCAAGTACATTGTAAAACTTGCAGGGATAAAAGACATGGCAAATATCACACAGATAGCGATCACAATATCCTTAAAACTGCTGTACCTGTAATATATAACATAAAAATCTTCATAATTAACAGGAATACTTCTCTTCAAAATAAAACAAAAACAAGATGACAGGAACTGTCACAAAACCAGGTTTTCATGAGAAGTTGCACACAAAATATATCTCATGTGCACAGAATAAACAAAGGGCCATAATTCCGCTAAAAATGATCAAATCACAAAATTTGCATTAAGGTACTTGGTGATGTTAATTATGTGAAAGTTTTGTCGAAATCCCTTAAGAAATGTAGGAGGGGTTGCACACAGAAGAAATTGTGGATGCCTGGCCACCTGCCAATTGAAAAAAAAAGGATTTTTTTCCTTTGGAAAACCTGTTTAACAATCCAAAATTCATATGTAAAATGTATCCAACAAATCTGGAAATTACCGCACAGTCATCTTCTAATATATTAAAATACAGAGTAAAAATATTAACGTTAAATCACAACATGGTGTCTCACAGTGCAGATTTAGAATTGCATGTGAGAATTTAATTACTTTATATTACACAATTGTTACTTTAACTTGTCAACAAAAAAAACAAAACAGTGAGACTGTCAGTATCTACAAATCATCACGCTCTCATCATTAAGAACTTACAGAGCTTCGTCATTGAGTTGTTCTTTCGTCATTTCCATAGGATGATTAATGGCTACAATACTATAATCTGCTGGATTAGTTCCTGCAGGTAATTTGCTCCTTAGTATCATGTTGTTCATCACATTAATGTAAGACACAGAGGCAACCCAACCTCGATTGTTGAACCATACCTATATTATAAATATATGACGTGCTATATTACAATACAATGTATTCCTAACCATCAAGAATGATATTATTAACAGGAGAAACAGTGAACGAGAGAGACTGGCAAAATGACAAATTAAAATATATTATTGGAAATGGACAGTTAAAACTGTTTGAAAATCAGAAATGATCACAGAAATACAGAAACTGAAGGGAGGTAAGATATATGATATTAAATCCAGAACCCACAATCTATGGAAAAATTTTAGCACTTATGTAAACTTTGGTTTACAATAACTGACAACTAGTAGTTAAAGCATACATACAAATATATCGAAACAATACAATACTTTTTATAGTTGTTTGTATATTCATTTCTAGGTATACAAAATTGTAAGGAAGATGCCAAGATCCAGAAAAAAACATTGGTAAAAGTCTATCAAACAATTTTCCCACCTTGGCAACATCTTTCACAGCCAGTGTTGGTAGGACTTCTGTAAGATCATACAGGAATTCCCTATCACCAATAGATACAGTAGTCCCATTATTAGCAGCAGTCAATATCCTCTCTATATATCCTTGTACTTCAGTCACGTTTCCAGTGAATGCCGCCAGGTCTCGTTCACCAAATGATACACCACCATACCTTATAATACAATATTTACAGTAAAGAAATACGAGATATGGTGAAACATGAAAAATGCTGATGAATATAATAATAACAAATACAATGTATATGTATCCCATTCTTTTACATCTACATTGGACAAACATTAAGAAATAAATCATTAAATGGCGTCTACATACATATATATACTAGTAACCTATAACTCCAGTTTCACTTCTATCATGATAAATATAAAACTTCAACAGAATTTCCACCATTGTAATCATAATATATACATATATTTAAGATATGATCAGGAAAGGTCTATTAAGAATGAAACTAAGTGCAATATTGTCAGACGTAAAACAATCTATCAGACACAGTTAAACAGAACTAAAACTTCAATATGTTAACGCAATGACCAACCTTCTTTTCTTAAATTCTTTTGCTGTCTTTAGCAACCAATCACTAATACTTCTATCAGTTAGATTATACAAGTAGTCTGTGGTAGATATGAGAGTATTAGGAGGCGTCGGGCCGGCGGCATCGTCTGAACACACCTGCCAACCAGTACTACAGTCACATGGTATGCTTTTATTCCAACGTGGAGATTTTTGGAAATTTGCCACGCCGGTAGGTTCACACGAGTAGCCGCTGTAAACCAAAAGGACAGTTATACTGACAACATCATACTGCATACACAAGGTACAACATGCAATGAAACACAATACAATTACAGAACAGTTTCAAACCTCATTGTTTTGTCAGCGTGACATGATAATATGACACTTGTTTAATCTTTTTTTTTTTGAGTAATTGTTGGCATCAGTATGTTAATACACAAAATTAATATAAAAAAAACAAAGGTTGTACAATGAATGATATTTTACCAGAGAAACATTATTTCACAAAAATAGTCCAATCCACCTCCATGGAATAAGATAAAAGAGAAAGTACACATAAAATGTCCCTTTGTAAATCACTTATTCATTTAAGCCAAAAAGAAAAAATATTTCATAATTTGTACAAACATGAATTATCTAACTTTGTGCATCCCAATTGGTTCAGTGTACGCAGGAAAATATTCAGGAGACATGAAGCAATTTTAAAAAAACAAAATGGAGTGGTAGAAAATATATAAATGACTGACAATGCATGAAAAAATCTACTTACTCAATGTTATATTTGTTAACACATCTATTTCCTACACCTGATATAGACCTGATTGTGTCTTCAAGCTTACTAGATACAGGGGAACCTTCAGCATCATTACTGAAAATAAACACAAGTGTTAGTCATATACCCCATATATAAACAAGCTAAGGTATCTAAATCAGCCACCTTACTTGACCACGGAACTGGAGCAAAAAAATATCGAAAAATTTGCCTCATTATGTATATTAGAGGGTAGAGTTTACTTTCCATTTGAAAATACATTATACTTTAAGTATTGTAAGTCTAGATCTATCACTGAAATGTTATTAAATATCCACGCAAAGTGGGGACAGACCGCGTGAACAAATGACCGACCGACCAAACAACCAACCACAAGGGTGATTAAAGTAAAACTTTCTTTGTGGGGTATAATAAGTTATCCTATTATTCATAAAGTGGTTAACTCAAAGTGGTATAAGTATGCAGTTTTATAAGACTTCTTGAGAATCTTTTTACCTGTAAAACATATGCAGGTGTGGATCTCCTCTGAGAGGTTCATAATGCCAGGGGTGGAGCTCTAGTGGAGGCTCTTCACTAAAGGGAGGAGCAATCAGTGAAAATGTCATAGCTAGCAGGATAAATACAACAGGTAAAACAATCTGAAAAATATCATTAATAATAATTAATAGAAGTACTAGAACTTATTTTATAAGTAAATATAAACTACCAACAGTAATATAAACAAAATGAAAACAAAATCACTAATCTTGTAACATATTAGTGAGTCAAACTGAGGGATATAAAAAATATTTAAAGTTTAACATAAACATACTGAATAGTGTTTAGTCAACACAAATCTTAACTTTTATAAAACAATTTTGATCAGATAAGTAGTTACCTCCAATGACTAGTAAGCACATACAGTCAAACCCCTGAACAAAAAAGCCACCCTTGGGAAAGACAAAATGAGGCCTTTGTTGACAGGTGGCCTTTATTTGGAGGTCATTTTGTTCTAAAAAATCAATGATGGTTTTTCAAAAGAATGGCTTTATTCACAGGGTGGCCATTACTCAGAGGTGGCTGCAAACACATGTTAGACTGTAATTGGTGATTCTCAAACTACAACTGACAAGAAATCAGATGACAGCCTCTCTCACATTTCATGAAGCAGTCACCATTCCATGATGAATGGTGTTCCACAAAGTAAACATGGGAACATTTTACACAAGACAAACCTCTGTTAAAAATCCTTTCTTGCTCCGTCTAACATGGTGAAACCTCTTCAGGAATATGGCAATAAATTGTCTCATAGTAAGTTTCCACCCGGTGACTTTCTCATGTTGATTGTGACTGAACCCATTCTCTCCATAGTCACTAATTGGACCCGACATGATAGAATCTGTAAAATATATAAATACAAGCATAAACATGAGTGCTTAAGCAATAACCACTCAAAGATAATTGGCAATTGGCACGAACATTGCTCAGATAATTGAAACCAATAAAATGTCAGGTGTTAATACATTGGTATGGCCCTAGGATCATCTTAGACCTGTAACTTTATAGTCCTTCAGACATTTGATCATTTCATATCAATTCTGTTATTTTAAAGAGCATTAATCACACTTAAAATAAAAAAATACATTTATGTGAGGTTTTGGTCTTAAATTTGTTGTAAGTGAACAAACATGAACATTACATATAATTTCTTGACACAGGAAACTTAGCACCATTCTTATATTTGTATATTTTTAAGGTACAAGTTGACAGACATCAGTAAGTTAGCATACACATGTATTTAACAAGCCACTCTATAACAGGACACCATGCAGAAAATAACATCGATTACATACCCAAATACCCTAACAAAATATTTATCATACTTCAATCAAAGTGCATAAATTAAGAAAAAGACAAAAATGTACCCAAGGAAACAGGAAGTGACATCAATTAAGACATACATGCAGCATGAAACTAAACCAATGTGTGAACAGGACATTAACAGGGTCCAAGGTTATAAAACTTGAGATCAGTCTCCAAGCTCAAATCTCACATTTTGCCCCCCAATGTTTCTAACTTAATTACTATAAAACAATGAAAATTTCAATGTCATGTTATTCTGCCAGCCAAAATATACTGAAAATGTATTTAATCACTAAAATGCAATATCTTTCAAACAAGAATGCTTCACTTACAAAATTGAGATTTGAGCTCAGAGACTGTTCTCAAGTTTTATAACCAGGTGACAGTTTCACAGAAAATGAAAATCATAGCAGTATATTAAATTATCCATACTTAATTGACAATACCTACATCATGCATATAGACATATTTGTATCAGTTAATCTGAAGGTATTTGTTGCATACAAACATAATGCGATACTGCAGCCAACAGAGATGCTCTATATATATGTACCTCTCGCTAACAAACGCTTCAGCACTGATCCAACAAAAATTGTGAAATGGGAATATTAGTCTTTGCATTTATAGGTAATTCCAGCCAATTATTTATCTGTATCAATTAATTCATACTGAATATACGAATACATATACTCCACAAACAAGGCAATTTAAATCATGTATATTAGTTTCATTAATATGAATAAACAAACTCAAGTTAAACTTTTACAGTTATTTCTAATAATACATCATTTAAAATATCCAGTAACATTAATTCAGTAGATTAATTCATTGCCTGAATACATTTGAGTGAGAAGGTCAACATATTAATCCATGTTGGGTGTTAAACATACATTTCCGCAACAAATGGACATTTTCTTCATATATAAAAAGAATTAACAAATCCTCTAGAATCAATGAATGGAACACTCGATTATATCTACACTATTTCTTCACAGTGTTCACAAATCACACGCATTGTTGATAGCAGTCGAAACTTAAACATCAAATATGGCAGACATAACCTCCTTAATAACAAAATTAAATGTAGATCTACGTGGTATTATTTTTGTCTTATATACAGTCAAGTCATCAGATATGTGAAATTTCAAACAATAATAACACAAACATAAACGCTCTCCATACCTGCATCCTCATCAGCCATTAAATCGGTTTTACTGTCAATTCTGTTAGCATTTCGTTTTCCAAACAGGGATAACTTCTTCTTGCGTTTAAAACTCAACCTGGACACACCACGAGGTATTCTTCCACCTTAACAAATTGTATACATTTTATAACTGTCAATAATTAAAGTGACATTACCCAGAATATAGAGTTAAAAAATATAAATGAATACAATTAGGGTCAAATAATCACATTATTAAGTCTTATAAAATTGAATGAACTAGAATGTTGAAGACAGCAGTTCAAAATAGTAACAGTAGCATATTTGATGCCCATACAAACTAAACTGATTTTATTTACAAGATGATATGTGAGCAAATTTTGAATGATCATTAGCATAGATCTTACCATCAGCCATTTCATCTAATTTATTCCTCTTTAATTCATCTTCAACATCCACCGTATTCTCTTCAGCTACTTTCAAGAACACCTACAACATTGATAGTACAATCTACAGGTTAGATAAATAATCATAATTACAAATTCTAGTTTTGTGAATGACACACAAATATAAAAAGCTGTAGGAGCCGTATACCACATATAATTCCATTAACACATTGTAGAGCGTGTCATACAAAGAGTTCAACACTATGTTAATATCTCTTAGTGTGCAGATCAACTTATATGGTACAGATAATTAAGAATCTATACCAAATATTCACAATGTTTGTGACCCTAACTTATTTAAACTACATTTGTTCCAAATATACAGTTTCAAAAGAGGACAACATGTTTTTATACGTCTTTAAAAAGTAAAATATTACACAACTGGAGGTGAAATATGAAGGACTTATAGTATCTAATGGGTACTGTACGATACCTCCTCAAGACTGGTGTCAGAGATTCCAAAGCTTGATACTCCTAGACTTTTGTGGTTGCCTTCCAATTGTTGGAACAAGACTTCGAAGTCTCCTCGATGAGCTGCCTCACTAGGTAACTGGTAACACAACTCAGTCATGTTATCTTCAACCAATCTTGCTTCTGGTATGAACTTCTTGATAAAAGATGTCACCTTCTTCACAGAGAAACCTGACATTCAAATACATTATTCAAGTTAAATATGTATAATCATCATTATAAGGTATAATTCAAACAAGTAAAATGCTTCATTTATATATCAGGTTATATTTGTAAAAAGAATGGCTAAAGAAACAAAAGGGACCCCAAGTAAGACTTTCTACGAAAAGTTCATTAAATAAACAGAGTAGCAATGAAACCAGAAAAAATGATTTTCCCAGACCTAACGCTTTGCCTCATAAGCATACTTTGGACTCTTTTAAGTCCAAAGCAAATACAAAAAACATCAATTTACTTAAAAAAATAAAAAAAATGGGTTATTTCTCTCCAACAGAATGGAAAATAGTGTAGCAAAAGAAGCCATCGTTTTTAATGCCACAACTTTGCCACAACGTTTTCAAAAGTCGTCTGCTTCAGACGCGGGGAAATATGAGGCAAAGAGACAGGACATTGATAGTGTGATGAGGATAAATATGAGATTATAAACACTACCTGGGAAGTCACAAATTTCATTTGGTGGGGTAGGAGGATCACTGTCAGATTTACCGTCTGCATAACCTTCGTCTTCATTCTCATTGGTCAAACTTGGCTGAAATATAAATCATTTACATATGTCTGTGTACATACATGGTATATTCATTAAATGAACTGAATTCAAGACATCATACTGTATGCAATAGTTTGGATCAAATCTCGATCAAATCTGGTTTGGACAAACAGGAGAGAACTACCTGAATCTAGCAATTGAGATAAGAATTGTATAATGAAATGCATGGCCTTTTGCTATAAATGATATTTACTCATAGAGGAACAAAGCCTCGACAATTGGTGACCTAAAAAGTTGAGTCAACTATCTGACTGCGACCTTTGTTACACTAGCAAACATACCATGACATTTGTGATAGTTCTAACACTGGCCGCAGAAGTAGGTCGTTCATTACTGATCAACTGCTCTTTCAAAATAGCTTCTTCGTCGATATCCTTGTCACCACGGACCAATGTAAGGTAGTAGCCGTTACCATAGTGATTCTTGAGGAATAAACTGGATCCCACACAACAGAGACGACCTTGAGATATTATAGCAATTCTGTCACCTAAAACGTCAGCTTCATCCATATGATGTGTGGATAGAATTATTGTACGACCTGAAATACAAACATGAAAATTATTTCCCATAAGGCAATTAGTTCTATAAATACAGGCACAGGCAACCTTCACACATAAATCACAGCAGCTGGTTGAAAATATCTCAGCAGGATTGATATTTCAATAAATATTAAAATGAACATAAGAATTAATAGCAATTAAAACAGTGGCCAAACTGTTAACAGTAATGTAATATTATATACTAGCAATCTTAATTCTATACAAAAACCAAACACACCTTTCTTCAATTTCAGAAGTAGTTGCCAGATAGCCCTTCGTGCATAAGGATCAACACCAGCTGTAGGCTCATCAAGTATCACAGTTTTAGAATTCCCAACAAATGCTATGGCAACAGACAGCTTCCTTTTCATTCCACCTAAGATATACACATGTAATACATAACTAGCCATTAAATGAGGAATACGGCATTCAACAAGAAACATGACATGCAACATTCTGCATATTTAAGACAAGGTCAATGATTCATTCTCTCAGAACATAAGATATAAATACCAAAAGATGAATGTGGTGCTCAAAATAACGAGGCATTTGTTGGTTGGTTGAAAATTATATACAACTAAGGACAAAATTGATGAGACTTTAAAACCTCCTTGAGATAAGTCGGGTTCTCAAGATATTGATGCTCGTAATGACAAAGTTTTACTGTATAAGTATTCACAACAGGATTGAGTATTGGGGGACAGGCACATAGTGTGAACATGGTTTGTTTGTAGTTGATACTATATGGAGGAATAAACAATCAAAGCCTTCAGTAAAAATCTTCATGCTAAAGTTCAGGCGTACAAAACCTATTTCTCCGTAAACATTTGATAGTTGATACAAAGAACAGGGCTTGAAATTTTTTTTCCAGGCTACTCGTCTAGCAGGACGATCTGCCCAGAATTTTAACTAGTCCTACAGCTTTTTTTTCAACTTGTCCTTAAGTCGATTTCTACCAGTAATAACGACTTTGTTGAGCCTTGGAAAATATAATCATGCGAATAGAATTTTCTGTCCTAGAAAAGAGTGTAATTCTACAAGGATCAGGTAAATGATAAAAATAACCGAATAAAACAAAAACACCAACGTTTTAACTGACTTGATAATATACTACAAACCTGACAGGTTACTGGAATGTTCGTGTCTCTTGTGCGGTAATCCAACGTCTTTAATCATTTGTTCCATCTCTGCCTTCACCTCCTTTGACGAAGCTCCTTTCAGTCGAGCGTAGAACCATAAATGTTCCTCAACAGTTAACCTGAAAATGTAACAACAGAATGAATGGAAAATACATATCTTTTTCCACGGTTAAAGTCAAAACATAAGTATTCATCTTATTTTTTAAAGATACAATATGTTGTCCAAATAAATTACTTTTCTGCAATTAAAACAAGAATTTAACTGATACAATGATTTTATTATCTTGAAATTTTGAGGCATAAAGGAAAAATAAACAAGTACGTACCAATCAAAAAGAACGTTATGCTGTGGACACGTTCCCAGACTATGTCGTATGTCGTCCATCTCTGTTTTGATGTTTTTACCATGTATAAACGCAGTACCTTCAGTAGGTGGGAACAAACCAGTCAATATTGACCTGAAAATTAAAACAGCAAACCATGACATAAGTAAAAGGTCAACGTATGAGGGTTCAGCCAAGGGATCAAGCAAAAAAAGGGCCAAAGATCTGATAACACATAAGCCTTAATTTCCAAACAGGAAACAAGCAATTAAGCATTTGAAGCATCACTGTTAAAACAGCTAGGTATTGATAATAATAATTTATATCAAACACAACTGAACGGTACTACCATTACTGTGAGTTTGAATGTAGCACAATGTTGCCATTAAAAATATGATAATGCTCCAGAGTGTATGATGTATTTTTAATTCCACAAAGCATGCATGTATGCTACATGTAGGTATTAACTAAGATTAAAATCTTAAGTCACAGAACTTTGACTGTAATGAAAGCTGCACAAATATCAGAAATCACAACTTAAATAAATGACATAATAAACTACAGTAAAACCTTGACAATGAGATCACCTATAGGACCCAAAAAATCAGTGGTAATAAAGAGGTGGTCTCATTATCAGGTTGAATAATAGGGAAATTATTGGAAGCTAGTCCAAAAATAAGGGGTCATTATAACAAGGTGGTTATAATATTGAGGTGGTAGCCATTTCAAGTTTTACTGTATTTCATTTCAACGTACATCGTAGTTGTTTTTCCAGCACCATTGTGTCCGAGGAAAGATGTGATCTGATCTTCAAAGAAGTTAATACTAAGACCATCAACAGCCATCTTATTACTGGAAGAATATTTCTTCTTCAAATTTCTGATCGCTACGCCAACATTCTTATCTTTTGGTTCAGGTTCCATGGAACTCATGTCTGAATAAACATATAAAAATGTGTAAAAGCCTTTGTATTTGAAGCAACTAAACATGTAAGGTGAATATGTGACTTTTATTTATTTCTAGCTTCTTGAATTGTCTAAGATTAAGTCAACTAAAAATAAAGATGTGTATCAGATGAAATAAAGGCATTTATAAGATTGTTAAAACAAAATGATTTTTATTGTAATATTTAATTCACTCTTAATCATGCACTACATGCACAAATTTTGTTCCAAGCGCACTGATGCAAATACATGGCAGAAGTACCATCTCAGTTAACTACCGTATTCATCCTAATTGACAAAATAAAATTATTTTATTTCGGTGCTTTTTTTGCCAAAATTCAAAATGGGAGGAATGCCAGAAATCATCTCTGATGCTTAATAGTTTGTTAAATGAAATTTTTTGGTACCAATTTTTAAGGAAATTTATTATAACAGCTGTCTGTAAATTGCTATGTGACTAGTCTTGATAGAATTTGAAGATAAAAATATTAACACTGGTCAACTGATGTTGTATGAACCAAATATTAAAATACACTAAAGCTTAGGATTTTGTATCGACTAAATTATCTCAATGGGGTAAATTTATACAAGTTTAGCTTAAATACCTTGACCATTCATTTCTAGATGTGCTTAGGATTTTGTATCGACTATATTATCTCAATGGGGTAAATTTATACAAGTTTAGCTTAAATACCTTGACCATTCATTTCTAGATGTGCTTAGGATTTTGTATCGACTATATTATCTCAATGGGGTAAATTTATACAAGTTTAGCTTAAATACCTTGACCATTCATTTCTAGATGTGAAGATTGAAGTCCATCATCACCATGGTTACCACTACTTCCACACCAGTATGATTTGGTGAAAGGGAAATAAAATGGCTTTGGTATACCATACTGACCTAAGATAAAATAATATTTAATTAACTAATTGTCTATCTCAATGAACAAAGATAGGCATTTGAATATTGAAAAATTCAATTAAAAACATGGAGCTGATCAATTAGATATGCATTCTAATCTTTCATTTAATATGATCAAAAGAAATAGATTAAAGTATGAAGCAACATAAGTTATCACAATGAATAAACAGTGAAACCTGTGTTTGCAGCCATCTCTTGATAAAAGCCACCCTGTGAAAAAAGGCCTTTCTTTGAAAAACCGTAACTGATTATTTAAAACAAACTGACCACCAATGAAAGGCCATCTTTTAATCAAGGTTGCATTTTGTCTTTCCCAAGGGTGGTCTATGTAAACAGATTTGACTGTATTGATGAAGTTACAACCAAAATATTAAGAACATCTAGTCAGCACTGACCTGGGAAAACAGCCTCGATGTACCATGTAAGAAGTCCATATATGATGGTATCAACAATCATCATCGTGATACAGTGTATCATGCTGAAATCATCATCATTCACTGGACTGATTCCCATGTTATTCCACTGTAAGCCTATAGCTTGTTCTTCCCACAGAGCTATGAAGTTACAGCCATAACCAAAGGCTACGTTAGAGGACAGACCCTGAATATAAGATAATCAGGTCATACTTAATAACATGACACTACATCGAGATGACGTAGCAAATAGGAAATGATCTTATTAATCAAATGTGACTACTGTACATAAATGACGAATTAAAATTTAAAATAAAAAATCCGTGTAAAAAAATCAAATAACCAAAAATTACCAAATTCATGTTTGTTCAATACAACTGAAATTACAATACAGATGAAAAAAAAAAGAACAAAACGTACAACACCAGGTTGGTTTTGACTGTTCTTATTTAGATCTAGACTAAAATTAGTTTAATAGGACCAGTTTTTACTCACAACTGCCATTTTTGTTTTTCTTGTGAGAACCTCATCAAACTGTAACATCAGCATGTAGGGGAGGTAACCAAGGAAGAATATAAATCCAGCACAGCATGCGGCTAAATTTGGTCGCGAGAAGAATACGCTGATAAGGAAACATTTTACTATGGTAACAACAGCAAACACTGTCATAAAGAACAACACAGCTGATACATCAGAATGCTCCAGAACTTGTCCAACCTGTGATAGAAAGCATCCTTACTACATGAAAATATTTATATCATATTAGTACAGTGCTCCCTCCAACAAGCAACACTTGTTGGAGTCGCAAAAAAATGTTGCTCTTTGGAGGAAGTTGTTGTTCGGAGGTAATTGATACATTTGTGACAGAAATTCTTATTATGTGTATGTTTTTTTACTGTCATTTATTGGAGGGTCTTTGGAGGTGATGTTATGGGAGGGAGCACTGTACTGTAAAATTTTCATTACAGTATATACATAGTTCAAAGGTTAAAGTCATTAATACAAAGTAATGTTGTAGGATGAATAAAATGCTAAAATATACCATCACAAGTATGTTCACACAGATTTAATTAAATGACACTGCTTCCATATTTACTATTGATTCATTCAATATCAATTTTTTCATGTGTGACTTTCTCATCCAATGAAAAGTAAAGATTCTGACCAATTAAGTTACTGGGTTGAATATTCACAAATCAAAACTCGATTAAATTTAGAGAACAAACCTTCAGAACCACACAGAGTATCAATATGGTGACAAACATGATCACAAACGCATTAATAAACCAAGCCATCCAGTGTACACCGTTACCCAGACCCATTATCTTCATCACTTCCTTCAATCTTCTGTCCTTTTCATATACAATACTTTTACATAACATAGCAGTGGTCAGGATCCATGCTAGGACCATGAACAATGGTAACATTCTGGATATGGCATAAATAAACCTGAAATATACGTTATACACGTACAATCACTGTGATGTCCATGAGAGCACAAAAAGTACAAATTATAACCATGTGATTCACAAGGAGTGATTTTTTTCCTTCTTTGTTTGGGTCTGGTAAATGGACCATTCCCAATTGAAAAAAACATTTTTCCCAATTTTCAACCTAAAAATTTCCAATTTAGGCACCACACCACAAACTTTTCTCAATTGGGCCAGACCCGTACTCTTTCCCAAAATTGAAAAAAAAATTACTGTTGTATTTGTCTAATTTAGCACATATATTTATTTTACTTAACAGTGCACGTACACTGGAATGGACAATCCTTTATTATCGTTAATCTAACATAAAACAATCACAAAGAAAGAGCAACCTTCTCCATGGTTATATAGTTGGATATAAACATTTAATAACCTGGAATTATTCTACTTGATGGTTTAACATACAAAACGTTTTTTAAATATCTCCACTACAAGCAGATAGGATACACAAACACACTTCAAATACATGCAATTGTCTTATATTTTCTACATTAAGTTTATTGCTAGTAGTTCTACTTAAGTTAAGAGGGAGAAGGTGAGAGAGAGGGTGGGAGAGAGGGTGATAATAATACTGCCATGTCAATAGGTGACAGCAGATTTCAACTAATAAGTCCACTACAGGCAGAAACATGCTGGTGATAAAGAAAGGTAGATGATGGATGAAATGTGAGTGATGTATTTGTAATCCAATAACCCATTAACATGACTAACAACAGAATGGGACCTAACTTGACATACCACAAATCTATCGAAAATTGTACAGCATTTGTTACTGGATCAGACACAAAATCATGAAAACCTATCACTACATTTACGTACATACATAAGACTTGTTTAGTGTTTGATAATTTCAGGTCTGGTAGACATTAAATTTATCAGTAAATACCCTTGCCAAAAAAGCTTTGCAAAAGCTACATTAAAGCCACGTTAAAGCGACGTTTAATGTACGCAAAAGCTATGTTAAAGCCATGTTAAAGCGATGTTTAACGTACGCAAAAGCTATGTTAAAGCCATGTTAAAGCGACGTTTAATGTACGCAAAAGCTATGTTAAAGCCATGTTAAAGCGACGTTTAATGTACGCAAAAGCTATGTTAAAGCCATGTTAAAGCGACGTTTAATGTACGCAAAAGCTATGTTAAAGCGACGTTTAATGTACGCAAAAGCTATGTTAAAGCCATGTTAAAGCGACGTTTAATGTACGCAAAAGCTATGTTAAAGCCATGTCAAAGCGACGTTTAACGTACGCAAAAGCTATGTTAAAGCCGTGTTAAAGCTAGTGGTATTGGCACCTTTACAAAAGCTGCATTTCTTAAAACCAATAGGAGCAGAATTCCTTAAGCCAAACCTTCACTTTTTTGCAATTTTCCTAATCATTATTGTATTCATTAAACTACAATAAAACATGTCGAGCTTCAAATCAATATATAACGACGTGAGAGAGAAAGTGAATCTACTCACTTATCTTCAAGCCAGCAAGGATATGGAAATTGCTGGGCAACTATACCAACCAACGATGAACTATCAACCCCAGTTTGTATTTTGATAATTGCATGTTCTAGCATGTCTTGAATGTACACGAATCCATACAGGAAGTATTTCAGATCAGGCCACGGTCGTCTTCTCGGATGAGGACGAGGATACCTAAATGGTGTGAAATGATATGATTACAGATGTCTGGATTATAGAAGACTATACAGGTGTACATAGTGCTCACCTATCCTCGGTATAACAAGGGTAAGGGAATTGCTGAGCTATAATTCCCACATCAGCAGTGACTGAGATTCCAGTTTGTATTTTTACAACAGCATGTTCAATCATATCTTGTATGTAAGCAAAACCATACATGAAATATTTAAGGTGCCACGGCTGACGTCTTGGACCAGGTTTTGGATACCTGCAATACAAGACGAACATAAGGCGCAGGCCACCAAAGCCATGATAAAAAGCAACATGTAGCTCACACACTACACTGATCTGGTAATATACAAACAATAAAATTATTGTCTAAAATAAAATACAACAAATATCTCCCTAAAATAAAAGACTAATGTTAGACATTCAGAAACATTCATCACTTACCTTTGTACTTTATTAAGCACCAGTCAGAATTGGAAATGAATCATTTATTTTAACAAACATGTGGCCTTTGAAAACAAAATGATTTAATGTTGCGGAGTAATTTTGTCAAAAAATAACAAAAAATAGCAATAGAGTTTATGTCAACTCAATACATGAACATCTATGAATATCAAATGCTATAATGAATTATTTGTATCACTTAAGTCATATTTGGATATACAAAACACTACAATGAATTATTTGAATAAATTTAGTCATATTTGGATATACAAAACACTACAATGAATTATTTGTATAGTTTAAGTCATATTTGGATATACAAACACCACACATACCTATCTCTGACTCTTTTTGTACTATCAACTTTATCAACATCCATTCTGATTTTATACACAACATTTGTAGGCATTTTTGTGGCACCTTCCATATCAGGAAACTCTATAGCAGCCCAGAATAAATCATTCTCTATCATTGACAAGCCGTCATCCATCATTTGTTGTCTATCTGTATATCCAACAAACTTGTCAAAATTGAAACACTGAAATAAAACACAGATATCATTCATAAATTTGTGTTACTTACTAATTTTATACAAGTGGAAAATCAGAGATTATTACCAGACAAACACTTGGTTCTCATTACATTTCCTTATAACAACATGACATTTAAGTTCCTATCTGAGGAAAAAAATCATTCTAATCCCTTCATAAGTTAGTATTTTTAGAAAACATTTTGCTGTTATAGAACATTTCTTTAGCTCTTCAAACAGTCCAATTAAGTCTAGCCATCAATGACTAATTATGCATTCAAGTGGACTTCTGACAGTCTTATGATAATCTTAAAAATACATCCTCCTTCCACAAATAAATATACACATTTCATAAACTTAAACTGACTGACCTTCAAATAGTCAGATATCGTCTTGAATAGTTCGTCAGTATATTGTAAAGATTCCCTCCAATCATACACCGGCGTATTTGGTCCATTATCTAAATAACGCTTCAAGAACGAGCATAAAGCCGTTGTGTTAAAGGATCCATTAGGATCTACTTGCGATTCAACAAAGCCAGTACCAAATGCACAAAGACTACTGTCCACAACCAACTGAAAAAAATGTGGCAATATATCAACACAAACCATCATTGGTAAAAAATAAAAAAATGAACATTCAGAATATTTTGTACCACACTATTAAATATACTCATCAGTATTAAGTTGAAATTATCAAATAAATATTGCTTATGAACTATTAGGTAACACAATCTTTTTAGTACCACACATCGATTGATTGACAAAAGAATCTGCATTTGTTTTATCATAGTCAGATGTAAATGTTACATCATGCATTTATAGTTTTACATGAGAAGAGGGTAAGATACAGTAAAACCTGTGAACAAAGGCCATCCTTGGGAAAGACAAAATGTGGCCTGTATTAACAGATGGCCTTTATTCGGAAGTCAGTTTGTTCTAAATTATCAGTGACAGTTTTTCAAAGAATGGTCTTTATTCACTGGGTGGTCTTTATTCGGAGGTGGCCGCAAACACAGGTTTGACTTTCAAAACAATACTGAATAAATCGTAACAATACTGTAATCGTAAAGAATTAATTATTTCAAATGCATTAGACATTATATGGATGTATGATAACTTGACATTTTCAGAAATTCGTTATTGATTGATTCATCCGAAGTATGTAACCGTACTATAAATAACATAAAACTTATAACTCCAGGGGGTAGAAATGTTTTCATGCAGCAAGTAAGCTACTAAAAGTAGAAGGGGGGTCTGAGGGTTCCCTCCAGTTGGGGGCAAGGTGCAATGCCCCGCACAGGGAAACATAGCCGGCAAAAATGCTCAAATAGCCACTTGATTTTTCTGCATTTTTCATTTCCACACCCCTGAATATGAGAAAAACATTACAGAAAAAGTTGGAAACTCTAAATGTAGGTCACATAGACAGAGAACATACCCTGAGAGCATTTATTGTTCTACTGTTGTTAAGGTAATCATATAACTGTGGAGAATAACTAGCCCAGGCTTCACTTAAATTTTCGATATTCTCAAGGTCACGGAAAAATTGCTGGGTCTGAAATCAATTTAAACAAATGTTATTTTAACATAAAATCAACATATAAAATAATACAACAATTATGATAGCAAAAATTTAATATAAAACATAGCAACCAAAACAAACAACAAATATCGAATGCTAATAACATTACAATGCTCATAAACCTGTTTATTGTTCTTTGTACAGAACACTTGCTGTTGATTGGTTGAGCCGGGTCACATGTTGACCTAATATTTCCTGTATTAGGTCAGTAGCAATTCATATCCATTCAGTAATCATAATTTTGAAATAGAAATGTCAGAGGTGGCATAAAAATTTGGTAAGAAGTAATGTAATTAATATTGCTGGGAAACTCAATACAAAAACTTGGACTTGTAAATAATTTATCAGTGTTATGGTTGTCATCAATCAAAGCTTGTAAAACTTATAATTACATCTCAGACAACTAATATTACAATGTATATTGTTAATTTTACTGAAAAGATAGTAACATATGATAAGATTAGGAAGTTAACTCACATTATTGATTATCAGGTCAGTGACATCGTTCTGTGGGTAATACAGGACACACCCTCGTACAAATGGTTTCAGTTGTCGCCATAGAAATCTTGCCTCAGTTCCACTGTTTGATAGAGTTTGGAACAAGGCGTTACATTGTGCAGCTGAAATACAAAAAGATTGTGTGACATAACAGTTCGTATCATAGATATCTATATTGTCTGTGTGCCTGAAAACTATGTAACAGCCCAAAGTTCAAAGTGTGTAAGCAATTTTTTAACTTAGAATAAGAATTACATGTATATCTATTCATTTGGATACAATACATGTATAAACATTGTCTAATCAAGCTCACATGTTTCTCTGACACATTCCCTGTCCTTTAGTCTCTCCAAGGCAGGATCACTGGTAGTATCAGGAGTTGCTGTAGTTAGACTAGGCTTAGCAGTGGTTGTAGGAGCTCTTGTGGTCTTATCCAAATCCTCATTCACTGGGTCCCGGTCTGCCTCATCCATGGCCTCAGCTTGATCTGAATCAATAGAGAATAGGGCACCAGATCTGCCACAAATAAGCTGACCAGCTAAGTTCATGATAGATGTCCCAGACGGTATACCTCCATCAGGAAACATACTGGAAGCTTGAGCTTGTATGTCCGTAAATGCTGCCATTAAATCTCGGATCGGTTTCTGCCAGGATGTATCACTTTGAAGCTGAAATATTTCATTTCAATGTCTTTGGTGATCAAATATATATCATACAGATTGATAATGTAAATAATATAGGTGTTTTTGGTTTGTTGTTATGTGACATTGTCACCAAGTTTAATGCTGTTTTCTCAACACTTTTTCAGTTATATACGGCAGCCAGTTCACCGAACCATTTTCCTGGTCTGTATACTAACCAGTACTAACTTACCCTTCCAAAAGGAGCTGACAACTTCTCCATATATGGAGGAAAATCGACATTTTTGTCTAATTTTCAAAGAAGGGTATGACCTATTGCATCAGGATTTGAACCCGGATCACCGGGTTACAAGTCCAGCACACTAACCACTAGACCACTGTTGTGGCTTGTAAATAATATACTGGAAGAATGGAAACAATGCATATGCCTGATATTTTTCATCAAAAGACACATAATTGAAACAAAAAACATAGTTACCACTTGAAGAAGTTCATATTGTTCCAACAATGCCAAGGTCAGTTCTGCCCCATTTGTATTTGCTCTCACAAAAGCCTGAGCCTAAAATCAGACAGTATATCACAATACTATTAATGACATAAGTTATGATTTATTCACAATAAAACAAGGCCTTACAAATTAAAATTGAGCACATTTGAAGCTTTTTCATATAAATGACTTTATTTAGTAGATAATGGACTATAATTCAGACAAAATTTTGCATCTTGGCATTTTTACAAATGATGATGACTTATAAGGAACTCTACAACAGTACAGTTCATGTAACATGATCTGCTCTAAAACAACTAACTAGTTCATTAAAAAAGGACTGTTCTCTCTGTACAAGACATTCAATACTTCTGTACAAAATGAAAAAAAAAATGTTTAGAGTTGCATACATATCATTGTACAAGTAGAGCCATGTATTCAAAGAGATGCTAATCCATTGAATAGAACAAACATTATGTGCAGTAGTTGACTATTTACATTTAATTTCATATATCACCTAGATATGATGCAGCAAATTTACATGAGGATTAAAAGTAACAAACTGAGTGTCAAACAATACAGTTACCTCATTCAAAAATTCTGACGTGTTGAAGGCTTCAACAAAATCATTTCCAAGTGTGTAGAACTGATCAGGTGTAAGAGCACACAATTCATCATGAACTTGGTCCGACACTGACTGGTTTGGAAAATTAAAAATCTCCTTCAGCCGAGTCTCGTTACAGATCTCTTGTCTAATGTACTGTATGGTCGCATTTTCTGACTCAAAGGTGGGAGGAATCAATGATGAGACGATGTTAATTAGCGACGTCTCATTGGTTCCACTAACAAATAACTGAAACCAGGTGATTATTACGAAGTTAATTTGGGGAAAATATTCACAAGTTCATTTTTACTTAAATGGTAAATTAAGCGAATCAATATTATAATACATCTCCAGAAACATTGTCTGAAGTTATAGTAAAAGTAATCCAAAAGGTTAATTGAGACAATAAAGATAATATAGTAGGATCAACATCAATGCTGATATTTTTTGAGGCAAATAATCAATAAAACACTGTTTGTGATGGACTTCTAACAATATTTATAACCATATTTGTTGAACTGTTAAGTTTCTTCAAAGTTGAATGGGTTATAAGGTAAAATTCTAATAAGCAGTGACAATTTATCACCCAGTTTTCTTTAATATCATTTTGGTAAGACACTAATACATGTTTGCAATTCAGCTAGACTTCTGGCAAAATTATTCTGCCAATAAATACTTGATGTACACTCAAATTTGTAAATCATACAATTACCGGTCTATTAAGAAAGGTATCAATGAGCCAGTTAACAGTAACAGGAGCTAGCGTGGCACTTAGATTCTGGTTGATAATGTCCTGTCGTATTCTGTTAGGATCAATCACAGAACCACCAAGTGTAAGGTTACCTGAAACAACAAGTTTAGTTCTTACAAAAATTTATTTGTTTTTATAATTTTTTAATCCTTCTCCATTAATTTGGAATATGTGTGTAGGGGCTTTTTGTGTATTATTTAGGATAAATCATTAATTAGTAAAGTATTCAGTAGTTGTTTCTACAGGACTACATGATTATTTTCAGTGTGCTGTTTGTTTTTTTGTTTGTTTTAATGTGACATTATCACTGGGTTTAATACTGTTTTTCAACATTCTTTTCAATTATATATGTTGGTCAGTTCACTAAACCAGTTTTCCTGGACTGTATACTAACCAGTACTAACTTACACTTCCAAAAGGAGCCGGCAACTTCTCCGCATATGGAGGAGAATTGACATTTTGTCAAATTTTCATGGAAGGGTATGACCTGCCATGACCATGATTTGAGCTTGGGTCACCGGGATACAAGTCCAGTGCACAAACCACAGTCATGGCTGCAACAAGAATTTGTTGCAAATAAAATATAACAAAACCGAAACCATACAGAAAGTATTTTTCACTACAAAGTTTAACATTCTTTCAGTGCAAATAATTAAACTCAATGACAAAATTTTGAATATACTCTGATAATGTTTCAATCTACAAGAGTGTCAATCTAGCCATAATAACTTGAAAGTGTCTAATTCAAATATCTCAATATAAATTTAGAAAGTTACAATTTGAGATAAATATCTTGTCAAAGGTCGTACTTTTCTTGATCAGGATAATGATTTGACCTGGCACACATGAGTTCATAAAATTGATAATTAATATAAAATACAGTCTGAGAGAATTAATACATGTATGTGTATTTAATCAATATCCAATACTTCATATCTACAATATTTACTTATAGAGCGCCGACACAGCACAAAGAAATTACAGTACTGATCATGCAGACAAGTTAAATATAGATTGCAATGACACGTTGTAATTATATTCTTAACGGTATATAATATTATTTCAAAACACTTGACAGTCAGCCAGAATGTATGAAATTTATAGTTCTATAAAATTCACATCAGTGATTAATAGCTAAAGAATTGGAACAACACGTTTTTTGGATGATCATACATGGTTTTGTAAGACTTAATATAATAAGGCAAATATGATTATGCATGAATGAATTTTCCTCAGGTAAATCACACTGGTTAACAACAGAGAGTTTAACATCTCACACAAACATACAACATAGACAGACATTGCTACCAGGGGACAAAAGGCTAATTGGCTATTATCACATAAATAAAAGCCAAGGGAATGTGTTTGTCCATACACACAGACAGATTGATAAAATCAATATGTATGCTTGAATAACCTGAACTATAAATGTACAAAATCTACAACAGCTGATTCACATGTTGGGTTTTATGTAAAACGATCTTTGCGTCCCACCTTCTGGTGTAGTTAGTATTGTGACTGTGAGTCATGAACAATTTTAGAGAAGTCATTTATCTATTATCTTCAACAGGGTAAACCATGAAATCTTAATTGGACACTAATACATGCAAAAACATTATTTAATACAATGTTAACCCAATTAGTATCATACTTTATAAACATACAATGCTTGTATAAAAAGCATTATAAAATTATCCAACCGTAACAAGTACAACAGGTAGATCTTCGGTTAAAAGTAGGAACATTAGTTTAAAATTTAGAACATGGTTCAGAATAAACAGAATACATTGGGTACAGATGTACCCAAAAAACGTGATCCTGATGAATGGATTGAGCTAAATATTGACAGCAGACACAAAACAAGAGTGCAGAAAATTTGGTCTTTGTTGGTTCAGCAAATAAAATTACATTCTACATTTGTCAACTTTTTAATTCAAAAAAGTTCTTTCATTGCAAAATTTTAATTACTTGAATCCATAAATTTTACCACTTTGAAATATGAAATGAATGTATTATTCAGTCAGTCACGCATTTATCATACACAGGAATGACTGAAACGCGTGTTGGTAAAGAAGATATCAGCGCCATTTTGTTAACATTGTCAGTTTTTAAGTGGTTGAATTTTTTGTTTGTTTCATGAAATGATAAAACAATCACAATGAAGTAACATAAACAGTTTGGTTTCTATTAAAGGTGAGATACTTAATGAAACACTATACAAGATTGTCTAAATACTGACCTGTCTGCATGGAATCTTGCATAAAATAACCAGTCCAGTGAGGCTATCCTTAAAAAATGTTGGTTTATGGTCATGCAACCAAAAATTTTATCACTTGGTAGGTAGGTAGGTTTTTTTTCAATTTTTTTTGTTGATATTATATGTTTGTAATTAAAATGAAAGGAAAATGTTTTTGTCAAAATTGTTTAAAATTGTTTAGGGTCAGGGATTTTTGCAAACCACCAATTTTTAAGGATGGTCCTAGTAAAACATACTGAGAGTGACTATCACATACCTACTGTAGATCCATTCATAATGCCAGCATACAGATCAGCTAGAATATTCAAATCTGTTAAAGTATCAGCAATTATTTCAGTATCAACATTACTGCTTAATATCTCTTCCAGTGCAGTAACCGCCTCTGCTAACCTGCAAATTAAAAAGTCAGCAAATTAATATAAATGAACATAGAGTAAAACCTCAGTTATCTCAAGAAGTCAATGGAACAGACTAAATGCTCAATATACTAGTAAACCAGGTGCACGTAATAATGAGGTATTTGTTGGTGGTTGTAAATTATACAGAAATAAGAACAAAAATTGACTTTAAAAACTCAAGGTAAGTCCGGTGCTTGTGATATCAATGCTCATGATAACGAAGTTTTACTGTATATATATATGTAAAAATAATTGTAAATATATTATATATATATATATAATATATTTACAATTATTTTTACTGCATAATCAATTTGTCTTTGCTATGAATATATATATTCATAGCAAAGACAAATTGATTATGCAGTAAAAATAATTGTAAATATATTATTCTGCCAACACAGAACATAACATCGCTAATTATGGCACCCTTTTTTTGACATTTCTTATTATAAACAAAAAAATATTGATAAACTTGTTGAAAGAAAAAAAAACACCTCTAGGTAAATTTGTTCAGTCATAAACCAACAGTTGACCAACAAATGACTGACTATATACGATGATAGTCTGACATATATCAGTTTTATGAGTGAACACAAGAAACTCTTCATATTTTACAACCTTTTAAAAGTAAACATACTCCACATACAATCAAACATTACATACATGGGTGTAGAAATGTTTTCATGTAGCCGGTAAGCTACTAAAAGCAGAAGGGGGGGGGGGTCTTAGGATTCCCCAAAGTAGGAGGCAAGGAGGCAACACCCCCATGTGGGGAAAAAGTAGCTGGCAAGATTGCTCAAATAGGCTGTTGATTTTTCTGGCTTCTGGCTCATTTCTACACCCCTGAATTAATACTTTATCAACATTTGTGCAGTTAATCTAGTTTCTCCACAAGTCACTAAAAAGGCAACCATTTTCACACATATATACAATAATAATAATAAAAAAGACTGTATTTATAGGAGCAACACAATTAGACAAAGACTCAATCTTCCCTGTGAGACTCTCAAAATATAGCAGACTTCATATACACAACAATGTTTATAATAAAAGTAAAATGTAGACACATTGGAAAGCAACATACCCAGTCTGAGAGAAGGATCCAGCCACACCGGGAAGCTCATCAGGATTTTCCGTAGCATGGCATGTGTTGTTGAATGTACACATAAATGACTGTAAAAATGGCAAAACACCTGATGAAGGCATCGCTTTTCCATCAAAATGACCTAAAACAGAGTAATAACAAATACGGACATTAGTCCATATGACAACAGCAGCAGTATCTATCATTAACTGATTGTAATAAAAAAGGAATTTCCATATTGACATAGGATAGAACTCATCCCTGTTGTCTTTGGTATCCTAGTAATACTGCAAAAGATAAGTGTGTATTACAATTACTTAAATAAGGCATACAGAGATTATATAGAAACTGATTTACAGGCACTTGTATTAAACCAAAGAGCCAGACTAAAAAAATACTACATTTAAGATGAATTTAGTGTATGATACTTTTTACACAATGATATTATATAAGCTAAGATATAAAAGGTTTAATACACAATGATGTACTTACATTCATCATGTTTTACTTTCAGGTCAGGTTTGGTAACTCTTACAATCAACAGTATAAGAAATAATGCTAGCGGAAACACTATCTCCGCAATCAGCCGGAACTGAAACCAAAATTATGTCGTGTTCATAACAGTACAAAAATTATACAGTTAACACTTCATAATGCAGTTAAAATAAGGCACTAACAATAAATCTAAGTATTTACCCTTTGCCTAAAAATACTGTAAGTATCTGAAGCAGACGACTATTGAAAACATTGTGGCAAAGAGGCCATTGCTTGTAATGAGTAACAATTTCTTTTGCCACAATGTTTTCCACTCTGTCAAGAGAAAAATAACCCAATTTTCTTAAATAAATGTTTCTTAAATAAAGTATATTGCTTTGAATTTGAAAGAGTCCAAAATATGCTTATGAGGCAAAGGGTTAAGGAATCAGTAAGTACTTAGAACAAAAAAAGGAAACAAATTTTCCATTTATACCTGGTCAAAACTTCAGAGCACTATGAACTAACTTAAAGTTTTCTGGTAAGAAACAATGGATATACTGACAAACTTTCAATATTTAATTAATAAAAAATTGAAATTAAAGTGCTAAAAACATATGTTCCAGGGGTGTAGAAATATTTTCATGAAGCCAGTCAGCTACTAAAAGTAGACAGGGGATCTGGGGGTTTAATGCAGTATTGTGACTTGTGTCCATAGTTTCGGAAAATTAGCCGGTGGGAATGCTCAAACAGCCGGTTGATTTTCTGGCTTCTGGCTCATTTCTACACCCCATATGTTCTGAAGCACAAAAATATAGAATATATTCTTACTTTTTGTCTCTTCCTTAGAGTGTAGTTCTTCCACAGTAATAACCACAACTGGTTAAAGAAACCCATCCTGAGTACTATGAGGATGGATGTAAAATCAAAAATGTCTTATATATTTATCTTCACTTTTCTATCCTGTAAAACAAAAATGAACCACATTTATAACCATCACTTCCATGAAGTTAAAACATGTTTAATGCACAGCACACAATAATATAAACATTAGCAGCAGGTTATAATGTACATACCTCTTCATTAAAGCTTCATTCATTATCATCAGTTTTATAAAATTTAATTAATTTATATCACAGATATCTAACATAACTGTATGCACTTTTTTACAGTCACAAAGTTCATTAGAACACAGTCATGTGTGCAATTTAAATACTAAGTTCCAGAACATGAGGTAATTATGAATGTCCAAAGAACATTTTGAAAACAATCACCCTGGTAAATATAAAACATATCATTGTTAAAGTGACCAAACACAATACAGTTTCAATAAGACAAAGTAATAAATACAGTTATCTAAGCTTACAGACCCTGAATCTATGTGTTTATTGTCTTACAGGAGAACTTACGTCTGAGCAATGAGCTGATAAGTGCATCAAAACAAGAACTGGTTTGAAAGTCCATAAATAACAGTATATAAACAAATGATAGCTAATTATCAAACTATTAATTTGTGTCACACATAAAACAATAAAACCAATATATCACTAAAAATAAAGTAATTCTTTCAGAATAACCCAATCTAACTCTCTTCCCTTTATGTTAAGCAATTAAACTAAGTCCTGATATAAAACGTAAGAAAGAAATATTTCTGAATTAATTCATCATATGCACTTGTATAAATACTACTTGCGAACAACCTACGGTATATTCTTAATTCCTATCAAAGTGGTAGTTTACTTACAAAAAAATACTGAGAATAACTTAAAATCTCTAAAATATGATTTCAACAAGAATTAACATTTGAAATTACACATTTAATTATTTTTCAATTAATCCCATTAAAACCAGTAGAAAAACGTAATGTTAATTTCAAAAAAACGCATACTTCTGTTAAGCGCTAATGTTCAACAAAATCAATGTATCTACATTTAAAATTATCTAACCAACTGTTTAGTATGATTTTCAGATTCAATTGAATTTTGACAATATGCAATATTGTATTTATGCTAAATCTGGGACACTCAAACTGTATAACCTCACGAAGTGTAAATACGTGAAATATTGACTTTTTCATTGAACTTAACCATGAACAACATACAAAACAGTCTGAATATAAATAATCAATTTTTACCTAGTGATATTCATACAATCATGCATAAACAGTATCCATTCATTTAATGATCAAATTATTGAATTTTCCAAAGATACCAGTATATCATCAAAACTGTGACTTACAAATTCATAAATATGATACATATACATTTAATTACAGGCATCCATTATCTGTCTGAAAAATGGACATTGTCAATGCCGTATTTATGGCTTACAAGCAGTAAATTACCAGTACTTTGAATCATGATATAAAAAACTTGTAAATAAATTAATTAGAGTCTACCCGTCAGATTTTATACAACAGTTCAAACACCATTGATACACTAAACATTGTCACATGACAGAGCACTTAAATACAAATCATGATGCACGACTTCAATGCATGACTTACAATGCATGACCTGTGTTCTAATTTTTGACATAGCAACTTGGCAAGCAAGGTACCAACTTATATGAACACATGAACCAATAACAGAGATTGTCCATATAGTGAATGTTTTATTGGAGATGAGAATTGAGTATCTTCTTGCACTGATTTGTCCATTACATGCAAATTTACATAATTAATACATTCCAGAATATTATAATAATAATATACGTATATATTTAAATAATGTAACCTGACTACAAGTTAGGACATCAACATATCATATGTAGCATATATTATGCAAATGGGCAGATGGCTATTTTTAACGACTGTAATAAAGAATTGAATTGAATCACAATGCAAGACCTGTGTACTAATTTATGACGTGGCAACTTGGCAAGCAAGGCACCAAGTTAGAATGCAGGTACCAAAAACATACAGACCAGTGACTAAGGTATAATTTACAAGAGCCACTTCAGCGATCTAACTGTATCTATCCCACAAGGTTTATCAATCAAGTCTTGATCATTAAGTTGAACAGTCTGTGGGTTTTAACCATATACAGCATTTTTCCAAAAGTTTGAACTCCATATCTGAGACACGCAAGTGTATGTCATTGGTACATATATCACTTACTGGTCTTGGGTAGTTGGTAGTTTGACTCACACACCAAATGTTACAGTATCAAGATATATTGATAAAATATTACATATACAGGCTTAATTGCAAATAAACATGAAATATAACCATTACTACATGCCAACATCAATACCATCACTACACTACCTAATACAGCCATCATCTAGCTATGGAACTTTTATACAGACATTGTCTTACACGTAACGATATTAACTGCTACCAATGCATATTTCAATGATATTTTTACAGGGATAGTTTAGAGCAGAAGTAATGGCTGATATGAACAACTTATTAACGACTCAATAACTCAGACTCATTCATTATTTTTCAATGTGAATTAATTTGTTCAACACGACACTTGGAATGCTTGATAATCATGACAAGGCACAGTTGCACTTGACAAGGGGCATTATTCTGAAAGTTAAATTTTTGGAGTTATGCCCCTTTTTAACTTAGAATATTAGTCAATAGAATTATGTAACACAGATGAGTGTTGGTGCCCTCTGCTGAGCTATTGTTGACTTTTCTTTTCACTATAAGTCTCTTAAATTTAATATAATAAAAAATAAATCATTTACGTAATATGGACTATACCATAACTATGCCATTATAAACACTTTGATGAGGTTTAATACAAATACTGACAGTGCGCTTACTTTATCTGAGGAGTATTGTCAATCAACCTATATGAATTTAATTAAAAATTTCATAATTAATCCAACTATTCTATAATGTTGACCATAGTTTAACTAAGGTGGCTTGGCAGTAAATCAACCACAGTTTAGCTATAATGTCAGAATGGCTTAGCAATGTTAAATTGTACATCAGCACATGCATACTTGTTTAAATACTTACATCATTAGACTAGTAAATAAGAAAAATAAATAAGTGCAGTATCTTTTTGGTCAAATATTATAATAAGAGCATTGTAACATGGAAAATTCTATTATTTAAATTATTTACATGAACATGCTTAAATGGTAACCTAAGTGACATTGTAGTGTGATTTCTTAATACATATTTCAACGACATACAGTAAAACCCCGATTTTTTGACAACGGATTATCCGAAAACATGGTGTAATCCGAAAAGAAATTTCAGTTCCGATTTTTCCCTAGATATTTCTTTGTAAAATAGCCCCGATTATTCGAATCGTCTAATCCAAATACCATGGCTAATCTGAAGTGATAATAAGGTCCCCAAACTCATTTGAATGTGTTTTTTTACACCTTTAATCCAAAATAGACAAATCAACCAGTCTTCTCTATTGAAGGATTTCTTTAATGTGTCGGAAGGTGTAAACAACAATTTATAAAACCCCACTGATCAATGCATAGTTTGTTTGGTTTATTGTTTGCAATTTTGGGAACATTATTATCCTAATATGATGCGAATTCGGTTAGATGATTCACATCTAATTTTGACTTTATTAATAAATTGCTATACTGATATCATAATTTTACTTTAATATACAATTAACATTTAAAGAGATTACTTTATTTGTGTCAAATTGTCACAAAATGCTAAAAACAAACAATATATAGGATCTCCCGTTATTGTTACATGATTAGGACGACAATGTTAGTGATGCTAGTACATGTGAGGCGAGATATCCTTTACCCCGGATTATCCGAAACCCCGCATTCTCCGAAATAATTCTTTGGTCCCTTCGATTTTGGATAATCGAGGTTCTACTGTGATTGTAATTATTTCCTAATGAAAGCTAGTAATTATAGCCTTTAAAAGTATGATACTGAAATATCATGATTAAGCTGGGCTTTCATTTGACCCTTAAAACAGTATTTTGACTATACAAATTAAATCAGTAAAATAAAACTTTTGACTCTTGAGAATTTGTACCAAAGGGTCAAATTTACAATAAAATTAAACAGAAATTTTGTTGACTCTACAAAGCATCATTAGCCAAGGGTCATTTTTGACCCTTAACATTTGATGTCTAGTGAAAAGCCTGGACAAACAAAATGGAGCAAGTGATAAATGAGGTCAGTATCTTCAATCACATAATTGGCCTGACTGGATAAATTTTTGTTATGCATGAACTACATGTTTTTTTCCTTCTTTGTTTGGGTCTGGTAAACGGACTCTTCCCATTTGAAAATAAAAACCTTTTCTCCCAATTCCCGACCTGAAAATTCCCAATTTTGGCATCACACCACACATTTTTTCCCAACTGGGCCAGATCCGGACCCTTTTATCAAAAATTGCAAAAAAAATCACTGAATTGGGTAATCAGTTCAACGAACATATCTTAGGACTAGTCCAGATATTGTAAATAATAGTCCCATTTCATAAACTCTCAGTCAATACTCAAAATAACAAATGCCATGCAACAAAATACATAATACCAATAATGATACAATTATCTTATGATCATAAACATGTAAGTTCAGGTACATACAAGCAACAATAATTCAGTCATTTCAATTGCATAACCAAATAGTAATGACTGGTGAGTTGTAATTCAAAATGGCTCAAGTTGTTATGAGGCGAATCGTGGAAGGAGCGAATCATTCCATATTTTAACAAAATGAGGTCTACAGATAAATTAACGCACACATATTGATCAACTTGTTTCTCAGTATCATCAATAATTTAAGAAATTAGAGTTCATGTAAAAGAAAGCCATCTCAACAAGACTGTAAAACAGAATCAACTGGCAATACACTGCAAGATCATAGAATAACATGACCTAAAATCATACAGGCAGAAAATAAATCATTAAAAAGCTTAATCCTGAATTTTTATACATCTTGATCCAAAATGTCAACAGCCAGTTGAACTGGCAAAGACAGTAAAGCTTACAAGTTAGTATTGTCATTACCAAAAAATACAATCGTATGATAAAAAATACACTCACCTGCAAACGAACTATCTACCCATTCTACCTCTAGACTCTCTGTAACCCCTCTCTGTATGTATAAATAAAGTTGATCACGTTTCGTGGTCTGTGTTGTCCCAGAAAATAAACTCTGCTAGAATAATTTCAAATGAATAATTTTCCACTGAATTAGAAGTTAGAACAGGATTTAATTGAACAAAACTCGATCGCATATCAACAACATTTTATCGGGATAAGCACAAATGCAAAGGTTCCGAACAAATGTTGTATTTAGATAATGTTTATGTAATATCTGTCCGTATTCAACCCTGGTTCCACGGTCTGTGTAAACAATTTTGCGATTGTAAACAGGGAACCAGTCACTTCCGGATCCGGTTTCTTGTCAAAAACAACATTTTTTGTGAAAAAAGTATTTTAAAAATGCTTAGTGTAGAGCTATAGTTTCGTTTGACGCTGCCATACTCTTTCTAAAAGTTTAAGTATTTGTATTATAATCAAAGAATGGGTTAGAACATAGGATTTTCCTCTGAACCTTCGATTATTGTCAACATAACTTCATCTGTAATAGTTGTTTGTGAACATAACTTCATCTGTAATAGTTGTTTGTGATGTTTGTGAATATTACAGCGTAGAAAATGTGCAGCTTGACTATTCGACTGCGATTCGTCCAAATGCTTGTGTTTTTAGGTTTGTTACTACAGATTTGTTATCTTTGCGCTTTCTGAAAAATGATATCAGAAGAAACAAAATAGAAATGCCTATTAAAAAATACCAATTTTGTGATTAGTCCTGTCTGTAGTGTTGATGTTTATATACCGCTTTGTCTCCTCTTGAATATTATGTGTAGTTTTCATGAATATGGTAGTAAATTTGCAGCTATGATTAAATTAAAAGTAAAACTTTTTTGCAGATAACACCCAGGTTAAGTGAACTTTAGTAATCACTGAAGAAGTATCAGTAATTTTTCCTGTCCTTGTTTGGGTCCGGTAAATGGACCCTTTTCAGTTAGAAAAAAAGACTTTTTTTCTCAATTCTCATCCTAAAAATTCCCAATTTTGGCATCACACTGCACATTTTTTCCCAACTTGACTGGACCCAGGTACTTTCCCAAAATTGCAAAAAATCCCCGTCAGACTCTGACTCAGAGTATGTATGATAGATCTTGCGACCATACCATATTCTTAAGCTCACCAGTTCAAACTGTTTGAACGCATATTAAATGTTAACAACCCTTGTTGAAAAATTCAACATGTTAAGCTTGAAAATGTGTGCCAGGATGGATAGGTATAAGAAATTCTAATCTGTTTTTTTCATAAATGACTGATTTTGCTTAATAGATTCTTCATTTAATCACTATAGTGTCATGAATGGACATTAACAAAATTTAAGTCTGATCTTATTTAATGAAAAGGTGATTCTTCAATAAATATGCTCCTTTTGCTCATGTTGATAATTATTATGAACTTTTGAGATATGCTGGATTGAGGGATGTGTCAATTACTCAAAACTGAAGTAAAACATAAAAACTGTTTTTTATTTGTTGGTATGTGTGACAGTTGTATAATCATTCATTTGACCTCTTTGTCTGTTTTATGGCGTTTGAAATGATAAATTTAAGGAATCTGCTTTTCACAATTGGTCACCTACACATTTTCTCACAATTTGGACAACACACCAATTCTTTTTTTTATGATTTTTATTTTGCACCAATACATTTTTCACTCTTTTAGACAATCTTCTGATACTTTTTATCACAATTTTGGTCCAAACACCACTGATGTTTTCACAAATTTGTGATAACTGGGCTGATTAAAATTTAATAGAAAGCCCGCTGTAAATGAATGATTAGTTTTGCAAAAAAAACAAAAACTGTAGTCTTTTTTGTATTTATTTGTAGCATATAATGATATATTTTTTTTCTTATTGAAGGTCTAAGCTGGAAATACTGTGAGACAGCTTCACCCAAAATCAAGCTTTTGAAAGATGGATCATGTCATTCAACAGCTGAGTTTGAATGGATCATTTTTGAAATGCAAGATGCTTTATCAAACTGTAGTATTCTTTACAGCAGCACTGAGAACTTTTCCGTGGGTAATGTAAATGAATTTGCTGATTATCCAGCAATGAAGAATGGAGGAAGTTTCAAAATCAGTGGATTAGTTGTTGGTCTTAATTATTCTGTACAGATTAAGTGTTCAGCTGCTTCATCAGATATTTTGACGTTTGTTGTTGAAGGTTAATAATTATCATACATTTATATCTTTATTCCCATTTCATTATGCAAGCTGTGTCATATTTACTGTTTTTGGATACTTATTTGTGATGACATTATTGTAGTAAAGTCCATATGACCAAAAGATGGATATAAACTGATTGATCACATATATATTTTTGAAGTATACTAAGCTGTCACAAAGTCGGACTTATTAGTATCCCTGTTGTTTTAACTAAATTGAGAAAGTATTACCAATAGTTTTAAAACCAATGTAAATCACATATTTATTTCTTGAAGAAACTAATTCTACACTCAAGTGTTAGATTTGGCATGATGGTGACTATACCTAGCTTTTAGTGTGCTGCACTTGTCTTTTTATCTATAACACAGTTGTCCCTTTTTTCCACCTTCAGATGAAGATTGTCCCTTGCCAACTGACTCTACTGAAAATCCTGTGGTTGTATTCAAGGATCAAACATCATTCCTAGGGACCAGAGATTCTATTTTAGGAATTGTGTTTGGACTTTTTGGGCTTACTATTATTTTAGTTACCACATTTTATGTTGTTAGGAAAGTGCAGCGACGTCAACGATTAGAAAGAATTCGAAGATACTTAGGGTGAGTGAATTTGTGCCTGGTCACATTGCAAAAGTGATGATTTTACTTCAGCTCTGTGTATTATTTTTATGCATTTAATCAGCAGAACTTTTTTCCCCTTTGTTCTTGGCTTTATAAAAGTTCCCACCCCCCAACCTGAAATGAAATAAAGATGTTTATTCAAACTGAAGGTAGTCTACCTATTTTAGACATTCAACTGAATCTTCTTGTAAACCTTTCAACTAAAAATCTGTATTTATTGTTGCATCTAGGCTGAAAAAAGGGCAGGGCACACATGATACTGGGCAGGGCTGATGTGGGCAGTGTGCACTTTGATAAAATCTATTAAGTCTTTGTTTCTTATCATAATTAATGTACATGCAGCTAGGTAAATGTTGTTATTAAAACTTATAATGTAGGTTAAGTATTCTAAAAATGTGGAAAATTAACTGAATTACTACACTTAGACTTAGGTGGCAGTGATTAGGGCAGCTTGGGATTGTTAAAAAAGGGCAGGGTGGCCCACCCCGCTATTCCATGCTAGGTACAACACTAGTATTTCTCTAAACTTTTGATGAAATTTCCTAAGTATAAGATGGTTTCATTGGTAAGAACAGTTACATGTATTAATTTTTTATGTGCTTTATATTCCCAAGTCTTATTGGAAAAAAAATTACAGTATCAGTATTTTCTTAAGGTGATTAACATTATCAATATCATTATATTGTGGCTTATTCCAAAGGGCCAAGAATAATCAAGAAATGAAGGATTGCATATTGGATGCAGTTCCATTATACTGTTGTTTCTTTCATCAACTATTATACATCTCATTTACTGATAGTTGTATAAAATCATGCTTTTCATTCACATTACAGATCTTCTCTGATAGATCCATTTGAAAACATTCAAGATACAGAGAGAGGTAGTGGCAGTGAAAGACTTATAGAGGCTACTGATAGCTAGCAGTGGGAATAGCTCTTTGAAGTTTTTGTTTAGATTATTGTTATATTATCAGAAAAGATTTTTTTCAAAATTTGACTGAATGTATAACATGACTGACAAATTTTGTGCGAGTATTGATTGTTTCTCTGGTGTCTAAATGTTGTCCTGTTCTATTGACACCCTAAAAGGCCTAGTCCTGTTTATATATGGCTTTATACGGATGTATAAGAATCATTGTTTATGTTGTATTTAATTGAGATAATTGTTTGTGTTTGGTAAAAGTTGTTTCTTTGAGTGAATATCAGATTTTTGAAGAAGATAATTTAATCTAAACTTACTCAGACATTCTGTTTTTATTTCATGTTTTTCAGTGGGTGTTCTGTGGAATGATGTCATTTATTACCTTATTTATTGTAATATTTGCATGGAGTGTTCAAGACTTCATTAACATGGGTACTGTATCCTTCCTGAGGTATTGTTGACCCATACTTTGTGGGGAACATTTTATGATATGTAGTATTTTACGTGGAAAGTAAGACATTAAGTTTTATTCTAATTTTGATTACACTCAGTGAATCAAAATACTTACATACTCTTTACTTGTTTACCAATACAAAAAATCAATATACATACACATGGACTTCTGTAAAACTCTTGACTTTATCAAGATGTGCTGGTTAGTCTCAGTTTACCACTGAAGAGCATGACATAATGAGGCATAATTTCAGGTCATGATGATGTAAAAGTCACATTTTTGCTCATGTACTTAAATAATTCCAAACTATAACATTTTGTTTACTTTTCTTGTTTTACTCTGTTTGTTGTATGCCTTGTATTTTGTATGTAAATTTTGAATGTTATGGCCAATACCATTGCACTTTTATGATATTATTCCTTTCATTTTTTTATTGTATTATTATTATAATACTCTTTTTCTAATCCTTCAATTGTATGTGTATGTGTAGTATGATGTATTTCTTTGACCTGAATGTTTGTGATGTGAAGTAAACCATTTTGTTCTTGTTAAATTTTGTATAAACTGCTTAAAATTCAGATCTGATTTCTGTCAGACCAGATGCCATATATATTGCATGTTGTGCCTTTATTTCATGCAGGTTTATTATGTTTGTACTTTGCCTAATTGTCTATTTATACATATGTACAGATTATAGTGCTATTATTGTACATAATTCAGGGGACAGAACTCCTGAGATCTTTGTGCTCAGTCTTTTTAGCTCACCTGAACTGAAGGTTCAGGGTGAGCTGTTAGGATGGGTAGGTTGATGCTCCGGTGTCCGTTGTAAGTCGTCCTTCATCCGTCGTCTGGCGTCAACAATGGTCTTCTCCTCAGAAACTAATGGTCGGATTTACTTCAGATTTGCTGTGTAGAAGCCTTTTATTGTTCTGACTGCAATTTGCTTATATTATACCAGTTGGCCCTTTTAGGGGTCACTAGAGCTAAAAAAGAAAAACTTTTAATCATCGTCTTCTCATAAACCAATGGATGGATCATCACCAAACTTGGTCTGTAGTATCCTTAGATAGACTTTTATCAGATTTGCTCCAATAAAAATGGTTGACCCCTTTTAGGGACCGCTAGAGCTAAAAATAGAAAAACTTTTAATTATCTTCTTCTCATGAACCAATGGATGGATCATCACTAAACTTGGTTTATGGAATCTTTAGATGGTCCTCTCTCAAGTTTGCTCAAATAAATTTGGTCGGCCCCTTTTAGGGGGCTGCTAGAGCTAAAAATAGAAATACCTTAAAATGACTTTTTCTCATGATTCTATGGATGGATTATTACCAAACTTTGTTTTTAGCATCTTTAGATAGTTTTTTATCAGATTTGCTGAAATAAAAATGGTTGGCCCCTATTAAGGGCCACTAGAGCTAAAGATAGAAATATCTTTAAACGTCTTCTCATGAACCAATAGATGGATGATCACCAAACTTGGTTTGTAGCATTCTTAGATGGTCCTCTCTCAAGTTTGCTCAAATAAATTTGCTCAACCCCTTTTAGGGGGCACTAGAGCTAATAATAGAAATACATTAAAATGACTTTTTCTCTTGATTCTATTGATGGATTATTACCTAACTTGGTTTTTAGCATCTTTAGATAGTGTTCTATCAGATTTGCTCAAATAAAAATGGTTGGCCCCAATTAGGGACTGCTAGAGCTAAAAATAGAAATACCTTAAAATGATTTGTTTTCATGAACCAATGGTTGGATCGTCACCAAATTTGGTCTGTGGCATCCTTCAGTCATCATAAATATTCCTTTGTAGTATCTTTTGATAGTCCTTTATCGAGTTTATTATTGTTCCCATTTATTTGCCCACAAGTGTACTTTTATTACCTTTTTAGTAACAAGTTAATCAACATTTATTCTGGTGAGCGATTCAGGGCCATCATGGCCTTCTTATTTGAATTCTTCTTTTTTTCAGATACATTTTATGCCCATTTTTAAAATCCAGGCCCGATTTTCACAAAAAAACTGAGGTATGATGTCTCTTTAATTTAATTTAATGAAATACTCAACAATTATCATTTTGAATAAAGTGTTAGTTTGTACAACCCGAAGGACTTCAGTTATATAATGAAAGTTTGACCTTAAAATTTTCACAGTATCATTATTTTGATTACCTCAGCAAATTACCCTGTATCAAAAAGTTGTATTCAGTGAATACATAGTTCCTCAACTTTAAATATCTTCTTGACTTAACAATGCTAGTACCATTTTATCTACCACATTTTTTGCATTTTACATTTGTTTTCCTTTACTTCTTGATAAATTTATGGAATTTGTTAAGTTAACATGAAGTAATTTCATTTCTGAATTTTTGTACTGTTTTATCATATCATAGAACCTCTGAGCATCTAAACCTGTCTACTGTTGCCATGGTTTGATGTCCTGAAGTTTTGGTATTGTAATTAGATTTATTGCTTTATTTGAAAATCCATGTACAAATGTACTGTTCTGTGTTCTTTTTTTGTTTTTTTTTATTCCCCTTTCTTTGTAAACCACCTGTTTATCTTCCTCATTTGTTACCATTACAGTAAAACTTTGTTAATATCAGCATCAATATCATGAGCACTCACCTTGCCTCGAGGAGTTCTTTCAATCCCATCAAGTTTTATTCTCAGTTGTGTATAATTTTCAACCAACAAACAAATACCTTGTTATTACGAGCATCATGTCTCTATCGAGCGTTTGGTCTGTTCCAATGATTCCTCGAGATAACGAGGTTTTACTGTAATTTTGAGCTAAAAATTATTATACACATGGTGCAAGAGGACAAAAAGATGTGTTCCACTTATAAGTTTATGACCATTGAACAATTTTTAAATACATGTATAAGTATGTATGTTTTGACTAAATTCTTTTTGACTTCTTTAGTAATAGTCATATAAACAAGTCTGTTATTGCAAGACTTGTTAAGGCACCAAAGATTATGTGTCATCATATGTATTTATGGATTCTTATGGATCATTCTATTGTAGCTCAATATATTGTTGTAAGCTATAAAATAGCTTTAAATATTTTATTATACTGTTGTAAATGTATTTGTATAAATGACAGACACTGTCTTTGCTTTAACTGTGATACAAGATAAATTACTCTTACTTGATTGTAACTGACTAGGCAAGTATTGTTTACTTTCGTTTCCAGTTGACAGCTGCTTTTCTTGAAAATAAGTTCCTTTTACTGTTAGTATTATTCATGTAAGAGTTCTTGTATTTAATCATTTACCTAATCCATCTGTTTAAGTCATGTTTATTACCTTCATAGAGTTTTATCTATGGTTATTTTTTAGATATTTGTTCAGGGTATTTTTTTGAGATGGCAATCAGAATATAAATGTTGTTTATAGCTTTCCTGAACATTAGGTCCCTATGGTTATCTTTAGGATCTGTTGACCATCTAAATTTGGTTCGTTGTATTTCCCTGGGGCTAGAAACATTAATCTTGACCTGATCACAAGAGATTTTATTGTGAATGCTGATCATTTTTTTATCATCACATCAAGAGCTTCAGCCAAAATAAATATATAAATGCACCATATTTGAACTATACATATATTTGTACTCCAGATTGACTTTTGGAAAAAACATTTTGGTAGGATTGGATGTACGTGCCTATGATTTTTAAAATTCTGTGGTTTTTAATCCATCCTTTCGATGATTCAGCAGAATTGTTTATTTTAAAAGAACAAGTTTGATAATGAATGCAGTTGAACCTCATCTTATAGCATTTCTGCCCTCAATCCACATGTAAGGTTAAAACTCCAGCAACTGGACCTACCCTAATCACGCTTACACAGAATATGTATTTATCCATAAAATTTGACCAGATTGTGCTAATGATATGAAAAATAAACCAAAAATAGTGTATTAATTAAGGTTCTTTCACTAAAAATGAATGTGTACTCATAAAACAGGAAAATATCAATAAATCAGCAGTACCGGTGTACTTGATGTTTTGCTTCTCATGGTATGAACTGATTTCTTTCCCCAACTGGTCTTTGTTTGCTGTATTATGAGTCATTCAGAAATTGGAACAGTCTTCTTGAACTTCATATCATTAAGAGGAAAGTGAAGTGGAACTTTTAAATAATGTTTTGAGGGGCAGTCAATGTGACCTTCACCTTTTAGATTATCCTGTTGTCACATTTATTTCTAGTACAAGAATAGTTGTATAAGAATAGTTAGTCATACATTTATGCCGTTAAATGTATTGATATATAAAGTAAAGTAAGCATTATTGAATATTTTGGGCAATAAATAGCCTCAATACTTTGAACCACCATACATATTTTTGACATTTTAACATTCTTCACTTAGCACAGTTCCTTCAATTTGACATTTTAGAAATTAACACTTTTTTACATAGTTATTTGTTTGCAAATTTTTGCCTTATAGACTTCTTTAGTGAGCAGCAAAATCCACAGCTTCTTGCCTTCATCCAGGTTATGACTCTTTCTTGTTGAATTAGTGTGTTCGTGTTTATGACAACGGTTATGCCATGAGGAACATATCCACGATAACTTTTGTTTTATATTATATCCTGTTCTTTCACATTATTTATGATCATTAGGCCTAAATGAACAGATTTGATACGTTCTTGTTGCTTGTTCAGAGTGAATGCACATCTTTGTTTAGAAATAATGGTAATATTCGTCAGCAAAATGATTTTTCTCTTCTACAAGAGTTCTTGTTAAACTTAAACTGTTCTTTTAATGTATAAAACATGCAGTTAGGTTGATTCTTTCTTCTACTGATATTTCCTCTGGTATGATAACACAGCTTTTCAATTGTTTTAAAATATTTTGTACATAATTGTAGATATTTTGTAGATAACTTTCTTCAAATCCTTTTGTCCATAGCATGTATTTGTTTATATTGACTTCTATGTTATAATGAGCTTTAACTTTTTACAATTTTATGTGAACGCATTGACTTGTATGTACTTGTTAATGATTGTATATTCTCATCATTTATGTATTGATGAAGTATTCTGACCGTTTCTCATCTGTTCTTAGTGTAACATTTACAATATCATATTTTCCTCTGAAATATTGCAATGCACAAGTGCACATTAAATATTCATATTTTCCTCATTAATCACGCATAAGTATGTATGGAGTGGTTTTGGTTTTGCTTTGTTAAATGTTTCGATTACTGCCACATGTGGCTCAAATAATAAAAAATTGTTGGGTATAATTAGTATAAATCAGGTTATTGTATCAGGGTTATAAACCTGTAATTAACAGACACTGAGTTTGTCAATTCACTGGTTGCCTTGTTAATGGTCTAAAACGCATTCTGCTGTATTCATCCTTCATTTAGTGATTCTGTGTATGCATGGTCATATTACCTGTATTTGTAAAAAGTTGAGTGACATTTCAATGATTAAAACAATTCCTAAAATTAATAGGTTTATAGATTTACATGTTTCATGGTAAAATCTATAAATTATAAGAGGACAATCTTTAAAATATAATTTAGAAAATACCATGCCATGCACACCAGCACCAGGCTTAACACAAAAAGAAAGGACTCTTATTTCCATCATGGACCCTAAAAATGGATCTTTTTTGTATCAGAATTATGATACTGTAGTCTTATTTATGGTCAGCTGTGAATGCAGTTTAACCGTTTGCCTCATAAGCATATTTTGGACTCTTCAAAATTCAAAAGAAACATACAAAAACATCAATTTAGTTAATTTGGTTATTTCTCTCTGACATAGTGGAAAACATTGTGGTAAAAGAAGCTATTACTCATTACCAGAAATGGCTTCTTTTACGGCAATGTTTTAAAAAGTTGTCTGCTTCAGATGCGGGGAAATGTGGTATTATGAGTCAAAGGGTTAACCTTTTGTTGTATTATTTTGCTTCCATGTATGTGTGTATTCAAAATTATCTATGTCATGATCTGAATCTGTAAATCAATATGTTTATCAATTCAGTTTATTTAAATTATACTGAACCAATGTTATAATGCTGTTTGTTGATGTATGTATGATATAGAGTTACAATGGTCATCGTGTCATTGTAATGGGTGATCACCATAAATTGTGTACTTTTATCGCCTTAAATAAAAGACATGTAATGAAATTTATACAATATTTACAGTTTTATTTTTAGTTGACATTTTTTAACGAAAATGTTAAATGTGGGCATTTATCTATCATATTAGTGATAGCTTATCAATAAAGTCTTGTATGTAGTTCGAAAAATTTTGAATGGATAAATTTGTCTCCATATAAATTTGTCTCCATTAAAGACTTAAGAAGACTTTGATTGTATTTCGTTAACACTGTCTGGTCAGTAACAGATATATTTCTTACCTTGTTTGTTATTTTAGGGCATGTTCGATGTTTTATGAGCTATGTATTTGTGACTCAACAAAGCATATTTTATTCATCTATACTAAAGCATATAATCTTTGCATATTATATTAGGGTAAACAATGTCAATGCAATGTGTATATCTGCTGTAGTATATGTCAGCATTGATTGTTGTTTATGAATATTATAATAAACAGATATATATAATACATTGTCTTTGTAGTTAGTTGACCGTAATGGACTTTACTCTGCTGTAATGTTAAAGTGGTTGACTGTGGCCTGCCTAGTTGAAGACCTACACGGAATAGAAGATCTACAGAAGACCTAGTGAAGGCCTACACAAATACAGAATATATCCATAAAAAATTGCAGGGGTCGAATTGTCTAGGGGTCGAATTATCCAACAGCCAACCTAAGCCATTGGGACTGGGGTATGATGTACCAGTAGTTCTTTTTTGTAAGGCAGAACATACAAAAGAAGAATAATGCAAAGTCATAATTTTTCAAATAATCCGAATAATAATTACAAATTAACCATATCTCATCAAGATACAGATATTTATTAAGTTAAATTTCTAAATAATGCATTAAAATTACTTTGGTGTGATCTTTTCGTAGACCGAATGTTATTTCCGCGAAAAGAGGCTCTTTTCGGTATATGGTCATACCGTTGCGCATGTGCACATATGACTTCCTGTTTTGAAAATTAAGCGCAAAATTTGAGTTTAGGATGTCAACATTGTAGAAGGATCATCAGTTGACAGTTCTGATCAAATATGTATATCAAATCCATGGTGATTGATGGCTTTAAGTCATACGCCCAACGAACCGAGATATACGGCTTTGATCCACTTTTTAATGCCATTACCGGGCTTAATGGCAGCGGCAAGTCAAATATTTTGGATTCGATTTGCTTTTTACTCGGTATAACAAACCTCTCTCATGTAAGTATTCCCACATTTTTAATTATATACAGATTTATGGTAATTTCAATTTTATTTCACTGAAAACCGGAACAAATTAAATGAATCGGCCTTTTGTGGTGATCTGATAATGAACTGCTGTAAGAAGGCCAAATGGTTAAAAATGAAATCTAAATTGAACAAATTTTCCACTAAGTTCTGGGACTGCAATCATGCAGACTGAACCTGCCCTAGACCAACTTTAGGCATGAATGCCATAGACTGTGACATGCATATACAGACTAAAATCACCTGAAATTTTCCGTGTTACGACATACTAAAATACAGATTACGAGATATGGGACAAATTGTTTGCCAAACTTATGAAGAAACTTCCAATTAACTTCATCCCTCAACTTGAGTATTCTTGAAGTTTTTGTGCTGTACATGTGTCGTTAAGGACAAAGTGCAGGTCTTTTTCTTGCCATTTTGGAAAAAAGACCATGGCCAAATTAAATTAAAAAATATTCTTTACATAGGAATAAGTTAAACTCGTTTTTTACACAAAATTTCTTATCAGTTCCGTAGATCAGTGCGTGGACGCCACTTTAGAGGGGTCATTGTATTCCAATGAATTTCCGAGGTATTGATAGTTAATTAACATTCTTGAAGTGATATTATCCAATCAGAAAAAAGAATGGTCTTCATTTTGGTAATCATGATTTTTTCGTGGGACGAAAAATGACGGAGATATGGATCATCGAAGTTGAACGAATTTTGTAGACAAACCACCCAGTAAATAATTAAATCATTTGCATAACTAGTTAGTTCAAAGTCTCAGCTTTAAAATGATATATAATTCATTAGAATTAATAGCCATTTTGACCATCGGAAATAAATCCTAAGTTGACTAGTCGTCAATTTCGAGCGCTCGACGCGACGCGATTCTGGCCGCCATTACGAAAACTAATAAAAACTGCATCGACTCCGCGTAAAACTCTACTCGTACGCATAAGTAGACACATATATTTCCACAATATGGATATCATTACAGATTACTTATGTTTATTTGTTTAAATAAAGTCAATCGATGTCGACGTAATTGAAAATAAAATCGTTGCTGATTTTTTTTCCAAAGATAAAAAATGACAGAATTTTAAACACTCGAAGTTGAACGCATTTTATTGCCTAATTATCCAATAGGTAATTAAATCATTTGCGCAACGAAATAGTTTAAAATCTTAGCTTTAAAATGGTATATAATGCATTAGAACTAACGGGGGTTTTGACCATCGGAAATAAATTTTAATTTTGTTAGTCAATTTCGACTGCGTGACTGCCGCCATTACGAAAATTGGTAAATAACTTGAACATTTTCGGGAAAAAATAACAAGCATTCGGAAATCGATATATATTTCCTTTTAAAGTACTCAGAAATATATTATTATAATTGTTGAAGGCCACACGACGTTTCTTTGAATGATAAAAGCGATGCATGAATTGACAAACATAAGTCGGCTGGTATATTTTTCGGATATACATATTTTCGGATAAATTTTCTTTTTCACTTTAATTGAATAATGAATGAGATATTGTGATTCTCTTTCCAGAAAATGATAATTGCCCATATGAAGAAAGTCACTAATAAATTTAAACACTGTTTGGTTTGCGAGAGAAGATACAGACAATCCATTTAATATTTATTTTAAATGCTGGATTTATTCCATATTGTTTCAACTCAGACCATCATTAATAGCAGTAGATATCTGAATTAAACGACAAAGAGAATCTGCACAGCATTTTTAAGTTTATTAATTTCTAAGTGGAGATCAGAACAGAGTAAAGGTTTCTTATTTCAATGTTGATAATTTGATTCTAAATTTCTAGTTGTCTCCAGAATATAATTCTCTTTAGTTCAAATAAATTTATTATCTATCTCATTATTAAAAAAATTGCATTTTTGAGGAAGTAAATATTTCTGTTTCTTTCCACCAAATTATTTGCTCGATATTGTTCCTGTTGTTTCATGTTATGTTGTGATTTATTCATTGAACAATATTTTGATAATAATTCATATCATTATTATCCATATCTGGTATATTATATTGTGTATGCAGTACGCCACATAAAAAGTGAAACAAGGAAATGTCTGTTGTAAATGCATAAAAGATGCTAATGTACTTAAATTTACATTATTATAGAAAATAGAATACACAGACAAATGCAGCATTACAAGACCTGCTTCAATTCCAAATTTCATTAAATTATCTTAATAAATAAAAAAGTTATGGAAGTTTAATTAACTAGTTTCCATTCGAACTTTGATAAACGGTGCCATCACATATTGCAATTACATAGTAACTAAGACTGCGAAAAATTCCAAAAAATAGGGAAAATTTCTCTGATATAAATTATCATAACTTTTTTGTTTTTTTTAGCTATCTAGAAAAAGAAAACTGTTTTGTGATCCTACAAAAGAGATCTATCCAACAAACTTAATTGTTTATAAATGTAATTATCATAAAAAATTGAGTTTGGGTTGCTACAAATTTTAAAAAAATCAAGTCGTAAAATCCAATGATTTAGGAAAAGGTTATCGGTCAAAAAGACATTTTGGGAATTTTTTATTAACATTATTTTCTCATTACAAATAGGTGATAACCAAATAGTTTAGTACTATTTACTAGAAAAAAAGTCAGTGTTCTAGGGCTTGCCCATACCCTAACAAGTGTATGACCTCTCATATTTAATTTCAATGAATCAAGTAGACACCTGTCTGGTATTTTGGCAAGGAGGGGGGGCAATGAAATCTGTTGATGTTGATTTACTAGACTGGCTAGCTTAGATTCAGGCGAGCGGAGTCTGATAATTTTGATATTAGTTGTTTATGTTGATAATATTGCAGGTTCGGGCGACTAACCTGCAAGAACTAGTGTATAAAAATGGTCAAGCAGGCATCACTAAAGCAACTGTTAGCATCACATTTGACAATATTGACAAAAAACAAAGCCCTCTTGGTTATGAGCAGTATGACGAGATTACAATTACTAGACAGGTTTGTAAAAAATTGTATTTATCTTCATTTATCATTTGTTATCAATTATGATTTGTTGACCCTTAGATAATAATTTGTCCCCAAAAAGAATTCAACGCAAAGTTTATTCAGGATTGAATTATAAATAAACAATTAGCCTATAAGAAATTTTTAGTCAGTTTTGTATGTAAGTAATGATTAAATTGCAATTTCTTACCATTTTAATATTGTTTATTAGAATCTAGAGTAAAATTGTCTTCTTTGGTGGAATGATCTCACTACCCTATGATGTAATGCAGTATAATCACCGTATAATGTTACAATAGTATTGCCATTTTGATTGCCACAGGTTGTTGTTGGAGGAAGGAATAAGTATTTAATCAATGGAAGCAATGCAAATAATACAAGAGTGCAGGATTTGTTCCGGTCTGTACAACTCAATGTTAACAATCCTCATTTCTTGATTATGCAAGGAAGAATTACAAAAGTCTTAAATATGAAACCTCCTGAGGTAATGTATTGATTTCAGTGTTAAAAAAGCAATCATGTCAAAATAAATTTGTTCAACTCAGAAGTGTCACAAGTATTTTTGTCATCTTATCTCACTTTTACTCGCACACAACACAGTTACAGGTGGTGTATACTGGAATCACCATGCCCGTCTGTTTGTCAGAATATAAATATGGATTTCATTCTAACTTTCATGGCAACTATTAACAATGTGTATATTTGAATTTAGGTGGGAATTTTAATCACAAACAAGAATTAGAATATTGAAGTCTTTGAATGTTTTTTTTTTAAATTTAAAGCAGAATATAAATGTTTTGATACCATATTCACTGTTTTGTTTTCAGATACTCTCTATGATAGAAGAAGCTGCAGGAACTAGATTGTATGAAAGCAAAAAAGAAGCTGCTCAGAAAACCATTGAAAAGAAAGATGCTAAACTGAAAGAAATTGACACTGTAAGTTTATCTGTAGACCAGATGTTATACCATATATTGGAATAACGGATTCATAAGGTCATGATAGTTTACTAAAGGTATTTTTTTTAATTTGTCAGAACAACTTGGAAGTTAAACAATTTCAAATATGTTTAAGATATAGGGCTTGACAATTCTACTCGTATTGTTGTAATTACAAGCAGAAGTCCACTCAGGGCAATTTGAAATTGCTGTTGAACTAGTTAAAATTCTGAACTGGTTGTCTTGCAGGACATGTGGCCTGAAAAAATTTGTCGAGCTCTGACATGTTTGAAAATGTAATGTTATTATTTTTCAGTATTGTTGTTTTTTTTGAGAATCTTGCAAATGGATCTTGCAGAAGTACTTTCAAAAGAATCATTTGTTTTGTAGAACATTTTCTTATATTATTGTTGAGACTGAATTTATATAACTCCACTTCCTTAAGATTTTATTATGAGTTTGTCTTTACTATTTATGTAATCAGCTTGATTATACTAATTAACTGTTTATAAATTAAAACTAAGTGTCTGTATTTGCAAGTAATTACCAGAATTTTTTTCAGTTGTTTTCCTTGATATTAAATTCTGTGATATCTGGTGCAGCTGATTAGCAGGATGCATGCTGGAGAATACAAATCAGAATATCAGTCTATTTTGTGTTGATGACCATTTTGTAGATCTTAAATTCTTGTATGAGTGACACACCCCAGTAACCTATATTGTTAAATATGTTTTTCTCTAGGGATGGATTGCATTCTTGATTAAGATTACAGTGTGTCAGTGATTTTTTTTTGTATATTTTGCAGCCAAATATCGGCTGTTTCCCCTAGCCAAAAATATGAATAAGTGATATTTTTTTCAAATTTTCCCCCTTTTTCTGATTTATCTCACTATATGTTCCTCTTTCAAAAGCCAGAGGTAGTGTTGAAAATTCCTAAAAAAAGTCACTGTGAGTAATTTCCTACCTTTTTACTTCAGGTGCTCAAGGAAGATATCACACCAACTATCACAAAGTTGAAAGAAGAACGGTCATACTATTTAGAGTACCAGAAAATTAACCGAGAACTTGAACATCTCAACAAACTTTACATAGCTTTCCAATTCCTGTGTGCTGAGGTAATTTACTTGTTCATTAATGACCATAGGAAAACAGTTGGCTTTTAACAAAACTGATGTTTTCTGGTTAAAACTCTTCTGTTGACATAAACATACTGGCTAATCAATAGAGAACATTGAACAACATATCTGATCTGTTTGATAATTGAAATTAGTCTTTTATAATGTTCTTATAATGAACTTTGGCAAACTATAATTACTGCATTGCAGATATGTTTTACTTCAAGTTCAAGAGGTCTTATTGACGTCATTTTTACTAGTGTGCATGTCATAGAACATGTCTGAAGATTGTGTGAAAACATGGTAAAAAGTTTCCCGGAATTTTGTGGAACCTCCAGTTTTTCCCATGTCCGGACCCTACGGGTTTTTATTGTTTCTGTGGCACAGAAGTTAAGATTTCCAGTTATTTTTAATTTTCAACTTTCACCCATGTAAAATGCAAAAAAGTCACATGAATCTCATTTCAGGAAAGAAAAAAGAAATCTGCTGAAGAGCTTACACAAATGGAAGCAAATATTGAGACATTGAAGAATAGAATGCTTGAGGTATAATGTACAGAATTAACCTTAGCAGTCTTTGCTTATGGGAGAAATTTTTTATTTAAGTGCATATAGCTATTTGAAGTATGTAATATTCTTCATTACTGTTTACTTCCTACTTTCTGTGTTTGGCTAGTTCATTTGATGCTTATTTCTTATGAATATCAAAAATATTGTTTGTTTAAGATTGACGAGAAATTTAAGGAGTTGAATGATGTGATTGCTGAGTTGGAACGTAAAAGAGATGAGGAGTCTGGCAGTGTGATGAAGAAACTGGAAGCTGCCTTAACTGAAAACAAGAAACAGGAAGCACTTGCTCAAAGTGCTGTTGATAATAAGAAAGAAGGACTTAAAGCAGAGAATAAAAGAAAGAAGGAGTTGACTAAAAATCTTAATGACGTGAGTTGTGTTTACAATTGTTTGTACTTCGTTTGTTTGTGTTTCCTGAGCTTTTCCTATGAAATGATAAAAATTTAAAGTTACTATTGAGCTTTCATTTTTGTTTGAATTTGTATCGACCTTAAAGATTGTCAAGAAAAGATATTTTTGAGAAAAGTTTCATTCTAATTAACAATAACACATTCTCTGCAACAGTTTGCTTAAATATGGTATATTCGTTCATATATATAGAACACAAACTGTGTAAAAGGTAGAGAGAAAGATTTGGAGAAGTTAGCTTCAGTGTTAGAACAGTTACAACAACAGAGTGATGCAGACCAAGATAATCATGTAGCTGCTCAAAAACATTATCAAGCTGTCAGTGCTGGATTGTCCAGTAACGATGATGGGCAAGCTGCAACACTCAATGACCAACTCATCAGTATGTAATATATTGTCAGGGCTTGACAAATCCACTTGTAATTACAAGTAGAAATAAGTAATTTTTGTGACAGTGGATTAATCTGTATACAATCTAATTTTTTTGTTTTTACAAATGTATTTGATAATTTGCTAAGAAAAAACATGAAGAAATGTTCTTGTTATTATTCTTTCAATACCATACAGATAAACATTTAAACAGATAGCTCTATAATAACACTCAGATATTTCAAAGTTGTACATGACATGCTATTGGATAGGTTTATACTACATATTCACACATTCTACATTTCAGCTGCTAAAAGTGAGATAAGCAATGCAGAGACTGAAGCTAAACAAGCATCTATGAAGTGAGTATTTTTGTTTAATTGCTTTGTGTATAAAAATGTAGCTTTTCCTAACTTTCAGCTCTACTGAATTGCATTGTATGTGAGTTGATTATGTACAGTGGAAGTTCAACTATTAAGGTCACCCTTTGGACCGCCATGAAATGGTCTTAAGTTGAAGTCTTGTCTTCATAGTTGAACCCAGATGTTAATCATTATGATGATGATGGTAATGATGATGACTATCAAGGTTCTCGTAACTGTTAGAATACTTGCCTGACATTTGGTCAGGCAAAGTTAGAATTTTTATCTGACCAAACGAAAATTTGTCTGACCGAATGTATTATAAATAAGTGATAAATGCTATAAATTGTGCCAGACTGCTGGACATCTGGTCCAGTACTCACCGAAAAGTTATTCGACCTGTTTGAAATTTGCCTGACATGTCGGATGGTCCGGCAACTTTCAGGAAGCCTGGACTATAGTAATAAGTAGTTCAATTAAACAAACCACATGACATGGATTCTGTTCCTTCATTGGGATTATTTGTATTTTTGCATGTGTTTTCTTCATATTGATTTTGTAAAAAAATGTACTACAGAAAGTTGAGATTGTTTGGTGAGTTCTATCGGTATATTACATACATAGTACATAACAACTACAAATTATTTCATCTGATAGATTGAAACATGCGCAGCAAGAATTAAAGAAGAAAGAATCTGATTTGAAAAGAACAGAAACAAGCTACCAGAAAGATAAACAAACATATGATTCTTGCATGAAAAACTTACATAAATTGGAGGTTTGTGATACTGTTTCACTACTTTGAATTGTAATTAATTACAACTGGTGGAGATTTCATTATTTGACCTAGAATAGTAATGCAGGTGAATTTAGTAAAATTCTAAACTGAATGTATGTTTCTGAGTATCTGTTTAACTCTTAAGTTTTATAAAAGATTGATCTCAATTTGATATGTTATGGTGTTTCTAAATTTACATCATTATGTAGAAGTGTCTTTGAAGTCTTTCAAGTACCCAAATAGTATGTAGGACCTTGTATGTTTAATCAAGGCAACTTGATTGCTTGATTTCCAGGATGAATTGAAAAAACTTGGTTATGAAGAAGGTAAAGATGAAAAGCTTGAATCTCAAAGACGCACATTATCTCAGGAAGTCACAAGGTTAACAGACAAACTGGAAACATTAGAGGCTAGGTAGGTGTAACTAGATACCAATTCATGCATTTAACAGTATGACTGATTGGAAAGATGGTTAGTAATTTGTTTGATGGGAATTATACTGCCTCTTAACTGAACTCTATGTACCCAAGGTACAACCTTCAAAACTTCAAGGCCATGACCATGGTCCAGGAGATCCGGGTTCAGATCCCAGTTGCAATAGGTCTTACCCTTCTATGAAAATTTGACAAAAATGTTGATTTTCCTCCAACTTTGGAGAAGTTGCCAGCTCCACGTGGAAGGGTAAGTTAGGACTGGTTAGTATCCTAGTGACAATGTCACATAAAAACAAACAAATCAAAACTTCAGCAGTAAATATTTGAAGACCAGGTTGTTTTATGATTTCCCTTTTATTGTTATAGTTCTGATGTATGGTTTCAGATTTCCACACCTTCATTTTGATTATAAAGACCCTGAGAAGAACTTCGATAGACGTAAAGTTTCTGGTTTGGTTTGCAAACTGATCAAAGTAAAAGATGTTCAAACAGCGACAGCGTTAGAAGTTGCAGCAGGTGGCAGGGTTTGTATCAAAGTTTTTATCGTGACATATTGACACCTTCTTAGTTCGAATTTAACGAAAATCAATTTCAAGATTTAAGTATGGCTGGAAACTTGTATAGTAAAGTTAATGTAGCATAATTTTCAAATAATTTACAATTAATTTAGTAGTAATTTGCATTATTTAGTCTCTGGATATTTAAAGCATAATCTGTACTGTAAAAATATGCAGTAATTACATTTGAAATATGTTTTATTTTTTTTGTACTCTTAAGATATCAACCAATTATATTGTGATAAGTATTAATTTATCTACTGACAAGTAGGTGCTGCTCGTGCATTATGACATTGTTCAAATTTATTATGGGAACAAAAATTTTTATCATGATTTATATATGTAAATCGTGTTTGTCTGGTGTTGTGAAATCTGTAAGTTAAAATCTTGTGGTTGCTTTTACTGCAAGTAATGATGTTCGAAAACTTCTGATTTTAGTTGTATAATGTTGTGGTTGACACAGAACAAACTGGTAAAAAGTTGTTACAAAAAGGTGAACTCCGAAGAAGATACACTATTATTCCTCTGAATAAAATATCAGCCAGAACTATCCCAAATGATGTTGTCAAGAGAGCAGAAGGTTTGGTATGTAGTCACTTAAGTAGATCCTCAAAGTTTTGTTTAATGGTGGAATTAAAACTGTTTCCCATGTTTGAAACAAATTACACCTAAACCTCACACCGAAATCACTTCAGTATTCTGACCATGTCATTATATATACCATATTTTGAAAGCTTTTCTATGTAATTCAATTTGGTAATGAACCAACCTCAATGTTAAGAATATTTTTGTCCCCATAATGGGGATCATCTTAATATCACTGTTTTACTGTCTTATACACTCTTCTGCACATCTTGAATAAAGTAATGTGCCATCTATTTAATTCGTCCACTGTGTCATGGAACCTGTTTGGACTTACTATGATAGTTATCACAATAAAAACCTTTATTTTCATGTTACAGGTTGGAAAAGACAATGTTCATACTGCCTTATCATTGATTGGTTATGATCATGATCTAGAGGCTGCCATGCAGTTCGTGTTTGGTTCGGCATTTGTCTGCAGTGACATGAATTCGGCCAAGAAGGTAACATTCGATGACCGAGTGCAGAAAAGATCGGTCACTTTGGGAGGTGATTCTTTTGATCCAGCTGGCACTCTAACTGGAGGTAAACATTGTGAATAACAGGAATTGAAATTTTGTTTGTTAATGCATTGTTGAGATATGTTATGGAGACATACCAAAAAATTTTGTTCAATTTGAATTTTATCCTTGCTTCATAGTCTAGTCTAGTTAGTGGCTGGGATAAATTGTTATATTGTTCTGCAATAGCTTTATTACTTGTTAATTGTACAATATGCTCATACAGTGGACTCATTGGCTTGAACTCGGCAATTTGAAACAATCTGGAAAACTAGAACACATTCTCCAGTCCTGATTGTTTTTGTTATATCTTCTATATAGTTCAACTCTGCTTGGCTAGAACCACATAAATTTGAATGCTTGAACCAATAATCAGGTCCCTTACCCGATATTTTGGTTAAACAATACATTTTTGCTACTTCATTTCTAGTGACCTTCAAATATCACTAAATATGACACAGCTCGTAGTAATTCTGCAAACTTATGACAATAACAACATTTTAGTTTGAATTTGTTTGCAACCTTAACTGTAATTAATTGTTCATTGTTAATTATCATGTTCGTTAACGAATATGTTTTATAATTGTATTTAACAAGTGATTATTTTATAATTATTTGTGAAATGAAAAAAATAATGAGTATGTAATGAAAAAAATAATTTCTCTTATACAAATTACATGAAATCTTAATTCATTTTGAACATGATGTTATATGATCATGATAGATAACTACAAACAAGATGAACAGATTACACAATACAAAATATACAAGGGAGACTATTTCATTTCATGGAGTAGTGTCTTAGTGTCATTTACTACTTCATTTTCAAACTCCGGTAAACTGGAACTGATTTTGTCAATCCCTGCCAGTTTGAGCCAATGAGAGTGAACTGTACATACAAAATGAAACTTTATACTTTGCATTTGTTACTCTCTGTGTAAATTCTTGTTCTATTACAGGTGCTAGAGCACAAACTAGTTCAATTCTTGAGAAACTACAGGAGTTCAAAGATATCGAGGAAGAGCTTACGAAGAAAAAACAAAAGCTGGATGAGGTAGAGAGAGAATTGCAAGGAATCAGAGGTGTTGCTCAGAGGTATGTTGATAAATGTCTCCCAATTTACTTGATTACAAGAATTTATTTTTAGACATATGGTTGATTACAGGCTCTGTTAAGTGTAAGTGTAATGATAGAATACGTCTCAGTGTTATAGTAATTTATTGAACAGATTGCTCCAAGTTTTGATTGTCTTTAGTGAGTGCAATTATGTCATTAATAAAGTACATATACAACTGGTTGCTTTCTCTCTTCTTCAATACACGTGTAGGGCTTACTTAGCATGTCAAAGTAACTTTCACGTTGTGTAACCAAAATGTTTCATCGCATAAAAGTAACATGATTTTGGGACACGATTTTGTACTGTTGAAAACATGAATACATTCATGAGTAGAAAACTTACATTTAATCAATCAGCTTAATATATTTAAATAATCAACAAACATGTGTACTCTCTGACTTCATAGTGCACATTTTACATAAATATTTAGTAATATCGTGTGAATAGGCTCATCCAGGAATACAAAACAAAGCTTTTCAACCAACAAACAATTACTTCATTATTATGAGCACCTGGTTTATCATGAGCATTTAGTCTGTTCCTTGAGATAATGAGGTTTTACTGTATTTCATGTTTTTTAGGTATTAAGTATCTGTATCAGTTTACATTATCCTGTTGGCATAGTTTACTTAACCTACACAGAGGAAATGTCAAACATTGTTGGTTCCATGCAACTATAATGTATCAGAAAATAGCAGTATTTGATGTTATGTATGTTGTTTGATGTTATATACGTTATTTGATGTTAGGCCCCCCAAAAAAATTAGCTTGTTTCCAGTTACCCGACCAACACATCCTTTACCTGCTGACTCAAAAGTTTTTACGGCATCCAAATTGTAGTACTATATTGTAATTTTCACAATAGTATTGCCGATATATGTAAAAAATAACGTAAAGGGAAAAAAGTCTCTACCTACCAACCCATATTTTTTTGGGGGCATGTAACCAGAAACAAACCTTTTTTTGTTTAGGCCTTATGTGTGTTATTTTATGTTATGTATGTTGTTTTATGATGTGTATACATTCAGATTCACCAAACTTAAACAGCAATATGATCTGAAACAACAAGAAGTTGAACATTTGAAGGAGAAATTAGAACAAGGATCTCATCATCAGCAATTAGAAGAGATTGCTAATCTTAGAGAAAATATTGGTATGTATCATGTCATTAAACTCTTCATAATTAGTCTTAGGCCATCCTAATAAAATTGCTTGTATGCCATTGCTGACCACACTTTTGTACCAGGTTGGTTGGAGTATTATTTTTTGTATGTAATGTGTAAATTGATCATGAAACTAGAGGAAATATTTTCAGTAATATAGAAAGGAAATTTTAAAAATAATATGCATTCAATTTGTAGTGATAAAATTTTTAGGACTAGCAGTTTTTTGATGGGTTAGTCGTCAATGGCATACAAATAATATTTTATTCTAGGCGCAATCGGAAAGGCATGAAGGCTGTACTGTTGTTCAGTTATTTAATAAAGCTGGAATTCAGTTTTAATTTTAAAATGATTTCTTCTTTAGATTTGTGTTTACTTGTTGAAGTCGAGTTGTTTGTACATTTATTCATTTAATGTTGAATCATGAAATTATTTGACCCCAACTGGAGGCCTTTTTGTTGCTGTTATTAGCTGGATGATTGTGCCTGGTAATTATATCAGTATGTAGTTTATGTCCATATCTTTTAATGCTTTGGACTATATCAATACTGCTTTTCCTAAAGTGTTTCTGGTTCATCAGGCTGCTTTCTTTTACATCATTTACTATCTAACAGTAAGGCATTGAAGAATTCAATCAAAATTAAACATCTAGTTTTTCCTCAGGGATCATAAAAAGTACATCAACTCTTGTTTCTAATGATGCTGCTATAAGTTTATTTATGGAGAAATTATTTCTGTGTAATCACAAATTTTATGTGTATTATATAGCTGTATGATAATGTATTATTCCTGCTCATATACAGTTCAATATGAAGAAACTGCCCTAAAAACGGAAGAAATTAAGAGAAAGAATTCACAAAAAGTGAAGGATTTGGAAAATAAAATAAAGAATGCTAAGCAGCTGAGAGAGAAAGAATTGAAAGATGCTGAGCATTCTGTTACACAAGCCAAGAAAAAGATGGAAGAATCCAGTAAGAAAATGAAACAAAAATATCAGGTATATATTATAATTATAAAAAAAACCCTCAATATTGAGACCACATGCCGGACCTAAAAAGTCTGTCGTAATAATGAAGTAGTCTCATTATCGAGTTGAATTATAGATAAGTTTTCGAGAGCCTGTCCAAAATTAAGTTGTTGTAATAACAAGGTGGTCATAATTTATTATTGTAGTGTACTTGAAATCACTTGTTCTTGTTTGAATTATTCATGAATTGTTTTATCATAGAAAATATCTTTTTTTCTATAAATGATTTCACTGAACGTATTCTCTTAATTTATTCCACTGACATAGCGTTATCTTCATTAATATTTAAAAAAAAACATGAAATACAGGGGTGTGGAAATGTTTTCATGTAGCTAGTAAGCTACTAAAAGTAGAAGGTTCCCCTAAGTAGGTTGCAAAGGGGCAACATCCCCTATAGAGAAAAAGTAGCCAGTGAGAATGCTCAAATTGCCGGTTGATTTTTCTGGCTCATTTCTACTCCCCTGAAAATATTTATTTTCCATTTAGTGTTGTAGGAGATCTAAAATTCTGTAGATACTCCGATGCTTACAAAACACTTTATACAGAAGTAGTTGAATAAATGCTTTATGTGCAGGGTGCAAGTTTTCCAATTTATACCAAGTGTCTGGTTTTTGAGGGCTCTGAGGAACGTTTTTCCAAATTGTCCTAAATCTGTTGAGAAATTGGGGGGGGGGCACGTAATTGGTAAAGTGTCAAGGAGTTATCTATCATTTTAAGGAGACTGGAATGACAGGGAAACAACTCTTTTTTATGACATACTGCAAAGCTTTCTCATGTAAAGTCCCCCAGCAATATTTTCAGGTTTTTAGAAATTTTCTACGATTGCACCCATGCATGTGTATTGATGATCTCTGTTCTTGCCAAATTTTCACCCTCTATCATGTAGCTGTTTCAATTTTAGGAAGTGGATAGTATCAAGTTAGAGGTTGAAGAGTTGAAGAAGGAAATCAAATCATATGAAGAACAATTAGTCACTGTTGAGGAGACTATTAAACAGTACCAAACTCAACTTGATGAACTTGGTGTAAAAGCTGCTGAAGCTAAGGTAAACATGCTGTTAGATATTTCCCTGACTTATTGGTTGACTGACGTTAGTGAAAGGTTTGTTGTTCATCAGGTTGCATAATTTTCAATTTCATTATTGACAAAGTTGAGTCATATTACAGGTTTGCTGATTAGAGCTGAAAATAGTATCCAAAATATCCAATGGTGACATGACTAGTTTATCCAATGGTCATATGATTAGCTTATCCAATGGTCACATGTTTAGTTCATCCATTGGTCATATGATAAGTTGATCCATTGGTCATATGATTAGCTTATCCAATGGTCACATGTTTAGTTTATCCATTGGTCATATGATTAGATTATCCAATGGTCACATGTTTAGTTTATCCAAAGGTCACATGTTTAGTTTATCCAATGGTCACATGATTAGTTTATCCATTGGTCGTATGATAAGCTTATCCAATGATCACATGTTTAGTTTATCCAAAGGTCACGTGTTTAGTTTATCCATTGGTCATATGATTAGCTTATCCAATGGTTGCATGATTAGCTTGTCCAGTGGTCACATGATTGGCTTATCCGATGGTCACGTGATTAGCCTATCCAATGGTCACATGCTTAGTTTATCCAATGGCCATGTTTAGCTAAATTTTATTGTGGATTTTAAGAGTGATATTCATAAACCAATAAAATTGCAGGATGTTGTGAAAGCAGCCCAAGAGGAAGTGAATAAACAGAAAGCATTACTGAAGGCTTGCGACAAGGATATAAGTGCTAAAGTTAGTGAACAAAAAGCATTACAGAAAGAGCACCACAGTTCAGAAATCAATATTAAAGAGTTGGAGAACAAGACAGTTAAATTCCAGAAAGATTCTAAAGATGCTTCAAAAATGGTATGTGGAGATTTTGAATAATTAAATTAAATAGTTAGTATAAAAATTCAGTGACCCATAATCAATATCTATTGAAATTGATCGCATTGTTGGTAGATGAGAATTATGCCATACCTGATACTAATTAGTTGTGTATTATGGCTCTAAGTAGAGGATTGATACTGTATGAACAACATAATTCCAGAATCTATACTTATTCTTATCTGCTTATTGTTTTGTCATGTATTGTATCTAGGGCCTATTTTTCCATTTCAGGTGGAGAACATGTTGCAAAACTATGACTGGATTGCTGATGAAAAGAAATATTTTGGAAAGCCAAACACAGCGTATGATTTTAAAGAGAATGACCCTAAGGAGTGTGAAAGACGTATCCAGAAATTAACTGATACAAAAGATAAATTAGCTAAGAGTGTCAACATGAGAGCTATGAATATGTTGGGAAAAGCTGAAGAGCAGGTTTGTATCTTAAGAGACTTGATTGGAACAAAGTTTTAGTTGAACTGAATAGTTTTAGTACATCTGATATGCATATAATGTCATATATAAATTATGTGATGTTAGGTACAAGGTAACAAACACTATAATTGTCTTACAACAATGAAGATTTACAAAGTTGATTTACAAAGTAACAATAGAATTTATGTATGTATACAATGTATATAAATGTGGTTTAGGGTATTTAGTATAAGAAAAAAGAACTTGCTTTCTTACACTTACTTAATCATAAATTAGTATATTTACTACATTCTGCTTGAAAGCTATTGATTGGTATGTTATGCTTTAGTTTTGTTCAGACATACTCTGTTATTTTTGTTAATGTATTAACATTTACCAGATGTTTAAATGATACATCTTCTGATTTCCACACCAATTAGTGATCAAAGGTTTGTACAATTATTTTTACAGTACACTGATTTGATGAAAAAGAGAAAAATTGTGTTGAATGACAAGGCCAAGATCTCTGCTGTAATTGCTGAATTGGACCAGAAAAAAAATGAAGCATTGAAAAAGGCCTGGGAACAAGTGAACAAGGTATGAATATACATGGCATATTGGGCGCCACAATTTTTTTCGAGACTACTCATCCTGTTGGAAAACCAGCTAAGAATTTTAACTAGTTCTACAGCAATTTCAACACATCTTTTCTTCCCGTAATTACAAGGGGACTAGTTGATTGTCGAGCTCTGGCTTATTTGTCATCAAAATATTGTACCATTGCTTGCTAGACTGTGTAAAGAATTTCCATAGGAAGTAAGGGGGGACAAGTGCTGCTCCTTTCATACTCGCTGAATGTAACTCAGGAGTTACTCCCCTTTACATAAAGGCAAAAATTATGAGTAAAATTTTCTCCAAATTGTAATAATATCTCCATGCTCTCAAACAATTGGCCTCTGTGCCTCTACTTAGATTTTATTCAGTGTTGATAATGCTTATCAATAGTAGATTTTTTTCATGTGGTAGTTTAGCATTTAGAATAGTTATCTTGATACCATATTGTTTTTCAATTTTATAAGACAAATTAGCTGGTGTAGATTGACAATTTCACTTGTGTTTTTCTTCTCTAAGGATTTTGGAAGCATTTATTCCACACTATTACCTGGAGCCAGAGCTAAACTTGCTCCACCAGAGGGTATGACTGTTCTTGATGGTCTAGAAGTTAAAGTAGGATTTGGTGACGTGTGGAAAGATTCATTATCCGAGTTGTCTGGTGGTCAGAGGTATGTCAGTATGTTTAAATTGCAGGAATTAAATTCTTAAAGAACTTCTACTTTGATTTTTATTATTATTTTCTATTCCAAACTTATTAGGGACGTGTCATTCTTGTATTTAATTACCATTTTTGTTTTAAAGGGATTACCAAACAGAGCATTCATTGTCCAATATACAAATTTTAATTAGAATACTCTGTTGTTAAATATGCTTATCACTCTGCAACCATTACTAACTAAATAGATGTTAGCATTTTGTTTAAAATTATATCCTATGTTTGGTTTTAGATCTTTGATAGCATTGTCACTGATTCTTGCCATGTTGTTATTTAAACCTGCACCAATCTACATCCTGGACGAAGTTGATGCTGCTTTAGACATATCACACACACAGAATATTGGTCAGATGATTAAATCACATTTCAAGCATTCACAGGTATGGTACTGTTATATCATAACAACAATTTTCATTGTATACAAACTTCAGGGTTCGAATTTAGGCACGCATACTCGCGAATAGCTTGTGCAATTTCTGAATAGCAAGTGGCAATAAAAGCCACTCGCATATTTTAGCGAGTGTATGGTGGTTAAGCGGTCAGAGGAAGAAGAGGCCAAATAAAACTCCACATGGCCCAGGGTATTAATAATTTGTTACTTAGGGGTTAATAAAATTTTGTTCTAAATTTTAGCTAGTTGCTTTTCATTTTAGCTAGTAAACAAAAAAGGCACAAGCTAAATTTAGCTAGTTGTAAATAACGCTAAATTCGAACACTGAAGTTAATATTAAGGACTCTATTGTTGTCAGTCATATTTTGCCTTCTCAGAGCTTGACAAATTATTCTCAGGTTACTCGTCCTGTAGGATGACCAGCTAAGAAGTATAAGTAGTTCTACAGTAAGTTCATCAACCTGAGGAAATTTGTACTTGTTATTACAAGCAGACGAGTGGATTCGTCAAGCCCTGCTTCTTTCAATGTATCAAACAAATGCTTGTATTAACATAATGTAGACTTATTATGTTATTTAGTCATTGCTTTATGCAGTTTTAAAACAAATTTATTTGTCATCACTATGAAATTGTTGTTCTGGCCAGCAAATTTTCAGTTAGATAAATTAATTAATCAGTTTTTCTCAGCTGTGGTTTTAAACCGTACTGCATTTATTTAAGCGACTGTTTACTTCAGTGATTGAGTATTCTGATGTGACTTCATTATTCATCACTTTTTTATTTCAGTTTATTGTCGTGTCACTTAAGGATGGTATGTTTAACAATGCAAATGTATTGTTTAAAACCAAGTTTGTGGATGGTGTTTCTACAGTTACACGATATGTACAACACGCTAACAAGAGTGGTGAAAGCAAAGAAAATAATCAAGCTGCAAATGGTAAGAAGAAACAAGCTGGTGGGAATAAAAGAGCCAGACTAGAGGAGGTAGTGGCATAGAATTCATAGGAGACACTTTAGGTTTCATTTAGATTCAGACTAATGCAGTTTTTGCATTGGTAAAAGTGTTCCAGAATTTTCTGGAACCTGCAGTTTTTCCTAGGGCCCTACTGTTTTTTATCGTATCCGTGACACCAAGGTTAAGATTTCCGCTTTTTGGAAATTTTCAAGTTTTACCCATGTTTTTGTGCTGATATTTATAAAAATATTACACGATAATGTAATTTTCTTTCATGTGTTCCTGAACTTGCAAACTATTGTTGACATTAATGTACACCTTTAAATGATCATATTCATCTTATTGTGTTCATTTTTTGTATGAAGAAACCATTATTGTTTAAAGTCAATTTTTATTTTCAATTTTAACACTGCTGTTGATTATTGTTGTAGGCAATTTATTTTACTTTGATTTACCTGCTACCTGTTGAATGTTGATGTTCTCAGTGTAAATATTATCCTTACAAAAAAACTTCAGGCTTAATTTATGTCCTTTTTTTGTACATTCATGCATCAAGGAACCTGTAAAGTCCTTTTGTTGTTACCGTCTGTTTTTTTTCCTCCGTGATCTTTATTTTACCCCATTCTGCCACATCCTGTTTCATTAATCAATCTCTTGTATGAGTATATCATCCCATTAACGATCATGTTTATTTTGAAAACAAATCTTCTTGAACATTGGAGTGATTAAAATTTGAGGTTAATGAATTCAGAACAATACATCATGCTTGAAATATTCATAAAATAAACTATTTAATCCCTTTGTTCAAGCTATTTTTTTTTAAATCACTCATGCAAAGTATAAGCAGGCTATTGAAAATAAACAATTTATTACTAGCTTGAAGGCTCAATTTTGAGACAGTTCAATAGCTAGGACAGAAATTTACCATCCCCTGGCTTTAGGCTTTCTGTGTGTATGTTCAGACTGTTCACTGTCTGTTTCTGTACTTCTCTTATTTCATGTCACTTGAATACAAATATAGTACATGTAAATAAATATAATAACCTTACATTTATGATTCTGTTTTTTTCTTATTTCTGTTAAAATATTCATGTATAATTGTAACATGACAGAATTAAACTGGCCTTGTGTTGAATTGGAGTTTTGTATGTCTTAATTTCTGTCACAATTCAAGAATCAACTGGTAATGTGGTACTTCAGTAATAATTTGATACCATATACCAAATTAGTTTGTTTTGTTTCTCCAAATCATATGATTTAGAACTTTTTTAATCCATCTAGGTTAATTTTTCATGTTAACATTTAGGATAAACCATTAATTAGTAAAGTATTCTATAGTTGTTTCTGCAGGACTATGTGATTATTTTCAGTCTGTTGTAGACATTATTTAGCTTTAACCTGTATTTAAAAGCCATTAAAACCACGAGGATTGATGCTGTAAACCAAGCAATTTTCTTTGATGGAATATCAATAACTTGTCTTCGGTGTTGTGTTTATTACCTAAACCATACTTAAACTGTGAACATTCTAGACAGGTTTAAGATGGCTGATACACCTAACCACAATGTCATAAAAAAACTACAGAAGTGATAGAAGGCCTGTACCTCTAGTGATTCAGTTAGATGATTTTTCATTGAAGTACTTAAATAAAATGCATTTAATTCAAACATGGATGCAGTAGTATTGACTACACAATTATAATACTTGCCCATGTGAAAATGAGTATAAAAGCCAACTATAAAATACAGTATAACCCCTGAAAACTGGACCCCTTTCGGACTGGGTTAAAAGTCCAGTTTACTGAGAGTTTCGGTTTTCAGAACACTACTAATTATAGAAGAGAATAAATGGGACTTTAATAATCGTCAAATTTTCAGAGAATTCCAGTTTTCAGGGAGTCTGGTTTTCAGGGGTTTTACTGTACTAGTATATTGTAACTGATCCATTTCAACGCGGTTTTTTATGCCCACCCCTATAAGATGGTTCATTCAGTGATTGCAGTGTACGTCCAGATTTCGGGTTTGGTCGGTAATTTGGTCATTTATAGATGGATCTTTAAAAGATTTTTAAAATGAAAGTCCTGGCGATGCGTCGCATGTTAGAACCATAACTATCTTCCATATGTTTTGAATTATTCCCTTTTATTAGCTCACCAGAACGGAAGGTTCAGGGTGAGCTGTTAGGATGGGTAGGTGGATGATCCGGCGTCTGGCGTCAACAATGGTCTTCTCAAAAACCACCAGTCAGATTTACTTCAAATTTGCTGTGCAGAAGCCTTTTGACATTCTAACTGCAATTTGCTCATATTGTTCCGGTTGACCGCTTTTAGGGGTCACTAGAGCTAAAAATAGAAATACCTTTAATCATCTTCTTCTCATGAACCAATGGATGGATCATCACCAAACTTGGTCTGTAGCAACCTTATATGGACTTTAATAAGATCTGCTAAAAAAATTTGGTCGGCCCCTTTTAGGGGCCGCTAGAGCTAAAAATAGAAAAACCTTTAATCGTCTTCTTCTCATGAACCAATGGATGGATCATCACCAAACTTGGTCTGTACCATCCTTAGATGGTCCTTTCTCAAGTTTGCTCAAATAAATTTGGTCGTCCCCTTTTAGGGACCGCTAGGGCTAAAAATAGAAATACCTTAAAATGACTTTTTCTCATGTTTCTATGGATGGATTATTACCAAACTTGGTTTTTAGCATCTTTAGATAGTGTTCTATCAGATTTGCGAAAAAAAATTGGCTGGCCCCTATTAGGGGCCGCTAGAGCTAAAAATAGAAATACCTTTAAACATCTTCTTCTCTTGAACCAATGGATGGATCATCACCAAACTTGGTCTGTAGCATCCTTAGATGGTCCATTCTCAAGTTTGCTCAAATAAATATGGTTGGCCCCTTTTAGGGGCTGCTAGAGCTAAAAATAGAAATACCTTAAAATGACTTTCTCATGTTTCTATGGATGGATTACTACCAAAATTGGTTTTTAGCATTTTTAGATAGTGTTCTATCAGATTTGCTGAAATAAAAATGGTTGGCCTCAATTAGGGGCCACTAGAGCTAAACATAGAAATACCTTTTGATGACTTCTTTTCATGAACCAGTGGTTTGATCATCACCAAATTTGGTCTGTGGCATCCTTCAGTCATCACGAATATTTTTTTGTAGTATCCTTTGATGGTCCTTTATCAAGTTTATTATTGTTCCTCATTATTTGCCCAAAAGTGTACCTTTATTACCTTTTTAGTAACAAGTTAATTAATATTTATTCTGGTGAGCGATGCAGGGCCATCATGGCCCTCTTGTTGTTGTATTCATGTCACATGGGTTGAATATCATAAATTTCCTAAAACTCATCAAGTAACTTAAGTGATCTCCGCTTCTTTTTTAGACTGTACAGAAAAAGATCGTGAATGAATTTATTCATCAGACATACTACATGTAATTGATATAGACATGGACAAAATAGCAGTAATTACATTTCTAAATTCATGAGTGATCAGTTACGTATATGTTCTGTCAATGCTTACAATTACATTGGGCGTTTCTCAATTTCCGAAACCAACACACCGGTGCACACCGCGTGCCTCGGTTAAAATATTGGCAGGTAATAGGGAAAATGGCAGGTTCATTATGATAAGCACCGGATCCCCTAGATTGCCTCGGTTCCAATATGGGTCTGGCTACAGCACTGCAAGAGTTTACTAACAACTATCCGACAGCCATGCTCATTTTGAATTGTCCCTTTTATTAATTTAATATACACGTTCCTCAAAAACTAAAGTTCCGCTAAAATTTAGTCGTAAAATCTATACCTCGATGGCAAACATTGGATTGAATCATTGGATTATTACATCATTGTTTAATCGTATACACGATACCGGTGTACAACTTAAGCAATGATCTGATGGTTTAATAATCTTAATTTGTAAAAAACAAAGATTATGGTGAACACACAAACTACCGACCTATTACGCTACTTAGCTGCATGAGCGAATTGTTCACTTCGGCTATAAATACTTGTCTCAATATTTTATAGAAAATAAAGGACTTCTCTGTACGCCAGGCCGAGTTTAGAAAAAGAAGTATTCAACCACACACCATATTTTACTTTCAGTTCTTTAATTGAACTTTTACACTTCGTAAAGAAAAAACGGTATTGTATATTCATTGACTTTTCGACGGCGTTCGATTCTGTTTTGAGACTTGACCTTTGGAGAAAGTTATTACAATCGAATGTAAATGGAAAATGATTTTGAGCTATTTTGAATTTGTATAAAAATGCTAAATCTCGTGTTCCCAGTGTCCATGATGTGTCAGAGTCTTACTTGTGTTTGTGGAGTCCGACATGAGGAGAAACTTCGCGAGTTTTGTTTTCCATTTTCACCAACGATGTTGAGGGCTTTTAGAATCTAAGGGCCTTTCAGGAATTGAACTTATAATTAAAGAAATACTTAAAATCATACTTTGTTGAAGTACTTACTATTGCAAGATTATGACACTACTCTCGTTTCCAATAACAACTTCTCTTCAAAATTGCATGGTTAAAAGTTTTCCGGAATTTTCCGGAACCTCCGGTTTCCTCAGACCCGGACCCTACCGGTTTTAAATAATTCCGAAGTTAAGATTTCCGTTCTTTTTTAAAAGAAATTCAGCTTTCACCCATGAAATTGTCTTAATGATTTTATTAGATACTGTTATGAATGGGAATTAGAATGTAACGAAGGTGTAAGATTAAATTTAATGTCTTACTTAACAAACCATGATACCCAGCTAGAAATATTTGACACATTTTTTTCAATATCACTTTTCTATATATCGTTAGCATGCAATTATACGAATATATTATTTTATTACCTTCTCCGCAATCAAGCTGTTACTGCAATGCTTATGTTCAAAGTCAGCAATTGTAGTGAGTATACGATCATTTTAGGTAGCGCATTACCTTTGTACCTAATTTGTCTTTTCAAAACTCTATACAATACATAAGGATATTTGTATTTCGTCTATTGATAATTGTGTCTAAGATATTCCAGGGTAACGAGTGTTTCCCGACTGATACATACTATCAGCGCGTCATGCCTGTATTGCTTAAATTTATGAATTCAAACTAATTGCATAGGCTGAAGTCATTTATTATGCGTCGTAATGAACTATATACACGTAGTTGAGTTTGCTAGGTAAGATGCCGGTTATTAATTGATTGATTGATTAGAAAATTTATTGTATCTATAAAACACATGTAATTAGTTATCACGTGGGCACTTCAGTTATCACGTGGGCACTTGGAATTATCCGGTCGCAGTTTATATCCTTGTAAGGACTTAAAAATACTTATGAAAATGTTTATATATCTGTAGTTTGCTTTAAAATTGCTTTAAAACCTGATCATTATGAACTGAATGTTTATCCCACCAAAACGTTGATTCGAGAAAAATAATTTCCTACACTCAGACAAAAAACCTTTGAAGCAATCATTACTGCATTTTATTTCGTCGAAATAATATGATAGAACGACCTTGTCTTACAGTATTGACCGTAAGACAATAAATAAAGGCTTTGAATGTCGTCATAGAAGGATAATCGTGATTACCAAGAAATAAATCAATCCCATTAAAATAACTAGATACACTCGTTTTCAAGCAAACAAAAAAGGGTCAGTTTTTAAACAATTTGAAAGACACGAACTAGGATAAACAAGGAACTTCAAACAATCCTTTATTTACGAACGTGATGAAAGATTGTCATTGGACTAACTTTATGGATAAGTGTATTTCTGCATTAAATCAAATTTTTTAATCAAATGATAAAACACCTCAAACACTGCTGGCGTCACGTTTTGCAAAGAGTATTCGATTTACCATGGCAATTAATTATATTAATTTACATAATGATTAATATTTAAAAAAATGTTCGACAAGATTGTGTAACAATACAGTCAATGTCCTTGACAGAATTCTCAAACCAAATGGGAAACTAATATTAAAGGGGGTCTTGTTGCATAATTGTTCCAGTCATCAATAGTAAGATTATTTAAAAAATTGAATCGCACTGATCGAAATAAAATGTACTTTAGTAAAAAAAAAACTTGCAAAAATACAACAACTTTGATATATGTTAAAAACCGTTGCTGAGGAATGTTTTATTTTGTGTACAAGAAAGTACAAGTTAATACACACAGCAAGATGGTCCGCGCACAGTTCCGGTGTAAAAATGGTAAAATAATTGTATTTGTTACCATGCATTATTTAAAATGATTATTCATATTAATCTCTTTCCTTCTTATTTTCTACAGTTGCTTCTCAAATCTTTTACCAGTTCTCATTACGATCATCTTTATTTTCATCATCAAAATCTATAAAAAATCTACAATATATTTCATTGTTAGAATCTTGACGTATGTGATATAAACATAGTATTGCTATTCTGCTAGTTTTGACATTCTGCTTTCGTTCGAAGTTTTATATCAGGGGCGTAACCAGGATTTTGAAAGTGTTACGCAGATCTCAGCGCAAAGTGCCGATGGGGGAGAGTATGGGAGGGGGTATCAAAAAGTCAGCCAAAAAAGTATTACGCAGTTGCGTAAACTGCGTAATGGGCGCTACGTCCTTGTATATTATCTTTTTTTCAATTTGTCTTGTGAATTGCAAAAAAAATCCGACTGTGTAACCCTCAGAACACTCTAAGTCGGGACTTCTGTGTTCAAGAACCAGTATAACTGGAACTGTCGAAACTGTCGTCATTGATATTGTATTTATTGTATAAAACGAAGCCATGCAACAACATGGCACAATCGTCGAATTGCAATTGGCATTTTGCTCGTTTGTGACCAAGCAATTCTAAACTACCCTTCCTCAGCAGAGAGCACACACCGTTGGTTTGTTAGTAGGAAACAACAGTCATACCTTTTGTTAACCCGTCATGTGTCATGATCACCGATACGACTTACGTCAAAATAAAAATGATATGTTAATTTGTCAAATCATGCCATTACACCATGTTTAACATACTCACGTTGCAATAAATTCCTCGTTTGTGTGGAGGTCTCACATTTCTAATTGTCTGGAATTAATTAGTTTATCCAGATAATATATTTGTTTACATGCTAGAGTTTAATGCGGCCTACTTCGACCTCCTCAGTGTTAGAACATATGCATGTGAAACCACACAGATTGTTGACATTCAGAAAAATATCAACAATTAGTTGTCTAGATCATTACGGTTTCATGACTGCAAAATAGTCGAACCATGTAGGCAAAAATTGATGGACAAGAAATTTATCAACTAAATTTTCAACATTATATTCTTTTCCTGATCTCGCGGTTTCTGAAATCATATAAATACAAAGATAGCGTCAACAAGCGGTACACGACACCAGCAGCAACACTTGAAAGTCACGTGACAGCAGTGCATTTGTCAGAGGTATTTACTTTCTTTATTTTGCTTAATTACCAAAACTAGTATTTCCTATCGATTATTATACAATAATTTCTTATCGATTATTTTACAATAATTTCTTATCGATTATCATACAATAATTTCTTATCGATTATTATACAATAATTTCGTATCGATTATTATGCAATAATTTCCTATCGATTATTATACAATAATTTCCTATCGATTATTATGCAATAATTTCTTATCGATGTCGTTCGTGCAACTTTAGTTTTGAATGCATACAGGGTATTTTACTTACGATTATTATTATAACAAACGTCTATTGCGATACAAAATACTATTAGAATGGTTTCAATGTCTGTCTGTAAAACACAGAACATTCTAATGGTAGGAACAATTTCGAATATTGTAAACACTTGTAGCAGTTTGATTGAATTTTTTCCTCGTTTCTGTCCGCGCTGAGATCAGTAATACAAGTGTTATGTTTCATTTCAGGTCAAAAATGAAAATCCTCTGTATTTTGTTCGTGGTCCTGTTCTGTGTTATGGCCGTCCAGGCTTATTTTTTCGGCCATAAAAGATACAAGTACAGTTATGGACACAGACCACACTACGGTGGATACGGTGGACACCATACAGGATACTACCATGGTCATAGTGGTCATGGCGGATATGGTGGGCGCTACGGGGGATACGGTGGTGGGTATGGCGGATATGGTGGGCACTACGGTGGATACGGTGGTGGGCATGGCGGGTATCACGGAGGACACGGTAAATACTACAAACGTTACAAGCGCTACAAATACCCGCACAGATATTATAGTAAGTAATATTACATTTACAAATGTATTTGTCACAATATTTTAAATTTGTTGTCGCGATTATGATCAGAGGAGTATATTGCTATATTAAGTAAAAATGTTAAAATAGCAAATTGAACTTTTTGTTCAAATTGAATTGAAGACGTTCAGTCTTTAATAGTTTTGCTTTAAACCTTTACCTACCTAATGCCCGAATTATTATCTCAAAACGGAGCGGACAGATTTTAGACTCGTTTATAATTTTTATAGGTTTCCATGATAGAAAATGATTTACCGTGAGGTTTTTAAAAAAACAATGACATTCCTGTGAGTTATTGTCCCTTTAAGGTTACATTGAGGCCTATGGGGGGTCGCCAATTTTTCAAACATTAAAGAAAAAAGAAAACCCATTACAGTGAAAACTCATAGTAAAAAAATGCATTAACGCAGTATCAATCTAATTTCATACAGAAAAATATAGGTCACCATGCAATATCTACAGAAATCAATATTTTTCATTTTTTTCAACACGGGCAACAACTCTTACAAAATTTCAAAAATGTGTCGTAAAATAAACAGAAGTATTTAATGTAACTATCAAAGAAATAACGATAATTTGCTATACAATTTTTGTTAATATTAACATTTTGTGTAGCACTTAGCAATTACGCCAGAAAAGTACGGTATTAGGGATGCCATACTTTAATATATTCTTGATTCGTGAAATATGAACGCAGTTGATCAATTTACATTATCGTTATTTACCCTTATTTGTTGAATCTTACTCGTATATTCTTTAATTCACAGGAAAATATTATTGAACAGACTCAACACAGGAAACTTGTCATCCATTATCCTATCACGTGATCATCCAATATTCAATGTGACTCTTCAACATGAATTTATGTGTATAAAGAGGCATTATCTATGAGTTACCACTGGTTAGCATTTTTATGCATTGCATGTCAACAATAATTGTCAATTTGTCGTTCATTATGACGTTTTGCCATGCCATGTTTCTCCTACCACGCTTGCTACTTCCTTGAACTATGCATTACAAAAGATGAATAAAATAATAACCATGCATTCAGTTCTGTATCTTGTCTTTTTTTCTCCGTGGTTTAACGTCGCACCAACAGCCAGAGTCGTATGGCGAGTTTTCAGCTTTAATAGTGGAGCAAGACCCCAGACTTACACCTGGGTAGAACCACCGAACTTCCGTTTGCTCTCTGGAAAGCTTCCTCGCATGTGAAATTTGGTCCCAGGTGGGATTCGAACTCACATCAGTGAGGAGCTAGTTATTACAAGTCAGAAGCCTTTACCACTCCACAACGGATGCCTCTCACACCTCGTCCGCATGTATCTGTGCTAATGAATATCATTTTGTACGTTGAATGTACAATGTTGATTACTCCAAATGTAATCTTACGAAAGGAACTTATTACATTCACAAGAACTAATACAGATTTAAATGTGTAAATATTACTACTAAATAACATACTGAAGTATTTATAAGAGGTGCTTCTTAAGTTATGGGAACATCTTTGATTAGCTTTAAAATGTACGATCAAACCTGTGAACAAAGGCCATCCTTGGGAAAGACAAAAATGTGGCCTTTATTGACCGATGGCCATTATACGGAGGTCAGATTGTTTTAAATAATCTGTGACGCTTTTTCAAAGAATGGCCTTCATTCACATAGTGGTCTTTATTAGGAGGTGGCCGCAAACACAGGTTTGACTGTATTTTATAATTTCAACCGAAACAAACATGAAATACTAAATGGCAAATGAGCCGAAAGTGAAAGTAAAGGCACTAGAAAGACCTCAACACAAAGCTTGCTTCAAGCACAGAACCGAAGGTCGTCCTTAAAAGATGTTGGTTTACGTCACTATACCTCAGGCAGGTAGGTAGGACTGTTTTGTAGCATTATATGCTTGTACCGAATATGAAGACTGGAATAAAATGCAAAAAAAAAGATTTTGTCATAATAGATAAAATAATTTGGTTTGTGGGATTTTTTAACGAGTCGGTCACATAACTGCAAACCAACATTTCTTGAGGATGACCTTATCGAAGGAAGCAACGCCACAAAAGGTATTAGTGTTCCACAACATCACTGTGGTTAAATAAAAGTAGAGAGTTGGACATAACTGGACAGAGCACCAAATATACCGCATTGACGAAGTCAATCTTTTTAACTTTGAAAATAAGAAATGATGCGGGACATATTTGATATTCAATGAGAAGAAATATCACTTTGATAAAACCCTGGATTTCTTATGGTCACTTAAGTACAATAAAATCATCAATATCAAAAACCAATGAGTTATATTTATACAAATAATAATAAGTATCTATCTATCCATATTGTCACCGACAAACTTACTCCGTATAAATTATAAGAAATGACTTCATGTTGTTTTTACATACGAATGTAAAATCTCTATCCAGAGTTGTCGTTCATTATCCCTTACATACATCTCTGTCCACGTCTCAGCTTTTCACAAGATTCTTTTAAAATAAGAAATAAAGCCACAAATGGTATAAAATTTACAACTAAGTGAAGCAATTTCTTTCGCACAGTACATCCTAGACAAAAATATCATAATTTACCAGGAAATCAGAGAAATTACGAGTATTTTGTTTATCAAGTGCACTATTTCTCGACGAAGTGTGTTTGTTTTTCTTTCAGTAATTAGGTCACAGAGTTAAATCGCTCAAATGGTAACGAAACGCAGAAGTCGAAGAAAATCTTTTTAAATTATAACAACGAATGTACATTCAGAGAAACCAAACGCGTGATTTTGTGTGTCAGATGGAAACTAAAGGAGACACGGACACATGTTTTTGAACTACTTTCCAGACGTTGACAGAGATTTATGTGATGGTAGTGAACGACAGCTCTGGGTAGAAATTGACGAAGGTATTAAACAAGTGCTCATGGGTAGTGGTTTTGAGTTAACAGTACTACCTAAATGCCAAAATATAACCATTTTGCAAAATCAACCTAATTACTTCATCTAGTAATATATTCATAAACATTGACTCTTGTTTGTCGCTTTGTTTTGTTATATTTTGCGAGTAAATCAATTATTGCGTGAACTTGCTTTACCACGCATGACTCTATAAATATAAACAGTGAACATATATAATATATCAGACAGAGACTGAATATAGATTTGATCGCATGACAATCAATTTAAATACAGAAATATAACACTGTGAAAGCAACAAATAAGCAATACGGATGTCACTAAGTCTTGTCAGAAAATTTATCAAGAGACCAAACCATTTTGATAAACAGCTTCATTCGCCTGACTATAACCAGAAAATCACGTAAAAGCCAGTTATCTGGAAGTGTAATGTCAGAGTCCCCTATAGGATCACGTGTCAGAATTACGATCCCTGCAGGTATATTCTTTGCCCGTTTGAGAATAAGAAATCGACAGTCCCGAAGAATTAGACCACATCGGGCGTGAAAACAACTTTTTGTTTTTGGTTACATGGCCATTAAAAATAGGCTAAGTGGGGAGGAAATTAATTTTTTAAGTATTTTGTTGTTATTCTTGAAATCCGCGGTTTGATTATTTTTTGTATGGAGAGGTAAAAGAGTGCCAATCCTGGGGCCTAATAAAAAGTTTAGAGTCACGGGGGAAATAGGGAAGGTCGGGTAACCAGAAACAAACAATTTTTACGCCTAAGTAGTTTATAGATCTATAAAACAACCTACATAACATCGTTACTCTATCCTACAGAAAATTATAATACTCTGATATCTACTAAAATGTAATCAATTAACTTCTATATATGGTAAAAAAGTTAAAAACTTCAAAGTATGTTTGAACACATTGAGATGTTTTTGTTCTATCGGTCATTTTCCGTGGTGTTACAATACACCGAAAAAGACAATTTGAAGTACAGAATATCATTTATTCAACAAAATACAATGCAACTTCTCCAAAGCAACATCCTTTGGGAGAAGCAAAATTATGTTGTTGTTGAGAGGTTGTTGATGTAGAGAGGTTAAATTAATAGTTAAATCGTACAGTGGGAAAACTCTTACCACTTCTTGTAGGGAGGTGTTGCTCAAGAGAGGGCCGCACTGGAGAGGTTGCACTGTACCGATAAATATTTCTAATCCGCAAATGTGTTCGGTTGAATGACACTATCTGATTGTGGTTAACAATCTGTTAATCTTATTTCGACATTTCAGCTATACGCTTACAGATACTTGATTGCACAAAAAACAACAAACAAATTACAATTAACATACATGAGAAAAAAATATTTGATTTATACAATTACGGTTATAGGCGTACATTAGGTATTCCTTAAAAAAGATGTTTGTTTGCAGTTACCTAACTGAATCATTAAAAAATCCTCCGACCCAAAAAATATTTTTGAGATTTTGAGATATTTTCGTTCTTTATTCCAATTTTTCGTTTTCAGTACAAGCATATTATGTTACCAAATAAAAGAAATGCCCACCTACATACCTATTGATAAAAGTTTGAGTTGCGTTACCGAAAACCAGCATTTGTAAAGGATTCCTTACAACAATCATTTTCTGAGGGGAAAATCCCTCAAACTGCAGTTCAAATTTTTTAATAAATGCAGTATCCTACTCTATCAAATCTATCATGAATAATACGAATAGATTAAGATAGATTGACATCACGTCTCAACTATCTGCGCGTGAATGAAATATCAAGTTTTAAGAAAATCTCGGAGGGGGAGTTCATAAGGTACTGAGTGCGAACAACAAGCTGCAGTATCATGATCTAATCAGTTTCCGGGCGTACATCGAAGATACATGTGCAATTGTAGCCCGTGAGAAAAGAACTAGGCTAGGCAGCTGGACGAATAGTTCCGGCCGGATGGAAAGAAGATGAAAGTATCACGTGGTTTCTGAATTTCAAATTGACATCTGCTCAAAGGAAATCCTCCTCCTATAAATTAACTACGTGATATTGTATCACCAAGGCTGTATCTTATGTTTCTTTGCTTAAACCTGTCTCTAAATTCTAAAGCTATTTTTCCAGTACAATGTATGTAGTTCTTGTACAGACATGCTACAAAATGCTCACTTAGTACTGAGACTTTGGCGAGTTATTAGTATATGTTAATTTATTTCATTAAAAGACAGACCACATGTCAGAGCTTGGATTAATTCAGCACGTGTTCTAATACACATTGAACTGTACACCTTGGATGCTGACCTCTTGGATACAGAATACAGACAACGAAAACATATTTCAAATAAAACTTCCGTCACTTCAGAACAATTTTTTCAGTATTAGCAGTGCTAACATCGACAATACTGTACACTTCTGACGTATCTACTCAATGCAATACAAACATTAATAGAAAAATAGTAATAAAAATAGTATTGTCCATTTATCGTTCTTTCTTTGGTATTCAGCGTAGACAATTTATAGTGCACATGTGATAGGCCTACCATTATTTATCATTTACTATTTATCATACTTGGAAACTGTAAGCAAATGTCTTGTTAATGTATGTTGCTAATTACATTGTATTTTAGAATAATGCATTTTTTATTAAAAAATGAACTATCATAAACTTTAATGTATTACTATTGGACATACTGTCATGATAAGCTGTAAAATACCGTAGATCCTCATAATCACATAAGCCACGTGATTGCTTCAACCAATTAAGACACGTAGCTCAGAAAACCCTTCTTGACATCTTCGTCAATATTTTCCCCCTTTTTTCTCTAAATATTGTGTAATTTATAATCAATCACTAAACCAAACTGTCCAGCAGCTATGGTATATTCTACACGGACGAGCATTTTTTAGAAATTAGCCTTCGTCATAATCTTTAAACTTTTTTAGTACGTATCCGTACATCAATGGTTTCGGCTACCTTATAAAGCAATTGCAAAACAAAATCTTCCACGAGCCAGTCAAACCTGTTATTACTTAAAGCACTGGCGTGACAGCGCGTGCACTTGGAAATTTAGTTCGTCTGTTGGTCACCGTAGGTAAAAATGTAAATTGATAGAGTTAGCAGGTCAGTTGTTTTGATTGTTTTTTGTGTGACATTTTCACTGAGGTTAAACACCGTCTCTCATTTTTTTTCAGTTATATACGGCGACCGGTTCACCTGATCAGTCTTCTTGGACTGTATACTAACCAGTACTGACTTACCCCTTCCACAAGTAGCCAGCAACTTCACACATGGAGGAAAATCGACATTTTTTTGTCAATTTTTCATAGAAGGGTATGACCTGCCGCGACCGGGATTCGAACCAGGACCTCCGGGTTACAAGGCCAACGCACCAACCACTGGACGACGGCCGCAGCTAGCAGGTCACTGCGCAGCACACGATTTTGCTTTGTCAGTTGATTTAAATGTTCAAATTACATATTGAACGCCCCCATAGTAAATAAAATCCGCTTGCAAGCCAATGATTAGTTGATGATAAAATGATGCATCATGATAGAAAGTAAGAAAGCAATTAAATTTAATGGATCGGCACGATTTTCGAATTAAATTATACAATTTGAAACTTTTCCGGAATATGTGGTCAACGAAGTTATATAAATATGATTGTTATTTCTTCCAAATCATACAACTACTTACATAATAAGAAGGCACCACAGCACAATTAAACAAGGTATGATTTCCTACGTCAATTATACAATAATTTTAGTGATGAATAGATTTATTAACTAGGAATACACATTATCGATATACTTGTTTAAAAAGGGTTCTTTTCAGCACTCAAATACAATATATATTGTAAGTATGATTTACTTTCTATTTCAGAAAAGACATGAATACTCTCGTTATCTTGTTCGGGTTGCTGTTTGTGGCAATGGCCACCCAGGCACATTACCCACACCATAGATCAGCCAGTTACTATAGATACAGCCCAGGTTATGGTTATGGATCCAGTTCACACAGTGGTCATGGCTATGGATCCAGTTCACATGGTGTGCATGGCTATGGATCAAGTTCACACGGTGTGCATGGCTATGGATCAAGTTCACATGGCCATACAGGTCATGGCTATGGATCAAGTTCACATGGCCATACAGGTCATGGCTATGGATCCAGTTCATACAGTGGGCATGGCTATGGATCCAGTTCATACAGTGGGCATGGCTATGGATCCAGTTCACATGTTGGGCATGGCTATGGATCCAGTTCACACGGCCATACAGGTCATGGCTATGGATCAAGTTCACACGGCCATGCAGGTCATGGCTATGGATCTAGTTCATACGGTAGTCATGGCCATGGATCAAGTTCACACGGCAGTACAGGTCATGGCTATGGATCTAGTATATACGGTGGTCGAGGTTATGGATCAAGTTCATACGGCAGTACAGGTCAGGGTTATGGATCAAGTTCATACGGCAGTACAGGTCAGGGTTATGGATCAAGTTCATACGGCAGTACAGGTCAGGGTTATGGATCAAGTTCATACGGCAGTACAGGTCAGGGCTATGGATCAAGTTCATACGGCAGTACAGGTCAGGGCTATGGATCAAGTTCATACGGCAGTACAGGTCAGGGCTATGGATCTAGTTCATACGGCAGATAAGGAAGTTTGTTATAATTAGATATTAACAAGACGGTCTCACACGATGGATGAAGTGAACGATACTGATCCTAGTGTTGAGCGATAAACTGTGCTAAGTCGTCCTGTATTGATTTTACCGTTTTGTTGCTTGGGATGATCATAGACACTTGATTTTCGTGATTTATATACCCGAACAGACCTAATTTTTCAATCTAAACTCATCAAACAACGAAATCTGCCAAGAAAAAACGTCATTTAGTTACTCTGCGTATCTGAAAAACTAAAAGGTAAGCCACTCGCCATTTTTTCGATTGAAATGCGTGAGCTTTTCGGGAACCTCGCTATTAAACTCGGCGCGCTATACAGCAAGAGCGAGGTTTCCGAATAGAGCACGCATTTTAGAAGGAATGCCGGGACCCAGGTTGGATACCGCTACTTCCGTCAATCGAAAAAAATAGCGAGTGACTTACCTTTTAGTTTTTCTGATACGTTGAGTAGCGAAATGACGTTTTTTGGATGAGTTTAGATTTAAAAATTAGGTGGGTTCGGGTACATAAATCACGCAAATCGAGTACCTACGGGGAATGATTACTGTCTTTATGCAACAGTTTCCCAACTTTTCATACTTGCTATTCTATACCAAACTATAGATACGTATCTCTACATCTGTATTTGCGTTGAATGTCTAAATTATTCCTTTTTACTCTACACGATAGAATCAATGTGTAGAATCGATCTATTGTGTAATTACGCCATACATTACATCATCCTGTGATCATCCAATTAGCATTCTAAATTTGATTCATCAGCGTTGTTATACAATATAGCATTTTCACAAATGTTGTCTTTTTCCTGTATCATTGTACTGTTATTTGTTTTTATTGTACATTTTTAATGAGACATTCATTTAGTGCAATTCTCTTATTATTGACTGAGTCATTGTTATAAAAAGAAGTAAGAAAAATAAAACTGTTTGTAGCCAATATCGTGACTTTTAAATTTATACAAATGAATTTGGTTGCTATTTCGGGTATCTCTAAGCTTGAACAGAACTTGCGGAGATTATGTACAAGGCTTGCTTCAAACATAACTTTACATTACAGTTTGATATTTCTTCATTGGATTGTAAACAATAAATAACATTTATGTAAGATATCATTTACATGTTTCGGGGGATTTGTTTGTCGTTTTTTATGTCTTCTAGAATGAGTGTTCACGCAAACAATAATTTCACGCACCGAACGCACATATCTTCCAGTAAACACGTTCTTGTTGTAGCACGGTTACCAAGAATAAGCATTTATTCACATTTTGTTTTACAATGACCGAAAAAAATGAAGTAAAGGACAGCATACTAGTACCACACGGTTAACAATACATACTTGCGAATAAAACATACGTAACAAGACCCACTGTATGTCATGTGGTATATTGTAATAAATCAGACAGTAATAAATGCACGACACATTTCAGCATAAAAATACTCAGTGTCGAATGTTGAGATACAACATATAGCGAATCCATTATATCCATAAGAGATGAAATTGTCATTGTTTCACTGAGAATGAGTAACAGGGGTCATATTAATCTAAATACAGAGATATCCCTTGTACAAAACGCTACTTGTTCTATAATCGGACAACTGAGTAAAAGTAGTTCGGACAACACAATCTCTACCCAGAGTTGTCGTTCGTTATTCATCAGATACATCTCCGTCAACGTCTGAGAAGTTGCTCAAATACATGTGTCCGAGTCGCCTTTAGTTTCCATCTGATATACAAAATCACGCTTTTGTTTTGTTGTCATAAATTTACACGTTATCTTACATTTCTGCGTTTCGTTTCCATTTAAGCGATTTAACTTTGTGGCCTAAATACTGAAAGTAAACAAACACTCACCGCACAAAATAGTGCGTTTGGCAAATAAGATAATTTCTCTGATTTTCTGGTAAATTATGACATTTCTTGTCTCGAATGTATTTCGCGTAAGAGGCTGCTTCACTTAGTAGTAAATTTTGTACCATTTGTGGCTGTATTTCTTGTTTTACGAGAATCTTGTAAAAGGCTGAGACGTGGACAGAGATGTATGTGAAAGATAACGAAAGACAACTCTGAATAGACTGTGTATATACAGTGATGTATATTTTACAGCTTAAGTGTGATGAATAATAATAAGAGATTGATGCTTGCATTATGAACATGCTCGAAGGTACTCCGGAGAAAGTTTGCATTATCATTTCTGATATTCGAGCAAATGGCACATGAAAGCTACACTAAATACAGCACAACCTCTCCAGAGCGGCCCTCTCTCGAGGTTGCACTGTATTTGGTGCACATATTCGTTACTACGTACGAATATATTGGCTATGTATGCACTGTCTATTCGATATCGTATTGTTCTTTTATTCACTGATGCCGTTGTTTATATCAACACATGTACAGTGCGACCTCTCCAAAGCAACACCCTGTAGAGTGCAACCTCTCAAAATAACACATTTTGAGGGATGCAAAATTATGTTGTTGTTGAATGGTTGTTGTTCTAGTTAATAGTTAAATCATACAGTGGAAAAAAATCATGCTGTTTTTGAATAGAGGTTATCGCACAAGAGAGGACCTCCCTGGAGAGGTTGCACTGTATTTGAATGATGTGAGCATGCATGTTTCCAATATCATTTCATTTAAATACCTACGGAGAGTAAACCATACTAGCACAAAAGTGTTTTATTATCCGCAAGTTCCTGCCATCTTTTTCACATGAATGAACATAGGTGAATGACCCAAGACACAATGTCTTTAACCAAATAATCACAGACGAAATGTGCCGCGCCGAGTGTTCAAACTGACGAACCACGTCGGTAGACCTAACATTTAAACCATAGAACAAAGATGTTTCTTATAAAACAATAACAACAACAAGAGAAATAGATGCATTCTGTATTAGAATGTCATCGAATTATTAGAAAAGATGCTAAAGAAATATTTTACACCCTAATGTAGTGTATATTTCACATCATAAAATAGTGTATATTTTTACATCATAATATAGTGCATATTTGACTTAATAATGTAGTGTATATTTTTACATCATAATATAGTGTATATTTTTATATCATAATATAGTGTATATTTTTATATCATAATATAGTGTATATTTTTATATCATAATGTAGTGTATATTTTTATATCATAATATAGTTATATTTTAAATCATAAAGTAGTGTATATTTTATATCATAATATAGTGTATATTTTATATCATAATATAGTGTATATTTCTATATCATAATAGAGTGTATATTTTTATATCATAATGTAGTGTATATTTGACATTCTAACGTAGTGTCAGCTCTACGATAGAATGTAGAGTCGGCTGGCAATAAAACAATAAGTTTATTGGCAGCATGTCACTTAATATGCTCCAATATGGTTACAATGTCCAAAGTTACAATGTCCAAAGAAAATGGCACTGCTTTATAACATTAAACATATCAGATAACCAGAAAACAAATCGAAAATCCAAACATGAATGTATCTATTTCAACAGTGCATTAACATTTCGGACCTTTTTAATGGTAGACGCTCCATTTTTGCAAGCGTTAACATCGTGTAGAAAGTAACTTGGACAGAATGCAAGAACTAACAATATCTGTGTATTTGCTTATTACGAGGCGATTCGGGTCCAATAAATTGTGCATACAACACATTAACTCATGCTCTAGACTATATATGGTATTTATCATTTCGTGCGATCAGTGCGCGTACGACACGTGCATTCCACAAATTGCTGTTCGGTCATTCTTATAACAGACCAAATAATGTTCATGCTTCACTCGTCCGTGTAATAACATGTCTATGTGATAACATTATCGGAGGTGATGGTAAATTCATTTTCAACTTTGTTTGATTATATGTTGGCTTCAAATGATACTACGCAATAAACATAAAGTGTACATGTAAATAACACATATACAGTCAAACCTATGTTTGCGGCCACCTCCGAATAAAGACCACCCTGTGAATAAAGGTCATTCTTTGAAAAACCGTTACTGATTATTTAGAACAAATTGATCCCCGAATAAAGGCCATCTGTCAGTAAGGTCACATTTGGTCTTTCCCAAGAGCGACATTTGTTCACAGGTTTGATTGTACATCAATAACATTGTAATTTATGCATACTAATTGTATTTTAACACTTAACATAAACAATTAAACATTATAATTGGAACAGTTACAAAATGTATAATTTATTTATATTTAATTGAATTGTGGTTTAATATAGGCACGAGGCAATAAACCCTCCATGAATATGCAAGATAATTTGATGTCTTTTTTAACAAACTACATGTAGTTAGAATTCTTGTTATGCATGACGGAGGGTTGATTGACGCAATTAAACCGTACAAATGGAAGCGAATAGTGACTTTTTTAAAAAATGATAACCTCAAACTTAATGACACCTGAATTTATATAGATTAACATCACGAATTCCATTTTCGTTTTTTTGTTAAACTTCCGGATCTCGTGGTCAACAAATCGTATAAATACAGTTTCATTTTCAACTACTTGTACAGAACTACATCAGCAACACTTGAAAATTACATCCACTTGAAATCAGAACTTCAAGGTAAGTGTATGTTATATCAGCAGTAGTGTCTAACAAAAACGAGAATCGAAGAACTTGGTGAATTAATTTAAAAAATTGTAATAAAAAACTAAATGCTAATTTACCAGTCAAAAGAATTAAGAAAACATTGTCCATAGTTTTATATCATATTTCTATTATTACTTTGCTATGTACGAACTACATGTATTAAATTTCCTTTCAGAACAAAAATGAATACCCTGTGTACTTTGTTCGTGGTCCTTTTTGGGGTCGTCGCCGTCCAGGCTTATTATAGCGGCTATGGAACATCAAGTTACTACAGGTATCCAAGCTACAGATATGGCAGATATCATTCCGGATTGCACGGCGGATACGGTTCAAGTCTCTACAGCGGATACGATTCTAGATATTACGCAGGATACGGTCATGGCTATGGATCAAACCAGTACGGTAGATACCACTCCGGATTGTACGGTGGCTTGTACGGTAGATACGGACGTCACTATAACTACGGCGGATATCCATACGGACGTTATGGTCACACATATGGTTACTCTGGGTACGGTCGAAGATACGGTTACCATTATGGTGAGTTATTATCACAATTATCACTTCTCGTGTACAAGCACTACTTACATATCAAGGAATATCTGAAGTCAATATGATTATTATGATAATTTTCCGTCTTTGATAAATATATGAATATTATCAACACATACACGTCTTAATGTTATAAGTGGCTTAGAATATTAGTAAAGAATAAGTCTAAATTAAAGACTTTTTAAATACTATTCCATGCAGCATTGGTGTACGGATAATGAGTTTATTTTTTCTATTTCACAGGACACAAATATTGAAAAGCATGCGACAAGTGACGTCATCCTTCCCGACATCACGTTATCATCCAATAACCAATCAGACTGTAATTCTTTGTTTTATGCTGCGGTAGACCAGTTGTCTTTCATTTGAACCATTCGTAGATTTGTCAGTGATTTTTTTCTCTTTTCAAGCAAAAATAAACATCGTACAAAATAAAACAGCAGTCCATGATTTATTCATATGTGTTCTATTCCCTATGTTTACATAAAAATATACATATTTGGGCATATAAAGAAACTGTTCCAATTCTTGTCGTCATACATCAGTTGTTTTTAACAAATCAAACACCTTTTATATATCGCCTTTTACACGTCTTGTGCATAGACCAATGCACATGAAAAATAAGAGATTGCAAAAAGTTGGAATTGAATTCACACTGTCAGGATCACGTGTTGTTTGAACTTATATACACAGAGCATGCAAAGTCATTCAACATGTACAATGAAAATATTCATGCCGTCATAGATGTATAAACATCACACAAACATATGGTTGCTAATTAGGAAAGTTTTTTTGTGGATAAAAATCTGTGTTAACATATCATGAATACCTGGTTGTGTGCGGCACATTACAGAGAAGTAATAATACATCAAACTGCAAAAAAATATGGGCATTTTTTTGGAAGTATATTTTTGGTCATACAAAATTCACTGCTGTTGGAAAACTTTTATTCATACCAATACAATCTTTGAACGTTGATCGCATATTAAATGGTACAGTTACTTCAAGCAACTGAAACGTATCTAGCAAGCAGGGAGTGGGTCAAAGTAAAGCGAAGAAATACTGAAAATACAAATTGTAGGACGATAATTGAGTCATTTTTACAATTATCCAGTTAATAACTATAGCGACAGAAATTTTGAAAATGTTTTTTTTTGTTTTTGCTTCAAGATAAGTTAATCTGTGATTTATTGAACTATCTGTTCTTGTGGTGTATTCATTATAAGGGGTCTCGACATCGAGTGTACATTCAGTTTAGTAAGAAAATATGTTGAGGTCACTTAATTCAAAATTTTAAGATTATTTTGTGGCCGTTTTTCTCGAAATACGAGGTCACCTATGACAACTAAAAATCTGAACTAATGTTCTGGAACGAAATATGAAATGTTCGCGGTTAGCAATGGTCACAGAATTCGTTTAGCCAAATGAGAAATTCTAGATTCGTCTGATGTTCCGAGTGCTTATAAAGCATTTGTTTTTTGACGGGTACAGAAAAAATTAATTGAAAAACGTGCGTATGTTCGGTACCATGAATGGTCAGTATTCGTTACTGGTATAATGCATAAAGTTTATTCTAAGCTTAAAATCTAAATAATAGTATTCAAATTGCAAGTGCGACTGTTAGAACAATAAAGAAACATTATGTACCGTAATTTGATGACGAGCAGACCAAGGATTGTCTGTATCAACTAGACCTATCACTCAATTGTGATTAAATATCCCCGCAAAATGGGGACAGACCGCGCGACCGACCAACAACCGGGATGATTCCAGTATACCCCGACAACTTGTCTGACAGAATAGAGGGTGTTCCTTGCTATACTTCACGTGGACTCTTCCTCGTGGCAATTGATGATATAGATACAACATCGTAAATATTGTAACCGCTGAATTGCAGCTTGAAGTCTCTGATACAATGACATTACAATAATATACACACATGCACATTGCAAATACTAGTGCACACAACACATTTCGACAAAAAACTCAAGCTTAAATCCTAACAAAAACATTTGAATGTAATATAATAAAAATAGAGCGATTTTCACGAACAGAGGTAAAAAGACATTAAACATTTAGATACAGTCAAACCTGTGTTTGCGACCACCTCCGAATGAAGACCACCCAGTGATTAAATGCCATTCTTTAGAAAACTGTCACTGATTCTTTAGAACAAACTCGCCTCCGAATAAAGGCCATCTATTAATAAAGGCCACATTTTGTCTTTCCCAAGTGTGGTCTTTGTTTGACTGTACTTCTACAAGTAAATTTCTTCATGCTTTATAAGGATAAAACACAAAAGCGAAATAAACTAGATTTACCGTAATTAACAACCCATAATTCACTTCTATATCAAGCAATGGGTAAAATTCTAACTTGTGGTAAGTGCTTATTCTTATAATAAGCCAACTTATGCAAATACAGTGCAACCTCTTCAAAGCAATACCCTTTGGGAGAAGCAAAATTATGTTGTTGGTGAGAGGTTGTTGCTCTAAAGAGGTTAAATTAATAGTTAAATCGTACTGTGGGAATAAATCATGCTGTTGTTGAAGGGAGGTTGTTGCGTAAGAGAGAGCCCTTTTGGAGAGGTTGCACTGTACAAGCATTTGAATCCTCTGTTATAAAATACACTGTTAAAATGATTCATAAGCTGTAAGTACTCAATATTACAATGTATATAAACTACTAACGATCAATCATAATACTAAAATTAAGATCAACATTATGTAGACAGTACATTAGATGGACATTATGTACCAACAAAGCCTTCAGTCATAGTACATCTCCAAATAATTCTGATCAGATGGTCCTAAGAAATTGTTAATTGCATAAATTAATATTAAATTAAATCTTATATTAGCCTTTGTCATATCACGAGCAGTTCATCTTTTGTGCTCACATCTATAAACACTTTTCTTGAAGAATTTGTCAAATATTGTGATCGCAAAATCCATTTTATTTAAAAAAAAAAACACGATTAACCAAGCCATTGTAGCTGTAAGTAAATAACGCATTCTATCAATTTAGAATATTTTTACTCCAAAATGATCAATTAACGTTGTATATGCAACAGTTTTTAGATTTGTGAATTGATTTGTGGTTTAAAATAGTCACGAGGCAATAACCCGACCGTGAATATAAGACTTATTTTATCGACTAACAGATCTGCTATTTTACGGACTATCCTTGTTTTAGCTCACCTGAAAATTAAATGCTTAATGAGGCCATAGAGATAACCATGATGTTCATTATGTTCCGTGTGTCGAGAGTCATCAACAATTGTTTCAAATAACATTTTCTCTGAAACCACAGTGTCAATTTCAAAATCAATAATGCCATTAGTAACAAACTCCCCTGGCCCTGGGGTAACTTGTTTTTCTATTGAAAAAAAAAACTTTTCGGCCAAAACTACATAGGTTTTGCTTAGGTATTTATTTGTTGCATTGTCTAGTAGTCCTCTACCAAGTTCGTTAAATTTGTGCCCATTTGATTCAGAATGGGGTCACATACTCAATATAAGCTATATAGCAAAACCTTTAATTTTGTGGCCGCGTAACATAGTGCTTAGATATTTGATCTGTAGCATCTTCGAGTGACCTATTACCAAAAATAGTCCAAATCGTGTCACTCAAGTCAAAACTTGCCCTGCTCCATACAGACTTATGTAGGGAAATCTTGTATTGTTTTCATCAAACACTGTATGGTCTAAAGTTTACATGTCTGGTGAATAGAATTTACTAATTGTACACATTGTGCTCCCAAGGTAAAAAATGGTCCCATCTAGGGACTACTTGTCATACATAGACTTGTGTATATAAGGGGAATCATTTAAAATTCTTCTTGTCAAACACTGCATGATTTGGAGTTTAGATATTTTGCAGTTGTGCTCTAATAAGGTAGTTTAATTATACTGTCGGGGTAAATATTGGCACCACCCTAGCAGGCTACTTGTTTTACATGGACTTATGTAGGAAAATCCTGTTAAAATCTTCTTGTCAAACACTTCATAGTCTAGAGTTAGATGTTTTGGTGCTTAGCATTGTATAGTTGTCAATTCATGCTCCTGAGTTCGACACTGGTTCCGTTTTAGAGAGATTTGTTTGCCAAGTTGTCAATTCATCACGTCACTAAGGTGAGCGATATAGGGCCATGATGGTCCTCTTGTTTACTTTTATGACAAGCATTCAAAGTCTTATTATCGTTAAGTTACGACTTATTTAAAAGTACTCACCATGCGTGACGGAAGGATGATTGACGTAACTTTCATGTTTCAGCAGTCCGTTAACTTTACCTCAAACTTAATGACACGGTTAAAATAAGATGGATTAACATCACGAACTTTATTTTCATTTTTGTTAAACTTCCGGATTTCGTGGTCAGCATATCATATAAATATGATTGTATATTTAACAAACGGCACAAAACTGTATCAGCAACGCTTGAAAGTTACATCGACTTGAAACAAGAAGTCCAAGGTATGTTTATGTTTACTAGTATCTAATTAAGTACCTGTAGCTTTTTGTTTACAAATTTCATTTTATGGATATTAGAAGGCACCATTTTTGAAAATACACACAAAACTGAATTTTAAAACTTTGTCATTTACTTAGGAAATAAAATAAAAAACATAAGCAATAATAGGTTAAGTAGATATAATTTCAGTTATCAAATATATGCATTGATTCAATGCCAATCAGGGAAGATTTAAAATGAAAAAGAGCATCAAAAATCTTTGACGCATTCATGTATTGTGAAGTGATTTTAAAAAAGCAATAAAAAGCTTAATGCTATTTAACAGTCAAAAGAAGTGAGAAAAAATGATATTCTTCCTTAGTTTTATATCATATTTCTATTGTAATTCTGCTATTTACGAATTATATGTATAAAATTTCCTTGCAGGACAAAAATGAATACCCTGTGTACTTTGTTCGTGGTCCTGTTTGGGGTTGTCGCCGTCCAGGCTTATTATAGCGGCTATGGAACATCAAGTTACTACAGGTATCCAAGCTACAGATATGGCAGATATCATTCCGGATTACACGGTGGATACGGTTCAAGTCTCTACAGCGGATACGGTTCTAGATATTATGGCGGATACGGTAATGGCTATGGATCAAACCTGTACGGTAGATACCACACCGGATTGTACGGTGGATTGTACGGTAGACACGGACGTCACTATAACTACGGCGGATATCCATACGGACGTTATGGACACACATATGGTTACTCTGGATACGGTCGAAGATATGGTTACCATTATGGTGAGTTATTATCACAATAATCATATCTGGTGTACGAATACTACTTATATACCAAGGAATATCTGAAGTCAATGTGATTGAATTGCTAACATTCCGTCTTTGATAAATACAAATGTATATGAATATCATCAGCCAATACGCGCATCAATACTAACGGTGATTGAGAGCATGGTAATAAGTCTAAAGTAAAGACATTTCTGATACCAAACTTTACAGTATTAATGCAGATAAAGATAAGCTTATTTTTTTATTTCACAGGACACAAATATTGAAAAGCGTACAGCAAGTTGTGACGTCATTCTTCCCAGCATCACGTGATCATCCAATAACCAATCAGATTGTCATCCTTTGTTGTTGAACAACATGTTTTACACTGCTGTTGAACAGCTGTCTTTCAACTCAAACATTCATTATATTTGTCTGTGAACTTTTTATGTGACCTTTTAGACAAAATAAACATGGTACAAAAAATACAACAATCTGCGATTTATTAATGTGAGTTTTATTTCCTATTGGTATACGTATACTTCAACAATTCCATATTCGTGCATAAAATGAAGGAGTAACGTCAAAAAGTAGGCCACACTCCGATTTTAAGCAAACTGGTTCGATTCTTATTACACATCAGTTGTATACACCTTTTTCTATCACACATCCGTTGTATACACATTTTATATATAACACATCAGTTGTATACACTTTTTATCTATCGCACATAAGTTGCATACACCTTTTATCTATCACACGTATGACGTCTTCTAATAAATACTCATTATAAATGCAAGTGTTCCGAAACCATTAAGAGCTGAATCCACTCAGTCAGGATCACATGTCATTCAGTATTTGTATGTAGATCATGCATAGTCATTCAACATGGACAATGAAGACATTTTTGACTTAATTATAACAACACACATCCCGTAATTATATTCTGATTAAGAAAGTTTACAGTGATTGAACATCGGTGTAAATATTAATACATGATGGCACGAGTATGCTGCACGTAATAGACAAATAATACAATGAAATGTAGCAAATTGTCAGCATTTTTGAAAGCCAGTACCGTCTAGTTTAATTTCACACGCATAATGTGTACACAAATCACTTTCTCACCAAATTAAAGAAATCAGCAAAACAAGCTTGAAGTGCCCATTATACTTTTCATCCAATCTTAGTGTTTCCCTTATGGAATCGAAGACGATACATAACACTGGATCCCTGTTGGCATCTAGTAGACATCGTCCTCCTACTTTTTGATGATGACATAGACCAATCATGCCGTTACCTAGCACTTTGAAAAGCTATTTCTGTGTCATTTATATGTTGTATTTTCCTATTGTTCTGTAGAAAATACATTCTAACGTAGTCATGACATAAAGCATATATTTAAGAACGATATCCGAATAAAACTGATACATACATGATTTGTACGGACTACATATATATGATACAGTATCCTTCTTCAAACAGTCAGTGAAACAAAACAGTTTGTATGAATTGGCCCGTACATTTATGTTTTGATATTTTACAATTAAACTATATTCGGCCTTTCCAATCATTGCATCAACAACTAACACCAGTTTGTTCTGTTTGGTTGGTCAATAAATATCTTGTTCAAGCTTCAATGCACATGTTACATATTTGTTTTCATCTTTTATTGCATTTTTCTGTCATAACTATTGACAGAATTATTTTTGTGACAGACAGTCAGATATTTATTCGAAGTAATGTCAGGATGTAACAGCTCTGTATTACAATGACGTCACAACAACAAATATAGACATCCAGTACAAAAGAATATTCTAGGAATAATCTACTCACGTACAATTAACCCACTGCCTCATTAGCATTTTGACCCTTCCAAATTCAAAGCAAATACACAAAACATCAATTTATGTCAGAAAATTTGTTTATTTCTCTCTGACAGAGTAGAAAACATGGTGGCAAAAGAAGCCATTACTCATTACAAGCAATGACATCTTTTGCCAAAATATTTCCGAAAGTTGTCTGCTTTAGATGCGGGAAAATTCGGTGTTATAAGGCGAATGGTTAACCAAAGTAGTTGGCAAATCGTCTACCTTCATTAAACTGGATAGAACACTTCTTAGTTGTGTGTAGTACAATGCCTACATTATCTTGAGACACCATTTACTGGAAATAAGACGGATTATATAAAAAAATACGCAGTGATTAATAAATTTGGTGCCGAAACTGTCATTTCAGGAGGCGTAACCCTTGTATATTTACGTATACAATAAATGTGTATGAGTCCATGTTGCCATTGTAGGCCTAAATTCACCATAGTACGTCATCCTAACAAGGTACTAGCCCCATATACAATAAAGATATGCTTCCATGTTGTATAAGGATAATTCTAAACAGCGAAATGGACGGGTACCGTAGATTTACCGTGATTAAAAACAAGCGTTTACTTCTCTACATTACTAATAACATGTAAATAACCGGAACTCGTGCCAAACACTTTTATTTATGCAAATTTGTGCCACGTCTTCTTTATTAAAGACATTGTTGCACTGTCTGTGTTATACTCTGTTGCGAACTTACTTCATAATGCCAAAGAATTGAAACAATCGTTACTAGAGCAAAATTTATGTTAATTGTTTAACGTTGTGTCATTTTTACGATGACTTACACCATGTATCAGTTGTACTGTTTTCTATGGTGTAATCGTAAACACTGAGTTGTATTATCTTTACGTGTTATGTATTTTAGACTGGTGTGGCAGTGAATTGCTGATAAGTCATTTGTATTGTATCATAAATAATGCGTTCATCTTACGTTTTTTCTGTGAAAAATTATGTTCCTGAATAGATCCGCAAAGTGTAAACACTCGATATTTCAATGTTTAATTTACTAACGATTAATTGCTGTGTCATACTAGAGTGGAAATATATAGACAGTGCTTTAAAAATACTTTTTGCACCAAAACGTCATATGTCTTAGCAAATCACTAAATAATTCTGATCAGGTGGTCCATCGAAATAGTTCGTTACCTTAATTCACTGTCTAAGTTACATTACAGATTAGCCCTTGCCATATACCGTCGCTTGTATTCATTCAAGAAAGGATGTCAAAATTTATCGTCGAACCCAATTGTTTTCGTGTTCTTGTTATTTTCAAATAAAATACACTTTTACTATAATATTAAAACTGCAAGAGAACAAAGATTATCCCATTTAATAGTATGATTTAACCCCCAAAATGATAGATTAACATTATAACCTCAACCGTTCCATTTATATAATTGACTTGTGGTTTGAAATTGTCACGAGACAGCTTCATTTCGTGAACAACAAATATTTCATTATCTAAAACGTCTGGTTATTTACAGATCAGAATTATTTTTTATCTATATGACGAGCAGTCAATGCCTCATTACTATTAACAAACGATCAAATAAAAAATGTGAACTATGCGTGACGAAAAATGATAGACGTAACGCTAATGTTTCAGCAATGAGTTACCTTTACCTCAAACTTAATGACACAGTTAAATTAAAATGGATTAGCATCACGAGTTTTGTTTTTCATTTTTGTCAAACTTCCGGATTTCGTGGTCAGCATATCATATAAATATGGTTGTATATTCAACAAACGGCACAGAACTGCATCAGCAACGCTTGAAAGTTACATCGACTTGAAACAAGAAGTCCAAGGTAAGTTTATGTTATACTAACATTTGTGTTTAATTAAGTACCTGCAGCTTTTTGTTTACAAATTTCATTTTATGGATATCAGAAGGCACCAAGTTTTGAACATACACAAAAAACTGAATTTTAAAACTTTGTCATTTACTTAGGAAATAAAATAAAAACATAAGCAATAATAGGTTAAATAGATATAATTTCAGTCATCAAATATCTGCATTGATTCAATGCCAATCAGGGAAGATTTAAAATGAAAAAGAGCATCAAAAGTCTTTGACGTATTCATGTATTGTGAAGTGATTTTAAAAAGAGCAATAAAAAGCTTAATGGTATTTACCAATCAAAAGAAGTGAGAAAAAATGATATTCTTCCTTAGTATTATATCATATTTCTATTGTAATTCTGCTATTTACGAATTACATGTATTAAATTTCCTTTCAGAACAAAAATGAATACCCTGTGTACTTTGTTCGTGGTCCTTTTTGGGGTTGTCGCCGTCCAGGCTTATTATAGCGGCTATGGAACATCAAGTTACTACAGGTATCCAAGCTACAGATATGGCAGATATTATTCCGGATTACACGGTGGATACGGTTCAAGTCTCTACAGCGGATACGGTTCTAGATATTATGGCGGATACGGTAATGGCTATGGATCAAACCTGTACGGTAGATACCATACCGGATTGTACGGTGGATTGTACGGTAGATACGGACGTCACTATAACTACGGCGGATATCCATACGGACGTTATGGACACACATATGGTTACTCTGGATACGGTCGAAGATATGGTTACCATTATGGTGAGTTATTATCACAATAATCATATCTGGTGTACGAATACTACTTATATACCAAGGAATATCTGAAGTCAATGTGATTGAATTGCTAACATACCGTCTTTGATAAATATAAAAGTATATGAATATCATCAGCCAATACGCGCATCAATACTAACGGTGATTGAGAGTATGGTAATAAGTCTAAAGTAAAGACATTTCTGATACCAAACTTTACAGTATTAATGCAGATAAAGATAAGCTTATTTTTTTATTTCACAGGACACAAATATTGAAAAGCGTACAGCAAGTTGTGACGTCATTCTTCCCAGCATCACGTGATCATCCAATAACCAATCAGATTGTCATCCTTTGTTGTTGAACAACATGTTTTACACTGCTGTTGAACAGCTGTCTTTCAACTCAAACATTCATTATATTTGTCTGTGAACTTTTTATGTGACCTTTTAGACAAAATAAACATGGTACAAAAAATACAACAATCTGCGATTTATTAATGTGAGTTGTATTTCCTATTGGTATACGTATACTTCAAGAATTTCATATTCGTGCATAAAATGAAGGAGTAACGTCAAAAAGTAGGCCACACTCCGATTTTAAGCAAACTGGTTCAATTCTTATTACACATCAGTTGTATACACCTTTTTCTATCACACATCCGTTGTATACACATTTTATATATCACACATCAGTTGTATACACCTTTTATCTATCACACTTATGACGTCTTCAGCATTAATATTATGCACGTGTTGCAAAACCATTAAGAGCTGAATCCACTCAGTCAGGATCACATGTCATTCAGTATTTGTAGATCATGCATAGTCATTCAACATGGACAATGAAGATATTTCTGACGTATTTATAACAACACACACCCCATATATTCTGATTAAGAACGTTTACAGCAATTGAACATCGGTGTAAATATTAATACATGATGGCACGAGTATGCTGCACGTAATAGACAAATAATATAATGAAATGTAGTAAATTGTCAGCATTTTTGAAAGCCAGTACCGTCTAGTTTAATTTCACACGCATAATGTGTACACAAATCACTTTCTCACCAAATAAAAGAAATCAGCAAAACAATCTTCCCCATGTGATTGATGACATAGCATAACATTTTAATTTTTATCACATTGCTGACCACATCGAATAAAACTCCTGAATATACATACGTTCCATAGATTGTCTATATACGAGTATATTGCCTCTCACAGACCAATTAATATACAATGTACATGCAATATGCTCACATTATACTTTTCATCCAATCAATGACGATAAATAACACTGGATTCCTGTCGGCATCTAGTAGACATCGTCCTCTTACTTTTTGATGATGACATAGACCAATCTAGCCGTTGCCTAGCACTTTAAAAAGCTATTTCTGTGTCAATTATACGTTGTATTTCCTATTGTTTTGTGGAAACTACATTCTAACGTAATCATGACATCAAGCATATATTTAAGAACGATATTCGAATAAAACATACACGATTTGTATACATACATGATTTGTACGGACTACATATATATGATACAGTACCCTTCTTCAAACAGTCAGTGAAACAAAACAGTTTGTATGAATTGGCCCGTACATTTATGTTTTGATATTTTACAATTAAACTATATTCGGCCTTTCCAATCATTGCATCAACAACTAACACCAGTTTGTTCTGTTTGGTTGGTCAATAAATATCTTGTTCAAGCTTCAATGCACATGTTACATATTTGTTTTCATCTTTTATTGCATTTTTCTGTCATAACTATTGACAGAATTATTTTTGTGACAGACAGTCAGATATTTATTCGAAGTAATGTCAGGATGTAACAGTTCTGTATTACAATGACGTCACAACAACAAATATAGACATCCAGTACAAAAGAATATTCTAGGAATAATCTACTCACGTACAATTAACCCACTGCCTCATTAGCATTTTGACCCTTCCAAATTCAAAGCAAATACACAAAACATCAATTTATGTCAGAAAATTTGTTTATTTCTCTCTGACAGAGTAGAAAACATGGTGGCAAAAGAAGCCATTACTCATTACAAGCAATGACATCTTTTGCCAAAATATTTCCGAAAGTTGTCTGCTTTAGATGCGGGAAAATTCGGTGTTATAAGGCGAATGGTTAACCAAAGTAGTTGGCAAATCGTCTACCTTCATTAAACTGGACAGAACACTTCTTAGTTGTGTGTAGTACAATGCCTACATTATCTTGAGACACCATTTACTGGAAATAAGACGGATTATATAAAAAATACGCAGTGATTAATAAATTTGGTGCCGAAACTGTCATTTCAGGAGGCGTAACCCTTGTATATTTACGTATACAATAAATGTGTATGAGTCCATGTTGCCATTGTAGGCCTAAATTCACCATAGTACGTCATCCTAACAAGGTACTAGCCCCATATACAATAAAGATATGCTTCCATGTTGTATAAGGATAATTCTAAACAGCGAAATGGACGGGTACAGTAGATTTACCGTGATTAAAAACAAGCGTTTACTTCTCTACATTACTAATAACATGTAAATAACCGGAACTCGTGCCAAACACTTTTATTTATGCAAATTTGTGCCACGTCTTCTTTATTAAAGACATTGTTGCACTGTCTGTGCTATACTCTGTTGCGAACTTACTTCATAATGCCAAAGAATTGAAACAATCGTTACTAGAGCAAAATTTATGTTAATTGTTTAACGTTGTGTCATTTTTACGATGACTTACACCATGTATCAGTTGTACTGTTTTCTATGGTGTAATCGTAAACACTGAGTTGTATTATCTTTACGTGTTATGTATTTTAGACTGGTGTGGCAGTGAATTACTGATAAGTCATTTGTATTGTATCATAAATAATGCGTTCATCTTACGTTTTATCTGTGAAAAATTATGTTCCTGAATAGATCCGCAAAGTGTAAACACTCGATATTTCAATGTTTAATTTACTAACGATTAATTGCTGTGTCATACAAGAGTGGAAATATATAGACAGTGTTTTAAAAATACTTCTTGCACCAAAACGTCATATGTCTTAGCAAATCACAAAATAATTCTGATCAGGTGGTCTATCGAAATAGTTCATTACCTTAATTCACTGTCTAAGTTACATTACAGATTAGCCCTTGCCATATACCGTCGCCTGTATTCATTCAGGAAAGGATGTCAAAATTTATCGTCGAACCCAATTGTTTTCGTGTTCTTGTTATTTTCAAATAAAATATACTTTTACTATAATATTAAAACTGCAAGAGAACAAAGATTATCCCATTTACTAGTATGATTTAACCCCCAAAATGATAGATTAACATTATAACCTCAACCGTTCCATTTATATAATTGATTTGTGGTTTGAAATTGTCACGAGACAGCTTCATTTCGTGAACAACAAATATTTCATTATCTAAAAGGTCTGGTTATTTACAGATCAGAATTATTTTTTATCTATATGACGAGCAGTCAATGCCTCATAAAAAATGTGAACTATGCGTGACGAAAAATGATAGACGTAACGCTAATGTTTCAGCAATGAGTTACCTTTACCTCAAACTTAATGACACAGTTAAATTAAAATGGATTAGCATCACGAGTTTTGTTTTTCATTTTTGTTAAACTTCCGGATTTCGTGGTCAGCATATCATATAAGTATGGTTGTATATTCAACAAACGGCACAGAACTGTATCAGCAACGCTTGAAAGTAACATCGACTTGAAACAAGAAGTCCAAGGTATGTTTATGTTATACTAACATTTGTGTCTAATTAAGTACCTGTAGCTTTTTGTTTACAAATTTCATTTTATGAATATCAGAAGGCACCAATTTTTGAACATACGCCAAAAACTGAGTTTTAAAGTTTTAATTAGGAAATAAAATAAGAACATAAGCAATAATAGGTTAAGTAGATATAATTTCAGTTATCAAATATATGCATTGATTCAATGCCAATCAGGGAAGATTTAAAATGAAAAAGAGCATCAAAAATCTTTGACGCATTCATGTATTGTGAAGTGATTTTAAAAAAAGCAATAAAAAACTTAATGCTATTTAACAGTCAAAAAAAGTGAGAAAAAATGATATTCTTCCTTAGTTTTATTTCATATTTCTATTGTAATTTTGCTATTTACGAATTACATGTATTAAATTTCCTTCCAGAACAAAAATGAATACCCTGTGTACTTTGTTCGTGGTCCTTTTTGGGGTTGTCGCCGTCCAGGCTTATTATAGCGGCTATGGAACATCAAGTTACTACAGGTATCCAAGCTACAGATATGGCAGATATTATTCCGGAATACACGGTGGATACGGTTCAAGTCTCTACAGAGGATACGGTTCTAGATATTATGGCGGATACGGTCATGGCTATGGATCAAACCTGTACGGTGGATACCGCTCCGGATTGTACGGTGGATTGTACGGTGGATACGGACGTAACTATAAATACGGCGGATATCCATACGGACTTTATGGTCACAGATATGGTTACTCTGGATACGGTCGTAGATACGGTTACCATGGTGAGTTATTATCACAATTATCACTTAAAGTCAACGATTATTGCATGTACTTTGTATACAAAAGTATAGTGGAAGTCAATGATATTGAAATGATATCGTCCTTTGTTTCGAAAAAATTATCGTAAAAGTCTTTAGAACTATTTTTTCGAAGCTGTAACACTTACTAAAATAACAAAAAACATCATTATGAGGTCTTTCAACAAAGATTTCTTTCGTCTTTTGGTCCAAAATGACATTTCTGCAGTAAACTTTATGCATAAGAGCAGATTTTAATAAGCATATTATCTTTTTATTTCCAGGATACAAATATTGAAAAGTTTCCCGGCGAGTTGTGAAGTCATCCATTACATCATCATGTAATCATCCAATAGCCAATAGATTGTGATATTTGTCAGTGTTGTTTAACAACACACGACAACATGCTGTAGCACAGCTGTCTTTCATTTCAAACATTATTAATGTATTTGTCAGTGTAAATTTTCTGCATGCAATTATAGAATTTTGAAGAAATGAATAAAATCATCACATTTATTTGCCAGTGTTTTAAATTGTTATTTATCTAAATTATTGGAAATTCAAATTTGATACATACGAATACAGACAATGAATCACCTGATCCCTGAAAGAAGAGTGTACGTCAGTTTATACATAAACGTTGGCTTCGAATACGAAATCAAAGTCTTCAGCACACTTCATGTACATTTGTCATTTCCGGATAGGTACAGCATATGCGTTTTACTAGCCACGGTATATACAATAATTTTATTTCAATGGTGTTTATAACAGCAACGTCTGGATAACATGTCGTCTACTATTTATACCTAGAATGCCCATGATGCCTCACACAATCAATTGTATAGTAAAGAAGTCGGTAACATCATGGATATGTTTATACAGTGCAAACTCTCCAAAGCAACACCCTTTGGGAGAAGCAAAATTATGTTGTTGTTGAGAGATTGTTGCTTTAGAGAAGTTAAATTAATTGTCAAATCGCACAGTGGGAAAAATCATACTGTTGTAGGACGGGGGTTTTTGCTCAAGAGAGGATCGCTCTGGAGAGGCTGTACTGTATACGTATAACATACAGACTAAACTCTAACAAGGATATTGCACACATATGCACGCATATATTATGTTTGTCCGTATGATAGATGAAGTAACGATAAAAAGAACATAAAAAGTTTTATTTTTGAAAACGTGTTTATCAACAAAATACTTTTTAACAATCTAATAAAATATACACGATCAGATAAAGAGTAGACTAGAGGAACTGTTGATTTCAGCAACCTGAGACAGTCAGAGTCCTTCCATCGTTTGACGATTACCACACGGTGCTATAGTAAACATAAAAGTAGACACGTTGTGGTGGATACATAAAAGTAGACACGTTGTGGTGAATACATAAAGGTAAACACGTCGTGGGGAATACATAAAAGTAAACACGTTGTGGGGAATACATAAAGGTAAACACGTTGTGGAGAATACATAAAAGTAGACACGTTGTGGGGAATACATAAAAGTAAACAGGTTGTGGTGAAAACATAAAAGCAAACACGTTGTGGTGAATACATAAAGGTAAACACGTTGTGGAGAATACATAAAAGTAGACACGTTGTGGGGAATACATAAAAGTAAACAGGTTGTGGTGAAAACATAAAAGCAAACACGTTGTGGTGAATACATAAAGGTAAACACGTTGTGGAGAATACATAAAAGTAGACACGTTGTGGGGAATACATAAAAGTAAACAGGTTGTGGTGAAAACATAAAAGCAAACACGTTGTGGAGAATACATAAAAGTAGACACATTGTGGTGAATACATAAAAGTAGACACGTTGTGGTGAATTGAGATTTTTGATTTGTAACTATTGTATCGTCATACAGACACTTACGAAGTCAGACTCATTAACTAAGTGTGTAAAAGTTGATCACGCACATTTAAAACATCACTTGACAAATTGACAAAACTAAATTATACAACATGCAAACCAAGAGTATCAATTAAATAAATAGTAACAAAACATAATAATAAAAAGCAAGCGAGTGAAAGTATCTTATTGGCTTTCTCTCTCAAACATTTTTAAATGTGCATCAATTACTCTTTCAATACATTGAAATTCTCCATAGCACGACGCCTATGAACATAAATACTACCCGCCAGTCTTCAGTCTTAAGATAAGAATGGCACCACCAATTCTAAGGACGTTATTAACAATATATAGATATGATTAAGTATTGTAGCTACGCATGTGCTACCCGATTGCAAAATTACAATTCTTGTTTCATTACGAAGTTCAACAGAGTTATTTATGAAAATCAATGTTCACGGTATATATCGATATAATGCCAACATACAGAACTATCTTCCATTGCCTGTGTAAGTATTTGAAACTACAAGAAATAACATACTAAACATATGTACGTAAATATATGTATGCTCGTTCCTGAAATTACATGAACAATCTGCCATCAGAGCATGAAAAGTTGGGTTTTTCATAAAACATATTCACACGTCTTGTATACAGAAGGGTAAAATCATTGAACGCTATTTGAAGATCACGTTGCATGCAATATCTTCCATTTTTATAAAATTATATATTCAAAAACGTAAAGGTGACACGAGGTACATGTATGTAAAAATTAGGAAATATTTCTTCTGGTTTGGTCTAAGCCTACGAGTGCTCACAAAACTCTTACACAATGGTTTGTTATTTTCGCCGATGTTGTATATCTTATCAAATAACTGAAGTGGTTTTGTAAAAGATGGTACCTCTGTTAAGATAATCATTGTGCAACATTTGCATCTTGAAAAAAAGTCTAGCCGGAAATCATGGAGACAAATATTCTGCGTGTAGCAGTGAGGAAGACTGTCAATAAAAACTCATGAAATTTCCTGTTTCAGCGTAGAAATGCCCTTGGTTGATAGACACCCAAGAAAAATGTTGCAGGGTAATCACACAAGTTTTTGACAGAGTTGATACAGAAATTTCATAATACAAGTACCTGCGTCTATGAATAGATGTACATCTAGGTAATTTATTACACTGTTAACTTACCAGTGAATGTCATTTTCAAGAATTTCCTCACAATAGCATTTACAACACAGATGTAAAACATGCAGAGGTTGGAGTTCATACATACATGTAATAAGTCAATGTCAGGTGCTTGAGCACAAGTTGATGCCTTAATAAGTGGCATGTTTGTTTTCTGTAGACAGAAACTGTCTGAAACAAGTTTTTCATACAATAGACCAGACTTCTGTAATATTCTTGAAGCTTTCTTTATTATTGAGTTGTCAACTCAAATGTGTCTTCATGGGCCACAGTACGTGTATTTCATTAACATTTTATACTTGACAATAGTGTTGGTTTAAAAAGCACATCACTTTACATAGCAGTTGTTTCGTCCAAGGCTACAACATTATGTCCCATAAAATCTTAATATTATAATAGGGAATTAATTAATCAAAACTATGTCTCCTACAAACTGAGATAAGATTACATGAGGCTCTAGTTTCATCAGTTAGGATTATCTAACACAAACACCACATAATACTTAACAATTTATTCCCAATACAAATTAACTCATATAAGTAAACAATGCATGTAAAAATATTTGTTCATTCATCTTTGTACAGTAACTTTGGTAAAAGATATACATGCGTGATTTATAAACAAAAATTGACAGTTAAAGCATTTGGGGTAAGTTGCAGAGGACTGTCCCACAGGATAACATATGCATAAAGATATGTCCACCAACTATGCCAACATATGGATTACTTTCTCACACAATCCAAGCATTAAAGCTTTCTGATAATTCCAACAATAACTATTTGAGCCCCTTTGTCAAAAGAAACATGAATACTGATTGTAGTCCTGCCAAACCACACAACACTAAAGGAAGGACGAATTTCCAACATCATACGCAAACCCTCCGTGGAAATATTGCTCACATGCTCCTTTTTCACATATTACATGAATTCACCAGACAGTATGATATACACATAAATTCATGGCATGCAAAGCCAGTACACTACTAGCACAAGGATTGTACATATAAAACGTTGTTCAAGCAGTGACTTCTCCATAACCTTGAAATAATTGATAATGCATGTAACAACAATCACCAATCCTTCTGATGTATATTAATGTTGAATTTAAAACTTTGCACCATCACAAGAGTCATCATGCTTGTAGCTATGGTAACCAACACCAGATTGTTCATATAAAACTTATCACCTTGCTGTCGCAGGAACTTCAGAGTTCCATTGATCCATTGGATGCCAGCGTGAATCTTCTAACACATCAAACACCTCCTGAAATACCAATGTATGGGTCATGAATGATATAAACATTAAAACATGAAAACTACAAGCTTTTATGTGTGTTTCAGCTTAAAAACATGAAAACTACAAGCTTTAATGTGTTTTTCAGTTTAAAAACATGAAAACTACAAGCTTTAATGTGTGTTTCAGTTTATATCAGTCATTGAAATGATTCTTCCAGGCCAAACCATTCAGTCAACTTCTCTCCACACTGTTGAAGTGTCACTATGATCCAGGTAGCTAATATCAATTTAATAACAGCTAACTGCTCATATTTATCTTCAACATATGTAAATTAAACTCAGGTAACATGTACGGACGTGTATTGCTTCATGGGGAACACTTGAACTGTGGCTTAAGAAATTTAATTTTTGTTTGTTTTAGATAGCTGATAATCAACAGCATTCAGTAAGGTACAGTGTCAACTGATCTAATCAATTTTCCAGCATTATCTAACAGTACTGAGTGAATGTGTGTAATAAAGGTGGGTGATATAAGATCTTGTATGAAGTAGATGTCATAATGAAACACAAGCCACAATCTGTCATAAAACCTAATCAACCAGTCATAAAACATAATCTCTCGTCTGACAAATTATTTTGTGTTGGAGCATAAACCTAGGTGTAAACCATATATTATAAGGTTTGAAACTTTCTAATCTTTTTATGTATGACTCCTACAGGGATCTCTGTTAAGCATTCTTAAGGAACATTTTGTCTGTAAATATAATTCATCCACAATTATATGACTGGTGTGGGCTTTCTCTATTATACTTGCAAGATTTTAAAAGGATGGATTCTGGTCCCTTTGAGTGTCACTTATCCATTTCAAATCTTTCCAACGAAATAAAGAGATGAGGACATAACAAAATGGATAGACAGACAAATATTTGATTTACTGAACCAATATCAGAATGTCCTCTAACTTAAATGCTGTAATCCATACATAAACAGACTCCATAACGACGGAATAATCAATCTTAATTTAAAACTTTATTCACAAAACAACATAGTTTTTAGGTAATTAATGTTAATTAAATTCATTGGAATGAGACCAAAAACACTGATTAGCATACGTTTCTAGGGAACTTGAATGTCCCAGGATCACAGTGACTCCCAAATGACACTTTTTTAATATTTTGAAACCACAACACCAGCTTGAAGACCCTCAAAAGCATAAAGGAAACACAAAATAATTATCAGCTGGTAAAAGTGCTTACGTCAAGATAGAAAATTTATCAAAAGAAAAACCAGAAATTCAACCACAATGACGTCTTGGGTTAACCACCAACAACAGAAAAACTCTTGTCAAATATGACATGCTAATCTGTTAACATTCATGAAATGTAATAAATTAAATAGTTGAACAGCAAAACTACACATTTTAGCAATGGAAAACTGTAGTTTGCGTTTGCATAAAACATTTCCCATCTGTCATATCTGTGTAGCACATTTTGACAATCAATCAATAAGGTGAGATTTTTCAGCATTTGTGAAATAGACATACCTCACTTTGAGCCATATATTCTCTGTTATATTTATCAATATCTATGTCCAGATCTGGTTCTGAAATAAGCACGAGAAAGTTCGAACAATCCATTAATCCAATAACAGGGTTCATTAACAAATTAAGTAACCAATTTTTTTTGGCCAAAGCAACAGATAAATCTGGCGAAAATTGTTCATATTTTGGTAAAAATTTTAAAGATCTTGGAAAAACAACCAATTCAAACACGTTTTTAACTGATGGTTTCAGTATGCAATCGGTTTTTAATGAAAACCCTGAATAGTTGATTAAAATTTCCAAACTTTAACATATCTGATGTGATTGAAGTATAATCCCATTATATCAGCTTCTATGAGGCGAAATTAGACCAGCTAGAATCTGAACCTGAATTCTATCTGTTGATTCCTATTGTGGATGGTGAAAAGTTATGTTAAATACTAGCTAATATATTATAGAAAAATAAAAATAAGTTACATAATTTAATTGAAAAATTAAGAAAATTTCAAATGATATTTAAATATGGAATCCATTTTTTTTAATCTGATGTAATTACCTTCTAATACATTCTGATCTTCTTGAGTATTATAATATTGTTGAGTCTGAAAAAATGATGTTTGATACGAAGTGTATAATAAACAAACACCGGTACACCTTATGAAAAAAACACAAATATGTATTTATGATAATTTACCTCAGAGTTTTAGTAAACAAAAATTTTATATTCATCCAGCTTTTACAAGAAAACGTTTAGGAAACAAATGAAAATGGAAGGGAATAGAACATGTTCACAAAGATTAACCAAGTATGAACTAAGTCCAACTTTCACAGAGGAAAATACAGTACACATTCACAATGATTAACCTAGGAGTTACATGTACATACACCAATATTTATGTTCAATATTTATGTTAATATCTGCAGTATAATATTTCTGATAAAATAATGAAATATTGAATAAATGTTGATACAGACATACAATAAAAAGGAATAACAAAATCATTTTAAATGATAAATTCATAACCAGATACCACATTTCCATTCTGATTTTATGTCAATATCTTTCTATTACAGCATACTTGACATTGATGAATGGATATTTACCTGTACTGCAGCTGCTGCTGCTTGTTGTGAAGCATAATACTGATGATAATATTGTTGATAATATTGCTGGTAATATTCTTGATATTGGTTGCTATGGTAACCACCAGGCATAGATCCATGTCCTGCACTAGAAGTTGCATCATATGTGTTGGATTGTCTAAACAAATATTAATTATTGAATTACTATTGACTTAGAGACTTACATGAACCAGAATAAGAATTTTCTACAAAGAATTGACAAATTCAAAGAAAACTGTTCAGAATTCACAGACATAATTATTTCATAAATACTAGAGTCTGAATAAATATGTAGATATTCATGAAATAGGTTCAATAATGATGGAAGATTTCATCATGAAACATTTTTTTGCATAAAAGAAAGGATATCTGCTGAAAAGAGTAGCAATTTTCTCCAGTCAGAAATCGTTTAAAAAAAATTAAAACAAAAAACACTATGACACGTAAGCTGTAAATATACAAATGTCATTGAAATAGTATCTTATTTTCACAACAAAAACTTCATAAGTATTGCAACAAAAGCTACAAATAAAAAATAATAAAAAATAACTTGTAGATATAGCCACTTACTTTTTAGGTGTTGCCAGACTAACTCTTATCGGCTTTCGACCCAGTCCGATAGTATGCTGCATTTCTATGAGAGCTTTTTGCTGGTCTGTCTCCTCAGAAAAACGTACAAATCCATAACCCTTTGAGTAACCACGAGTGTCTAAAACAACTGAAAACATACAAATTGAAATCATGATTAGACAAAAACAGTACTTTGTAATCACAGAATTTAAAATCAGTCTTACACACTCACTGAATGAAAAGCCTTTTACAATGTATAAGCAAAACTTTGTATTTTCATACTTTGTCCACTGGAACAAAAATAAGTATGAGTATATTTCACATTGTCTCAAACAGTCTTGAAATCGACCAGCTGAAAACAAGGTATACAATACAATAAAGTTAATAGAACAGCTCTTGAGACATGATGCATCATACAAGAAAGGAATATACGTAATTATACCTTTAGCTGTATGACAAGAGTAATTATACCTTTAGCTGTATGACAAGATGGATATTTCTTTGCAAATGCCCGAAACAAAGCATAGTCATCAACCTCATCCGACAACTCTCCAACAAAGAGTGAAAACTCTTTCCTGAAAACAAGACACATAAAAGTTCATTTGTTAAAATCACATAATGAAATATTAACAATTCATCAAGCGTACTAAGAATAATATGCTCATAACTCCTTAACTATTCACTCAAATGTGTAAACTCCTGAGAGTTAAAGCATCAGACAGAAACCTGTCTTCAAACTGGCAAGGAAGTCTTATTGTCCAGACAGTAAAAACATGCTGATTCCATCTTCATGAGACTAATTTATATATCTCAACAATAGTTTGATCCGGCAGTTAAAATAAACATTACTTAATTTTCTTTCAACAAAGTTAAGTTGAAGATTATTAAAGTTGTAAAACAACAAAGATGCGATAAAGCAATCAACAGTTATGCTCTCATATAAAAGTGCTGTGTATAAATGCTTGCAAATGAAAAGTTGTAAAGAATAAAGAAAGATTCAATTCTTATACCTTGGGGCATCTCTGACTTGATTTGAGTTAAGCTTGAATCTGTGAGGCTGAAACATACCAGTAATTATCATGGATATGTTTCAATGTTGGAAAAAATTACAGTTGGTCAGAAATTATATGAATATTTACTTATAATAATTTTAAACAGAAAAACAAAACAAATCAATTTAATGAATAAGCACGAAGGTTTCTAATATTTTTTTTTATAGTTTTGGAATTCTTGAAAATATTTCTAATACTGTATATACAAATGTCCATGAACAATCACATTTAACCGTTATAAATCCAATCTCTTACTGGTTGACTGTTAGGAATTATTTTCCCATTTAGGCGTAACTGAGCCCTTTGTGCTGCTTCCCCGTCAACAAAATCAACAAAACAATAGCCAGCTGGTAATCTGAAATATACATATATAAATAAGTACAAACATGTACAGATTTGATTCCTAAAAATTCTCTACCATGAAAATTCTCCAGATACATTCTGTCAATTCATACTCTATAACTGTGAGTGAATGAAGTAGGTAAGATTTATATTCAATGATAGGACATTATTGAGATCCTACAATACATACCTTAACTCAGGGTACATATTGCTCACATCTCTACTTATTTCCCTTGCTTGCCCATAAATCTTTTCAAAATCATCATCAGCCCTACCAATAAAGGAAATGAAAGCTGTCAGATGACAGCACACTTCACTTTACGGGCTTATTTCATCATGCTAACCTAACAACGAAACAATTACTAGAAACATATAGAGCAAGAAATGCAACGCTTTTTTTCCTCACATTCAATGTTAGTATGTATGCAACTTAACATGTTGCTCAGCCCAATTATTTAAGAAAACATTAAAACCAAAGAATTATCAATTTCTCAGGCAGTAGGATGGTTGCTTTAGTCTCAATAGTACACCAAGTCTTCGAGTTATCAAATACGTATCTACCTATCTAAGAATATTAAATAATGTTTGAATATATCTGTGCGATACGTTATGTTGATGTATATATAGGTGTATGTATAAACAATCCTAAGTGTTATCAAGAATTGAATCTTAACTTTGAGACACAGTACAAATAACACATGAACAGCAATTGGACATCAATCTATGATTGTACTAAAATTCAAACAAGACTCTTGAATCATTATAACCATATCCACCATTTCCCTCATGGTTAAGTTATAAGTAGTCAAATTTGGTTTTAAAAGTTCCAGTCAATTTTTTGTCTGCAGAATCATGTAAATCAGTTAAGGTATCTGCACATGTTTATGTTGTAATTGGTGAGCTATAAGATGCGAAAGTGTACGAAGAAAATACTATATATATTACCCTGTGTATTTGTTGTTAATCATTTTTACTTGCATTGCTGGTTCTCCCATAGTTTCAAAGGCTTGTAGAACAAAAAACTCATCCATATATGGTTCCAACTGAAGAAAAAATAAAATAAATATTACCTATTATAAATACATCGAAATATAGAATGATTTTAGAGATTTGTCCTTACATTTACAGAATAAAGTAGCATGTGGGGCATGCAAATTGAATTTATAGATCATTCAGTTACACTACCCTATAAAATATCAGATTTCGGGTTGATGATGATAAGCCAACAGTTGGAGATGCTTCTCCAAGAATTCTAATTGCATCCACTATGAGAATCTATCATATTATCTAAATCAATAGATTTAAACTCAAGTATTTGCTTGTTTTACTCAGTCACATCAGAATAAAGCAATTCCCTAATCCCATATGTTTTCTATCCTCTTGTCATGGAAGCCATCATCTGATAATTTGATTAAAATGAGTGTCCATAGTTCAAATGGTGATATTAGTAATAACATCAGAAAATCAAACTAAACATAATAGGAGTATTTATAAACTGTGATCTGATCAAAAAATATTAGTTTAGCACAAGTCAATAAACATTTACCAAATCTTTGTGTACAACATCTTGACTAGCAAAGTAGCATAAAGAAGTAGTCGCGAAAACACATAACAAAACGATAAACGTGTTTAAATACAACAGTATTACTTACATCGCCCATCCATAAAGTTCTACTGCTGTCATTATTTGTGGCTGTCATATTGAATTGTGTAGAATTATAAACTGCAGATGAAATATAAAATAAAATATGGAAGGTAGGCCTTGAGGTTACACGGCATTAAATTTCTTGAAGGTTACACACCACTACTAATGTCACCGGAAGTGCTCTTCAATAACATGAAAGCATGGACGTAATTGTTGGAACATACGACGAAGTAATTTTAGGGTTTCGTGTTGTAGAGATCGGTGAAGTAAGTAAAATTTACTCTGCTGAAATATTTCGATATAAATGTGCTGTGATATCTCCATAATATTCTGACGGATATAAATGTCCAGGTATAGGTGGACTTGAACCAAAACGTACTTCTCATTAGGTTCAACGAGTGTTTGAATGTTCTCTTCTTATGTGATAATATTCAACAATAATAATTCAAACTAGAGCCTTGTGGTTATGTTATAAAAAGTTATATTTCGATTTTTTTTCATAAGAATAATTCCAATTTTGTATATGAAATTATACTTTCATAATCAACAATGCAAATATTCTTTATTATTTTTTTTTGTCCCCAACAACTGCATGTCGTCTGCTATATCAGTATCCCTCTTTATCTTTGTGTTTTATCATCTGTGTTTTTCGATATCCTTCTATTTTTGTTGTCTACGTTTCCCCTCTATTTCTATATTGTCTGCATAATGCATCTGCATTTTATACCCGCCTATTTTTTTGGTAACAATGCTCAAAATTATAAGGTAGAATCAAATATAAAATATTATATGAATATTGAGGTGATTTTGTTGCAGGATCTTCAAATTGAAGCAAGCTTCACAGATAACTCTCATGCTGGAAGTGTACGATGTGTTGCTGTATCAAGGAATGGCATACTAGCTTCAGGCAGTGTGGATGAAACAATCAGATTATTCAATCTAAGGAAACAGAGGGAGTTGGGATCCTTAATCCATCATGATGGTAATCATAAATGATTAATATTTCATTTCATGTTTTTGAATGTATATTTTTTTTATTTAGCTTTTCTGCTTTAATATGAATACATTGATAACTATTGATAACATGAAATATTTTCAGAATCACACTAAATTTCAGTTCATCTTAGTCTAATTCATAGGAAAGTTTTAAAGGAGCAAGGAAGGATTGAACAAAAAGAGAAACATGTTGCATAGTTTTTATGTATATCTTATGTTCCTATAGGCTCAGTCACAAGCTTGGACTTTCACAAGAATTTTATGTTCAGTACAAGTGAAGATGGGAAATTATGCATATGGAAAACTAACAAGTGGGAGTGTCTACGTACACTGAAGGGGCACAAGTAAGTAAATACATTAATTATGTATTTAATTAATTAATTTTAGATTGTAATTATCATAGTCTTTGAAAAATTTGCATTGTCTAAGTTTTTGTCGATTTCATCTATTCTTTCTGTTTAACATGAGATGTAAACAAGTTTCTTGCATTCTTCCAAAATAGTTAATATTTTTAATAAGCATTAATTTTATCCTTTTAATTTGAGCTATGATTTTGTATATTTTTGCCTTCCATATATTTACAACATATTTGAACGTTTAAAATATGGAGGAAAGTATGATAAGTACCATACATCTACTCTAATGTTGTATGAAATAATGGTATTAAAATGTTTTTATTTCCATACTTCAGAGCTGCTGTGAATTTTGTCAGTGTCCATCCTTCTGGCAAATTGGCTCTTACTGTTGGTAAAGATCGTTCATTACGTACATGGAATTTGATTACAGGAAGATCTGCATTTATAACAAACCTACATCAAGGTATGTTGTGGAATGAGAAACTTCTGTTAGGTTCATAGTTTTATCTTGTGTTACTCATGTCTTCATTACCGTTTTATTTTCATACATGATTTAAATTGCATTGCAGCCTTTTTTATTCTTTTTAATTGTATTTTATTTTTTTCTGTAATTATGAAATGTTATCATTGTAGTTGCTGACATTGTGAAATGGAGCCCTGATGGAGATAAATATGTTATAGTTGTACAAAACAAGATAGACGTTTATTCAGTTGAGGTAAGACAAATATTGTAATATTCATATGCACATGACTCATCAGGGCTCGACAAATGCGCTTGTCCGCTTGTAATTACCAGTAGAAATTGACTCAGGACAACATGAAATTGCTGTAAAACCAGTTAAAAATTTTAGCTGGTTGTTCTGGAGGACAAGTAGCTTGAAAAAAAATGTCAAGCCCTGCTCTTCATTTTTACTATAGACAATGAACACCCAAAATGCATATTTAATTTGTCAGTTTGGGTAAACAAAACAAGTCTTTACTATGAAATAATACCCTATAATAGTATGTTAATCAAAATGCTTGGAAATATCAAAACCATGTTTCAGAAGCCGTTCTTGTTCTCTTTTCAGACAGCTGAAGTCATACAAACTGTTCAGACTGAAGGGAGAATTAATTGTGTGGAGTTCTTAAATGTAAGTTGAGCTAGTTTTTTTTCCTTTTTGCTTATTACTTAAAAAGTCCACCAGTCCTGCTTTTTTAGTTGCTCAAAGATTTGAATAAAGTGGGATGAGACATGTGCAAGCTCTTGTTTGTATGAACATAGCTGTCTGTTGTAATTTCTATTTACAGTTGAATAAGGTACATGTGCAACATATTTAGCATGTTATTATTTTAACTGATTGCTTTATTTGGTGCTATCACTGAATTATCCTAATCAGGTTACATTCTTTGCTGGTAATTTGATATCAGAAATCATTTACTTTCTAGAATGATGTATGTTGCTATGGTGGTGAAGGTGGAACAGTTACTTTTTATGATATAACTGTAAATAAAGAACTTCATGTCTGTGAAACAGGAACATCAAGGTAGGCATAAAGTTTATGCAGTCATGCAGGTAATAATTACATGGATACTAACTTAGTCCCAACTCGTACGCCAGGAACTTATTCTTGTGGTTACAGCATAAATTGAACTCGTGATAATTATACCTAATAACAAGATTATTATTAGGTATAAGTAGCCTATGGAGCTAAAATTTGGGTTTTGTGTCAAGTACCTGTGTATTTTATGAAGGGTGATTAGTTTCTTTAAATGGAAACAAAACGTAATCTATTACAAGCAGGGCATGGAAAATTTTGAAATCTCAACCGGTCCAACCTCCCCCCCACGTTTATGAAAACTGTAATTGTTCATAGTTACACTACACTAACAGTAAAAATGAAACAAAAACGGAATTGAAATTTCAACCAGATACTACTACATTAGAATCACAAACACATACTTGATTGAAATATTAGTGATGTATCAAATTTTTCATTTATGTTTTTGCTGATGAACCCTGTATGTTGTTGGTTTGTACTTATGTATACATGTTCATGGGCTTTGGTATTTTCAGAATAAAAGGTCTGTGTATTTCATGTTCTCAACTCGAAAACCTTGGTAAACAACGAATACTTACAACTGCTAGTAGTGAGGGGATAGTGAAGTTGTATAAAATTAATGAAAACAAGGTATATTGTTGTAGTATTGTGCTTTTAACCCTTAGCCTCATAAGCATACTTTGGACTCTTCCAATTTCAAGGCAAGTATACAAAACATCAATTTATTTAAGAAAATTTGGTTATTTCTCTCTGACAGAGAGGAAAACATTGTAGCAAAAGAGGCCATTACTCATTACAAGCAATGGCTTCTTTTGTCACAATGTTTTCAAAAGTTGTCTGCCTCAGATGCGGGGAAATATGGTATTATGAGGCAAAGGGTTTAGTTATATTAAATGTACTGTAAATTGTGAATGTATCAACAAATAGGAACACTAAAGTTCTTAAACCAATGGAATGTTAGCGCTTACATTTTTCTCCAGTTCTTAATTTCATAATCAAGTCATGCTGGATATTTTTTTTTAAATTTGGACTACAATATATTATCCTTATCACTTACATTGATAATCCTTAGAAATATGCTTCTTTCTTAACATTTACTTTAAAAAAAAAAAACAGTGTAAAAAAATCTGCCCGTGACTTGATTTATAATTCAGTAATGATTTGACATATCTGTAAATTAGTATATCTTAAGATAACTACATTCCAGGAAGACATAAGCACAGAATTCCTTGTAGAACACAATTCAGGTTTCAGAGTGACTTGTCTGGCTGTGTTTAGTGCTTCAGAAGGTAAGCAAAATAAAAAAGTGAAAGTGCAAGAATGTGTTACACAAAATGTGGACGAAGGTGTACATGTGTCAGATTCTGTTGATAGTGATGATGACCATGACAGTCAAGAGTTAGCAAGTGTGTCTGATACATCAAGATCATTGAAGTCTAATGTTACTAATACATTTGAGAAGAAAAATGACAAGAAAAATAGAAAAAGACATTTAGATTCACCGCAAGACACTTCAAACAAAAGCAAGACTAACACTGCTGTTTTTGAAGACATTGAAAAAATGGACAGTAAATCATCTTCAAGTAAAGCAAAGAATATGTCAACATTTGGAGACAGTAAGTAATCTTATGTTCCTTGTTTATAAATCAACAGCAATATATTCTTTATCTCACAAATTAAACAAAATCTAAAAGGTCAGAGGTATAAAGGGATAATGAAGTCAAGTGTAGTATTTGATTCAGTGTGATGTTCAACTTCTCAATTAATTTGGTTCAGGCATTATTATTTGCAGTCATTTTTAGTTTCTGAATGAATTTATTTTAATAATTTGATATAGCTAACCTTTTCCTTTTTATCTCTGAACAGCTGTTTAATTAATGCATTTGACTGAAGCTATTTGTGTTGAAAATTAACATTTGTATAAATGTATATTGTACTGGTGTAAGCTATTTTTATATTTTCAATGTTTTGAATAATAAAAATTCTTATAATATGGTTCTACTAAACTGGGGTAGAACAACTATCCATTTTTTCAAGACTTTCTTTTGTGTAGCATTTACCTTCAAACATATTCGTAATATTTCAAACTTGGCCACTGGCTCTTAATTGTAATTTCTAATATCTATCTCATGATACTACATGTACAAGATAAAAGCTTAAAATCATTATGCACATTTACATATTTAGCTTTTGCTACATATACATGTATTTGCACAAGTTATACTGTGTTACAGATGTGGCTAAGACATCCTTATCACCTAGCAACAAAAAGATGAACAAGAGGCAGAAGAAAACTGAAAAGAAAATTGAATGAGGGCTGGGATACTAGTTCTTACCAAAATTTGTCACATTGAAATTCGTGAACTGGACTGGTATTTGATGACAACTTTCAAAAGGAAGCCATTCTATTTTTTGTTGTCAGTAAGGAGTTACTAAGGAGTTATGCGAACTGATTTATTCTTGTTCCTTAATAATTTACCTTAACATAAGAATACTGTTATGTCTTTTTATGACAGTCATACCAATATAACTATGAATATTTGCTGTTGTGTTAGTTTGAATTTTAGACATGTTATGAGAACAATTTTGCCTGATTTCATTCTCTGATACTAGTTCCTGAGTGTTGTTTTGGACCCATTTGTTTTGCATCTATTACAGTGTCATTCCACAATTTCACTTAGCTGGCAGAATGTACAATTGTTGATGTGGAAGCAAACAAGCTAATGCCAGTACATAGCCAGGAGGCACTGCTTTACTTCCCAGTAAACTATGCACAATTTATGTTCTGAATTGTATTGATAAACAGCATTAACTTTCTAATAAACAAAATACTTAGTAATGGCATCAAAGAAGCTTCAAGCCAAATTAGTAATTTTACACCCGGTACGTTTTGAAGAACTTCTCTGAAGGAAGTATTGATAGAGTCTAATGACACCAATAACTTACCAAGGCCCTTCGGAACGGGTAAATTAAGAGAGGGGGATTAATCATACTTATAATTCAGCATTTCTGATTGAAATGTTTACAAAAGGACTATATAACCAACAAAACATAAATGTTTATGCACATTTTTTTCATGAAAAGTACTTCACACTAAAAGCATGTATACTCAATATAAAATATATAAGATTTAAGTTTCTGGTCAAAGGCATATAATTGTGATAAAACAAACGAGTACAGTGATGAGTTGTGTAGTTGGTGTTATCCTTATTTCACTGCTGCATAAGTTTGTATCCACTTTTCAACACCATTATAAGGCTGAAATGGAAAATTTCACAAGTTATTTTATGAGATTTTACTTTGAGTTGAGAAACATTCCCATGGTTAAAAGTTTTCTGGAACTTCCAGTTTTTCCTAGGTCCGGATCCTACTGGTTTTTATTGTATCTGGGACACCAAAGTAATTAAAGATTTCCGTTTTTTTGTAAAATTTCAACTTTTATGCATGCATTCCCTCATTTACAGTAAGATTTGAGTCATATTAGTTAGATATAAAAAAAATCCAGAAACATAAATACAGACAATGTACTCAAAACAGGCCAAATATTCAGGAGAAAACGTGTTTCATACATATAAATATATGGGAATCAGAGATTCCATGAAATATGATTGTGTAATTTTCGAGACACAAACCTCAAAGTAGCAACAAGTCCAGCAGGCATGAATTTTCCGGAGTTATAGAACCGGTAACCCATCATACATAACAATGTTGCACTAGTGCCTGTAAATTAAATCAAATTACCTTGTATTATTCATACTGTAAGTATTAAATATGATATAAATGTACATGTAGCTCAATGTTTACCAAGACCACCAATCAACCATATAATACAACAACAGGCTTTCCAAAGTTGCCGGACCGTCGAACATGTCAGACAAATTTTGAGCAGGTCCAATAACTTCGGCAAGTACCGGACCAGATGTCCAGCAGTCAGGCACAATTTACAGCATTTATCTCTTATTTATGATATATTCGGTCACACAAATTTTCATTTAGTCAGACTGAAATTCTATCCTTGCCTGACATAATGTCAGGCAGTATTCCAGCAGTTTCGAGAAGCCTGCAACAATATATTCTCCTTAAATTAGATCATTACGTTTACACCCCCATGGAAATATTGTCCAAAGAATAAGTGGAATAAAACTGTACTATAACTAAAAAAAATTATCAACATATAACACATATAAACAATTATGTACTTATGTATAAGTAATGGATTGAACCAGCCTGACAAAATAATGTAAACAGCAATACCAATTATTTTAAATAAAACAATATTCATGAAATTAACACACAACAATTACTACATATTACATTAAATTAACCTATCCAATTACTAGTATTACATAAAAATATAGAGAAGATTAAACATTAACTGTTTTCTCACCCATAGAGAGCCTGACTTCACTTGGATTCTGTGTGGTCTGGTAAGCACCTGCTGCAGCCAGAGAGCCGAATGTTAACCCTGCAGCTAGTGATGGAAGGCTGGCTAATAATTAGAAAAATACATGACCAATATGCTACAGTAATTTACTGAAGAAAAGACCTACACAATACATATATAATGTATTTGTTGTAGGTATTTTGTTAGGTTGTAAAGAATTGTCACACAATTGATAAAAAACACCAATCCAGGAAATGAAATAATTTGAACAAAGATTCTGAGCAATATGCATTAAAATGACATAAATATGAAAATGAAGATAGAAATAAATGAACATAACAGCTGTCTTGTTAATGAGATCATGATGAAATTTATCACAAAATGTATTAATCACTGGGTCTTAATTGCAGCTGTAATATTAATGAGAAACATTGATAATTCATCATTATCCATCATGTTAATGTGGAGAATGGCAAGACATTTTTTGAATGATTGCCTATCCAACAAAGGTAAGAGAATGATACGTCTAATGTCCGAGAAAGAAATAAGCAATATAAAGGGTCAAAGCAGCAAGGCTAACCTATTTAGGAACCTGACAATATAATTACTAAACTGGATAATATATTATTACATCAACTCTAATTACTTTTCAGGGAAGGATTTCAAATTATAGAAAAAAGTTTATATAATAGATCACAACGATTTATTAAAATTGAAGCAAACTTATCCAAACGCGTATGAGTGGATCGAAAGTAAAATTATATCCGAACAGACAATGTCCGAACATATAGCTATTTAACGAATATTTTTGGTAATACGTCAACTGTTTGAGCATTCGTCAAGCGCATAATGAAGTTTGAACTTACCCGATTTAACGTAACCAACTATTCCTCCAGCGGCCACTGCCAAAGCATAACCAAATCCGACAATGTCTACAGGCATAATGGTTGATTACAAAACCAGTCTGTTCACTTTTATGCACGAGTTAACCTCCTTAAGGCGAAGCTGCACTAAATTCATGTGTTAGGTATGAGAGCAATAAAACTGAATACCCAGTTTAACCGGCTGTGAGTAATGTATGGTGCACTAGAAAACTGAGTCTTCAATGACAACATCATGTAATTTGATGTGTTCAATCACAAAATTGCTACATGGTTATAAACTATATTTTAAAAAGTTGACTGGGGGAAGCAGTGACACAATTTTAAATGAGAATGTTCAGAAGCAATATTATCGTATATCAGAAATATATTCCATGAAATCCAAAGCATTGTACCATTAACATTAGTTAATTGTTTCAGTTGATTTTTAACCCTTTGCCTTATAAGCATACTTTGGACCCTTCAAAATTCAAAGCAAATATACAAAACATCAATTTATATCATTACAAGCCATGGCTTCTTTGCCATGTTTTCAAAAGTTGTCAGCTTCAGATGCTAGGCAATGTGGTATTATGAGGCAAGGGTTAAAACTCAATATATCTTCAGACCCTGCATCTTCCCCCTTTAACTACAACAGAAACAACAATCAACACTTTTCCATTTTAATTTTAAAACAATAACAATGTTTTAGAAATACGAGACATAACTAATTAACATAAACAGTCATATACATGCATTCATATAAGGTTCAAGAGACACTGTCAATATAAATGTGTAAATTATTACACTTTACAATGATATATTTACCTTATTATGCGTAATTTTGATAGAAATATTAACGTGACTGATCAGTTTAAATGCAGCAGCATGCCACAAATCACTATGAGATCTTTCATTGTGCATGTGTCAAAAATTAATAGTTGTACATTTTTCTTTTGTCATGGGCAGGTGGCCCAAATCATGAATAAATATTTGTAGTTGTAGATGATGAAACTCACAAGAAATACCTGCTTTGCTGCATCAACAATTAATTTTGCCACCTTTTATGAATATACATATCAAACATTTATTTACATTATTACAGTACATATATAACAGTAGCAACAAATAATTAGTGCATAAAACAGTTAGAAAGATGAAATATTTTGTTAAAAACAATAAAAACCATTAACTTTTGTGATATAAAATGGACACTATCAGCATGGGTATGGTTTTCGTATAAATCAATCCTAATACATGTAGTAAAATTATGTGCTTAGATACAGATGTTCACCATTAACAAATGAACATCAACAAATAGTCCTAGCTGAGGTATGTTTCCATGTGCTTTCAAAAATATGCATCAAAGTGTGTTTATTCAATTTTCAATTGACAGACTTACATATATTTGTAATGTCATAATAAATATGCAGCAATATAAAACTGAAAACATATTAAATGAAGAACTCTTCAAAAACATACACCATTGACAAATTTTAACACAGAATTAATTGAAAAATAAAGAGGTCCGGCAGTGCAAAAATCAGATCATGTAGTGTACTGTAGATACAGACACTACATGTTCAGTGTTCACTTGTTCCAAAACAGTTATTTTCATCTGGCATTAACATCAAACAAAGTTTTCAAAGCCAGTCAAGATCTGGGAAGTAGTCTCCATCATCATCATCCATGTCATTTTCCCAGAAATCAGAGTATGCATAATCATCATCATCATAGGAGATGTCATCATCATAATCCCCATCATCATCAGGGTACTCTATCTGGTAAGTTGCTTGACTACGAACACTCAGATATTTACAATGAGGACAGTCAATATGACATCTTACTAAGTGTGATGGCACCTTAGCAACAACAACACCACTATTTATACAGGCTTTCGGTGCATCCTCCATAGCTTCCCATTTCTTCAGTGTAAGATCAAACTTACAATTGCTTGTCAGAAGGGTTTTACCAGTTTTTCCACCAAACACATACAGTTCATTATTGTGGATGGTATGCAGGGAGTCTGTTCTACCTGATTCCACCATTGGGAGAGGAACCAGTAAATCCTTTACAAGAGTCCATCTACGAGAATCCAAATTAAACTTATGGTACCTGTAACAGCCGTGCTTAGTCAAAAAAACTTCATTCTTAACAGCAAACATGAGAGGCTCAAATTTAGCTCCCCCGGAATACTCTTGCTGCTTCATAGATCTACAGTCAAATATGAAAAATCTAACATTTCTTTGGCGGCCATTCCTTCCAATACATTTTGAACACATGACTGCAATGTATCTATCATCCACTAAACATGTTGAAATTTCAGTTTTCATATTTCTGGCACATAATGGAATAGCTACATTACAGTGTTCCATGTCAGCAGAAACTCTGAACAAATACACCATCCATTGTGGATTATGAGCACTCCTTACCTCAGCCGATCTTCCAGAAGCAACAATGAACATTTTGCCATTGACAATATGGATCTGTTGAATGGTTATATCTTGGAATGGCTCAGGTAGTGTCATGTGAACAGTATTCCATGTTTTATCCATAAGATTGTATTTGTATAAATAAGCATCATTGTTATTCACAACAGTACCAGAACTTCCATCATAGACATACATAGTATACGAACTATTACAATAAGCCACAAGGGGATGTCGCATGGAAAATGGTAAGGGAGCTAACTCCGCCCATCTGTTTTCATTGATAATATAGCCATACACATTATTGGAATAGATAATGTCATTGATAGGTAAAAATGGGACAGCAAAAAAGGTACTATAGAGTTGTCCCATTCCGCATCCACCAACTACGAGAATCACATCACTCAAATTCTCATTTGACAATAAACCAGCCATATGTTTCATTTTCACATTCAAAACATGAACTTGACATCTTTCATTTTTCAGAACCAAAGGAGATGCTTCAACAGTAGATTCAAGAAATTCTCGTGGCAGCTTTTTCAGATCCAGTTCACAGAATAATTTCTCAAATTCAAACTCTCTATTTTCAAGATCATGTTCCACCCATCTTACAATGAATGTGTAAAAGTCTGTCATAGCTACGTAATTCAAAGTTTTATCTTTAACTAGCTCTATGATAGAATCAGCAGTAAGAGTTAAGATATCATCTTCCTTCATAATGTCAGGTAAATGTCCTCTTATGTAGTCAAATACTTTAGAATAATTGTCTAAGTCATAAAGACTTGCAAGAAGACATAAATGGATGCAGTTTTTGGTATTGACATCAACAGACAATAGGTATGTAGTACATGCCTGCTTCAAATCATCTATTTGTAAATAATCAGCAACTTCCAGGATGTCTTCTATCACTCCAAAGTCCTTAAGTACTGCACCAGAGTATTGCACAGTTCCAGTGTAGAGAAAAGTAATGGCAGTTCTAACAGCTGCTTGTTTTCCAACATTGATGTGGATTTTACCTATAAATAATGACAAAATTCTAAAAAATTGATATTATTATATACAAGGCATGAAAATTAGTCAGTCACAAAATGCTTTCATGCAGTTAGTAATTTTCAATGACATTGTTAACAGCTTCAAACAGATGAGTTTGCACTTCATTTTTTTTATATTTCTAGTTTAAATTAAAATATATAGTAATATAACAAATTACATATACAGCACAATCAAAATAAACAAGAGGGCAAAATTCGTCAGAAAATCAGTCAGAAAATAGCCAGTAATACAATGTCCATGACACTCTGACATGGCAAAATTGTATTAATGTTCAAATTAACTCAATGAAAACAAAAATCCTAATTTCTTGAACCACTCGTGACCTAATAAGATTCAGACTGAGTAAACAATTAAAATAAATTTAATCATAATGTGTGCTACATATATGTTTTTGTATACACTAACAGGATGATATAATATTTTCCTAGTAGCCAATTAATATGGATAATTCATTCTGGTCCCATTTTTTACTATCACAGGTTTATTATGACTGCCACTGAAATAATTTGTCAGGAGCTCCACTGTCAGGGACAAACAAATATACTTACCATCAAATTTTCCCTTCATTCCACTGTTGTAAAATGATTCAAAATATGGACAGGAAACAAGTACACACCAATGTGCTTTCACCTCCTGAGAACAAATGTGAATACATACAAAAAACAAGATTTATAAATATTTTAGCAGTGAATGTTTTTTAAATAAAATAAATTTCAACAAGAGTCAGAGAAAAAAGTATCTCTAAATTGAAATAAGTCTTTCAACCCACACCAAAACAGTCCGAGACCATGCACGAACACATTTAATAAGGTACTTTCATTCAACATATTTAATACAAAACTGTTAAACAGCAAGAAACCAGCATGGCAAATACAGAATTATACATACCACATCACAGAAAGACAGTGTAACATCACAGAATTCTGACTGAGCCTGAAACTGGTCATACAGATGTTGTTGAAGTTTCAAAGCATGTCCAGCTTTATCACCCATCATTCGAGGGAATGTATTATCGTATGTATTTAAGCTAAACATTCTGTTTATTTAATCAGCTGAAAGAAAAAAATACTTGTTCATAAATTAAATCCTAATTCCAGGCAAGACCATTAGCCATTAATAAATAAAAGCGTCAGTATTTTTGCACCACTCTGGCACTCATCAAAGATAAACACGATACTTAAGATAAGAAAGGATTCAATGTTTAAACTAATAAAAGGAATCAATACTTAAAAAGATCTTACCTAGTTATGTACGGATATTGTTTTTGAACCGTAATCTTCAGAATGATAACCACTTTCGATTTATCATTCTTTGACGCCTTGTTCCAAACCTTGATCCAATACGATTGTGGCCATTTTGAAAGTGTTTAAAATACGGTTTATTCCGGAACAATTATGTACCGGGATGGGAAAAGAAACGCCTAAAAAATCTGTATAAGTACAGTGTGCTGTCATTTTATTCATCCCCGTATTTTTCATGCCAATGTATAAATGTAATTATATCAAAAATATCGAGAGAAGTATTTGTTTGAAATGCAAAGTCTAAAAACGAATTTGTCTCAAGACTCGTTGGCATTTGGATAATTTGAAAATGAACTGAAATCTGGGACCAGTATATATGATTAAACATTGGCTTCATAAACATATTTCAGACTCTTCTAAATGCAAAGCTAATATACAGAACATCGATTTATTCAAGAAAATTGGTTTATTTCCCTCTGACATAGTGGAAAACATTGTGGCAAAAGAAGCCATTACTTATTACAAGAAATGGCTTCGTCAGCTTCAGATGCGGTATTATGAGGCTAAGGGTTAAAACATGTAACATCAATAAGTACAACATGTGATACAAAATTGCAAAAAAAAGTAAAAAGGAAAGCACCTTATTGTGTAATTGTTTAGTGGAGAATGACGAGAATTTTTTATTAATGAAAATGTTGCGCAGGAAAGAATTGACAACAAAACTGAAGAATGGAAAACTATATTTTTTTTAGTTTTACCCTAGGTCTTTCATTTTATTGATTGTAGCCTAGTTCAATTTACAATCTGTAACAGGGCTGTATATAAATGTGTGTATAGTAGTTTGTTTGCCCATCTGCCCGATTATCTCAGTTGGTAGAGCAGCTGACTTGCAAGCAGAAGGTTGCAGGTGCTTATATTGGCCTTTCCTGGTGAACACATTCGGTAATCATTTAGTGTATCAACACTACATGTATGTGATGAATATTTCAACAGTGCACTTTACAAGAATTTAAACAGTTCTAAGAATTTATTTAGCACCGTTGTCTCTTGCTGTGCTACATAAGAACATTTTTCAATGTTTCTTCACAAGTATGTAAGTGACGAGGGTATGTATGTTGTTCCATTCCTTCGTAAAAATAGTTTCATTCCATGAATCCATTGTTCTAACTTTTATCTTCTCATAATAATTTATTGAATCACTTTTCAATAGACTTCTTTCAGAGGTCTAATAGATGATTGCATAAGATAATTTGTTCCATTGTTCTAACCTTTTTTGCATACCTAGGATCTGTGAATGTCAGTCCTGTTTTGAGGAGAAGGCTAAACACACACACACACATTAGTTCACTTTTACAAGTTACAAATGAAGGCAGCTTATTGTCTAATTAGTTGAAGTCCCTAGTATATATACTACTTAAAATTTGCTAAGGATCACTTTTTCTACAGTGCATTATTTTTGTATATTTGTGATACATATGAAAATTGATTAAAAGGAATTAAATATAATTAGTTTGGAATTGATTTTTATGAAAATAATGACAATGGAAGTGTTCCTTGACGTGTGCCTGTTGCAGAAAGAGTGCGGTGGATGAAAATCAACATTTTGGAGATCACATAGTGAAATTAAAAAAATCTTGCAAATCAGGAAATGTTTGGTGAAGGGTGTTTAATACCGAGTATGGTGTCCGCGGGCATTAATTACGGCCTGGCATCGCCGCCGCATGCTACTGATGAGCCTGCGGACCTTATGATTCGGAATCTGGGCCCATTCCTCTACGAGTGCATGTCTTAGCTCCTGAACTGTTGTTGGTTGGACGTGGCGTGAAGAACTGGCTTTCTGCAGCTTATCCCAAGCATACTCAATTGGATTTAAATCCGGGGACCTCGCTAGCCAATCCATGCGGACTATAGTTGCCACCTCAAGATGTCGGTTTGTGATCTGGGCTCTGTGTGCATGGGCGTTATCATCCATAAGAATGAAATCAGGGCTGACTGCGTCAGCGTACATGGACGTCTAAGATTTCATTGACCTACCTTACTGCCATCAGTGTACCGTTTTCAATGATGTGTAGGTCCGTTTCCCCTGAGCGCTTATTCCCACCCACACCATGACTGAACCCCCACAAAAACGGTCGTGTTCTGCATCTCATGCTGGAGCTAAGCGTTCATTTGGACTTCTCCAAACCCTAGCCCGTCTGTCCGTGAAGTCCACACAAAACCTTGACTCATCAGTGAAGAGGACCGGGGTCCAATCTTTAACTGTCCATGTGACATGAGTCTGTGCCCATTGCAAACGCTCTTGAATATAGCGTTGTGTCAATGGCATGTGAATTGCTGGCCTCCGTGACCTCATTCCAGCATCATGCAACCTGTTTCTGTTTGTGTGCTTACACGCACATCAGTTGCATTCTGGAAGTCGTTATATAAGGTCATAGCGTTCGAGAACTGTTGGCGCCTGGCCTGAAGGACAATAAATCGGTCCTGGGCTGGAGTCGTTAACGTTCCCGACCTCCGGCATGGCCCTGCAAGACATTTCCAGTCGTTTGGAATCGGTTCCACATCCTGGTGACAACGCTCTGGGATACCCTAAGGACATTGGCAACGTGCCTTTGTGAACGGCCAGCCTCCAACATTCCAATACCCCTGTTCATCTCATCTTCACTAAGACGACATCTAACTTGTCGATTTGCCATAGTTTGCTAATTTTGAACACAGTTTTATAATAAAACGAGAGAAGTCTTGCTGCTTGTACACGTTTAAGCGAAAGCACATGGCCATAACACACCAAATTTCCATGGGTATGCTTTTCCATGTGCTTATTGTGCAAGGTGTACCTGACAAATCGATAACTTAAGTATACAATTATGAGGTCCCGTACAGGTGTATCGTTAGCGGAAATATGATTTTAATTATGATGATAATAGGACTGAAATATGCAATGTCAAAAAGGTGATCCTTAGCAAATTTTGAGTAGTATATATTCAAATAGGCTTGAATAACTATGATAACAGCATGTCTTAATATAAAGTGACTGCATAAATGCCAGTGTAAGTGTTGTGCAAACATTCAACTGGTACCCGTTGACTCTGGTGTACAGAGACAACTGGTATGGCCCAAAATTTCCTGGACACTAATTAGTCAATTGCAGTCGAAATCCAGGCAGAAATCTGCCTGCGGGATCTCATGAGACTTTTCGTATTCGGAACGCCTCACATATTTTCGCGTGATGCATATTTCGTAATTTAAAAATAGATCAAAACATCAGGGTTTCTACATTATATTATGTAGTCAGTAAATCTAGCATTCACTGTTTCATTTTGATTAAAAGGTGCAATCTGTGTCTAAAGTATTCAGGCATCAGTAATATCTTCGTTTATATTTAAAAGATATACGGAAATCCGCGATGTTTCATGAATGGACAGCCAATCACATGGCTCAAACGCATTGACCAAGAGCGCCAGATAATTTAGCCCATACCTGTTCCTTTGGTGCACTGCAACATGGAACGGGGACCAGTTTAAGCAAACACTAGATCTTTTAGCAATTAGCTATGTATGAGTCTGATTACTTGAGAAGTGGCCACACAAAGTCCCATCATCGCTTATCTATCATGTCATCTGTATATAGTTCATTCTTCATCAGAATAAAGTGAACTTTTTCATTCAATTGTTGTCAAGAATAACTTATTGCAGTCACTAATTATAAGTAAATGATCGCATTTTGATGGGTATGCATCACAATTTTGCCAACTTGATTCATTATTCTTGTATTATTTAAAACAGTGATAGAAAGATAGCACTGTTGCATCCGACATTTTTTTAAAACATGTTTTGAAATGGATATAGCAATGGAAATAAAAGGAACTATTAGACTGATTAATACATCTTTATTGACATTGATACAACATTTTAATCTTAAGAAGAATTCATATTTTCATGAACCAAATAACAACTGAAGGTCAAAATTGAAGGGAAACTGCCACACTAATGTCTTTAAAAGTCAAATGTTCATTATATCATAGGTACAATTCTTGAATTTATGTCCAATTCAGATCATTAAAGTACACTATCAGGAGATTATAATTAAAGATAAAAACAGAAAAGTACAGGTACACTATAAATACACAATTAAACAAATCAAATTTAATCAAAATATGAACATATTGGTGTTGTAAAAAAATAAGCCAATTTACATCAAATAATCAACCAGCAAAAAGCATGTTCAACGGCATGGTTAGTAATAATGCAACTGAAATTTAATGCAATGTCAAGTTTTAGTGGAAAATAATATACAAGTAATCCTTCAAATATATAAATCTTTCAAATAATACAAGTACACCAAATAATAAGATGAATTCATAATGAACATGATCATTAGGATTAAGTGATGAAACACAATCTCTACCCAGTTTTCTTTCATTATCCACCACATAAATCTCTGTCAATGTCTGGAAAGTAGTTCAAAAACATATACTGGTAGTTTCCTATAGTTTCCATTGGATACACAAAATCACACTTGTTTTCTCTGAACGCACATTTGTAGTCATAATTTTACACGTTAACTTTGGCTTCTGTGTTTTATTTCCATTTAAGCAAATTAACTTTGTGACCAAAATTACAGAATGGAAAAAAAACACTCTCCACTGGGAAATAGTGTGTATGATAAATAAAATATTTTCTCTGATTTTCTGGTAAATTATAACACCTTTTGTCTTGAAAGTATTGTGCAAAATAAATTGTTTCATTAGTTGTAAATTTTGTACCATTTGTGGCTTTATTTCTTGTCTTTACAAGAGTCTTGTAAAAAGCTGAGACGAAGATTAAGGTAGGGATTAACGAACAAATACTCTGGATAGAGATTGGATGGAACAAATAATATGTCTACATTAATAATGTAAGCTTGTGCAAGTCAGCAGCATGAACAGTGAACATTTTAAATAACAAACAATTGCATGCTTTCAATGAAAAGTTGTGTAGTACAAGTAGTAATGAACACAATGGTTAACTGAAACATAAACTTGATTTCAAATAAGATAAAATTACATAGATCTTTAACTGTGCTTAACTTGAAAGTCAAATGTATAACATTGCACTCATACAGCACTGTAGAATAAGGAAAGTGTTATATTATTAGTCATTCTTTTGTTTCTATAACATTCAAAACAGGAACTATGCATTCAACTAAGTGATCTGTCTTGCCACAAGATACAGTTATTGAGGGTAGTCAATAATAGTTGATCAATGATTTTGTTCGTTTAGATCATTGACTATGTTTAGAACAAAGGTCTTCCAATTTTTTGTCATTGGCACCAACCATTTCATCAATCTGCAAAATATCAATAGTTAATGATGGACTATTAAAAACTCCATTTAGTAAACAAGAAATGTGTAACGACACTGATGCAATTTTCAACACATGACGATGGACAGTTGGTCTTATTTACGGTTATCAGAATAAAAATTTCTATGCAATGGGCATATGCGATTCATAGTTCATACCACACTCCCAGCCAAGTTTGGTTGATTATACACAGGATGTTTTTTTAAGAATAATAACCAGCAAATATAGGACATTTCATGACCCATTACAGAGCTACCTAAGCGTCAACAAGGTTGACGCTAAGGAAGGAAAAAAAACATTAGCCAAATTTGTTCACCTCCCGCAACAATGCCGCTAACTGGTACAACAAACTGTTTAAAGGGGGATCAGTAAACTTTGAATCAGTTTTAATTAGAGTCAGCATCTTGATGATCAAGGCCATTACTTGAATGATTTTGTACCCTTACCATAAAAAGATTCTACTGGTCATATTTGATCAATATCTACACAAGAAATAATTTAAAATAATCACGTTAGAAAGACAAACAAAATGACAACAACAAAAAAAAAAACAAGAAAATTTTTCTTAATACCCTGTAAACCATAAGATTTGGAACTTAGCCCAACTTCACATAAAATAAAAATTGTCTAAAATTATACCTTCTGTCCATTCTTATAAACCTGGAATGTTGGCATAGCTGATATGCCTGCTTCCGCTGAAACTTCCTGCAATGAAAAAAGAATTTTTATCTTTTTGCAATTCACTTGTCTGCACAAGAATTTGCTGTAAAAATATAATAAGGACCAATAACTCAGTAAAAAAATAGCAATGTGAATTATCTCCCCTTTATCAGAACTAGACATCAATAGCTATCATCTGTGAGAGTTTGAATAAAATAAATCAAACAATGATAGTTGAGTTGTCTGCACAAGAATTTGAAACAGCAATGTGAATTATCTCCCCTTTAAGCACAACTAGACATCAATAGCTATCATCTGTGAAAGTTTGAAGAAAATAGGTCAAGTAATGTAGGAGTTGTCTGCACAAGGAAGACAGACGGACGGACAGATGTGCAGCGCCATAACATAATACGACCCTTTGGGCGTATAAAGGGAAAGAAACAAGAGGGCCATGATGGCCCTTTTTTGCTCACCTGAGTGAAGCTAAAACCTTAATGTAAACTGAATTTTAGAAGAAAACTGCATGATTTTAAATTTTTTTCTTGAGAGGAAGACACCTATAAATGGCCACTGCTATAGAAGGAAAAAAAACTGTCACTTAAATATTTCTCAAAATTTCTCAAACTAAAACCCCAACTTTTTCATTTATTCCAGCCAGGCCTATTTGGACTATTAACTATTCAGAAGCTGTAGGGTCCAGAAACTTTTTAGAACTATTTTTTCGAAAATTTGACTAAACATAAGTCACTTTAATTTGTTTCCTACCTCAGATTCATACATCATGAGGGAAAATAAGCAGTAACTGAGTCAGAGCTTAAACTGATACATAAATACACTCATAATTTATACATACACAGAGGTCAAAACAGCCTTCACTTATTATGGCATCAAACTAGTTCTTGAATTAAATCAAGTACATTATGTAAGTAACAAGAAGCTTTAACGGCCCTATATATCACTCACCTGAAGGAATAAGTGACCTCAAAGGGTGGGGCAAATTCACCCCAACAGGCATCATTTGAAAATCTCTGTATAGGACTGCAAGGGAATGCTAAAAAGTTATGGCCAACAATATAATTCACAGTTTTTTCAATTTAAACAACGGATACCCGGGGTGGGGCCAATCTTGACTCAAGAGCATCATTTGTGAAATATTGACGAGGGGACCATCCAAGGATGATTAATTGAAATTGGCTCAGTGGCTTAAAAGAGTTCATTTGAAACAGTTGACACACATCACACGATAATGGCCAGGGCAATCACAATAGCTCACCAAGAGCTAACAAAATTGAGCAACTTACCTCATTCTCATCAACATCAACTTTCACAAACACCATATTAGGGTATTTTTCTGCCATTTTCTGAAATAAGTTTATGAAAATATTAATATATTATCACAAATAATGTTGGTTACACTTGAGCCCCTATAATAGCCAGCAGATATAAAGCAATACAATAAAGAAGCATTCAAACGTTATAGATGTAGGACCTTATTTTCATGAACTTGGGCTGAAAACTTACAGCAAATCACTAAAACATGGAGAAATATCTGTTTGTGATTATATAACAAGTGATTAAAGGTTTCCAATTGGAACTCGACAAAAATGGCACCATTAAATGGGCTTTAACTAAACTTAACTTACTTCAAAAACTGGACCAATAATTTTACATGGACCACACCACGTAGCTGTGAAATCAACAAATACTATTTTGTCACCAGCGTCTGCCATAACCTTGTCAAATTGTTCCTGAAATTATATACATATTACATGTTACATCATTCTGGGTGTTCAGCTTTCATGCCAGTGTGGTTTTATTTTTATAGCTCTTTCAAAACACTTCTGTAATAAAGACAGGAAAAAAAATTCTCTTCACAAAAATTACATTTTAGCAGTTATGATATTGGACAAGTATGCTCAAAAACACCTGTATGAATGGCCGACAGACCACTTTCATCAGGGGAAAACACTAATTAACAACAATCACTGCATGCTTTTTGTCAATAAATGTCTCTCTCAGGAAAGTCTCTAGATGCACAAGGTGGTCAACCGTACCACGTTGGAAACAGAAAACACTCAGTACATTGACAATAAGGTTATTAGATTCCAAGAACCATATGAGTCAGTTGTTGACTATTCATTTCAGTATTTTACATGTACAACTGGTAAGAGCTATTGAACAATAATTATTAGGATTATTAAAATCCTTACCCAGTTTAGGGAAAGGTATTACCAATGCTTCTCTCCAGGAAGAAGGGAACTCATGGATTCCCAGACATGATTAATAAAATTTCAGGTAAAAGAGAAAAAGAGTATGGACAGATAGATGTTTAAGAAATTGAAAATGGACTTTGTCCGGCCCGGGTGAAGAATCGTTCACTTTGTTAATTCGCCCCCTTCACGGCTTGCCCCCTTTTTATACAGCGATTCACCCCACTTGAATAACGATTCGCCCCACATATTCCATAACATTTATTAAACAACAAACAATTTTAAGAAATCTATAATTCACGAATAAAAATGTGCAATATGAATATCAAAAAGTCAGATATGATATATATTGATGAATTTGTGCTATCTTCTGTTTGTTTTCGATGTTTACACAAATGTATGAGAGATATTTTCGTGTTCGCTATATTTTCATATTAATTTTTTTTTAGAAGACATTGTCCAGATTAATGTAATACTATGTAATGATAAATTAGTGGATATTTTCATTGGAACCAACACACATTATGGAAACAAAAACACAATGAATAGTCGGTTTGATATAACGGTTTGTCATTTTTCAATGCAGAAGGAAAGTTTAGATTGATTTAATATTATCACAAATGAAATTCATACTTAAGTTATACTTATAAAGCTATATATATATCAGGTATTTGGATATTCATCAATTCAAATATGACAGTCGAAACTTTAACATGTATTGCTAGAAGGAAAGTAATGCTTGTGTGACATAATATTTTAATTTCTTCATTTTGCATCACGATAGACGGACTTTTGACAATTATTTCAATACAAATCTTGGCCGTATGCAGGTAAAGTATTCAGATGGAAAAGTCCAGGGTTCGAAGTCTAGGCTAAAATTGGGGCCGAAAAATCAGACGTTCTAAATTATAACTAGTCCAACTAATTTAATTACACAGTTTGTGACGGCGAGATATTTTTTGACTTGGCCTCGTCTCGCCCATACTGAGTCATAAGCGTTACGAATTCATTTATGAAATCGGCCAAACGGAAAGATGTTGGACGAATAAGTAAGGCTAAATTATAAACACACATTCAGAAAAACAAATTATAAACCTTTGTTTCAAGTTGTTGAACCATTTTGGAATTTGATCAATAACCTTTCGAATACTCCAACAACCGGTCAGCATGTGATGATAACTACTAATTCTATATTGATTCAAAAGTACACATCTATTGAAACGTCATATGGTAGTGTATATTTCCCGGACATTGATGGACAAATACGGGGGCGTTCGGAAACAGCTGGGTGGGTATTAAACGCGGACCGCAAACATTATAGAAATAGAGAAAACATTACTATGTTGTTAGTTGTATATGTTTATTACATTATTTAACACTGTTATCTCAATATCTCGCACACAAATGACGGGACCGTGGCTGAACTTGTTCATCTCGGGGAGGGTCACGTTGTGTCATGTTCGCACCTAAGTACAATGTCTACTCGTGGATGAGGGCAAATTACACAATGAAAGAAATGAATTTTAATCGAATGCATGCACTTTCTTTTTCACACACCGTGACAATGAAATATAAATCGTTTGTTGCTAGCTTGCAGTCAGTTTCTATTGTCAAACACTGATTATGCGAGTTCAATTGCGAGAAAAAGAACCATAATTATCATGTCGATGAAGTCTACATCTACATGCTACTCCCGATCAATCTATACTGATTATAACTGGGAGGCGCTTGTCAGGAAAACTGTGTTAAAAAGTATCAAGTCCTCAGTTAAAAGATAAAAAGTTTACAGATTAACGAGTGCAAGGTTAAGATTAAAAAAACATATAGGGAGCTAGAAAGGAGCTGTCGCCAGCCTTTCCTTGAAGATATTTAGGATGGGACTGGATTTGATCTGGTATGAGAGACTATTCCAATGCCTTATAGTTCTGGGGAAATAGGAGCTAAGGTGATACTGGGTACGGGACTGGGGGATCAGGAAGTTCAAATTTCTTGTTGGGATGAGGTGGTTATGATCAACATGAACAAGGTTGTTCTGGATTTTGTAGAGAAGTTTAAGAGAGGAATGGAGTCTGCGGCTTTCGAGAGAGAACCAGCCAAGATTATGTAACATTTGTTTGACACTACTTTAGAAATCAAAGGTATTGCAAACATATATGGCTGCAGCTCTTTGTACACTTTCAACTTCATAGGTTAGGTGTTTCTACCAAGGATGCCATATTATTGAGCAGTATTCTAGTTGCAATCTTACATAGATTGCACATGCCGAAGTTTTGACTTGCCTGTTTTGGGTTTTGATGTTTCTTTGGATAAATCTTAAGGAGTTTTTTTGCCTTGGAGATGATATTATTTATATGGTTGGTCCAGTTTAGGTCTTTTGAAATAGTTACTCCAAGGTATTTAGCAGTGTCTGCTGATTTTAGTGTTTTTCCATGAAGGGTGGATGGGAAGATCACAGGATTCTTTTTCAGGTAACCCTTAGCACCTCACACGTGTCTGGGTTGAGCTCCATAGCCCAGTCTCGTTCCCAAAGTTCTAGTTTTTGAAGTTCATTTTTTGATATGGCCGCATCTGACTGTCCTTTGACTGTCAGGTAGACTATAGTGTCATCGGTAAATAACCTGGTCTTACTTTTGATTGTTTCAGGCAAGTCATTAATATATGTCAGAAACAGGCAGGGTCCAATGACTGAACCCTGGGGGATACCGGATGACACTGGCAAATGGTCGGAGGTAAAACCTTCAAATTATCCATTTTGAGATAATTGTCATTGCATGAATGCAATTATGTATTTAATAGTATGCATGTATCTACATGTTACATGATCAATCAGTTATGAAACTGGGAAGTATACTACTGGTTGCTAGTTTCTTTTCTTCAATAAACGCGGACTTGATATAAAGAAGTAACTATTACAGTATGACGTTCCATGAAAGAAAAACGTTTTTACGGACGTATTGTTGAAAGCACAACATATTCATACTCATGAATAGAAAACTATTTAATCAACCAGATCAATATATTTAAACAATCAACGAACCAGTATATATGACAACAGCAGGAAGGGACTGTTTCTGCATAAAATACACGCCTGTTTCCATTGGCTCAAATGTCCGTCTGTTTGACGACGACTGTGCCATTTACAGTCCATAAAGTCTTCGACAGAAGCTATACAGCTATAGTAGGATCTTACCAATTTGTCACAGTTGGGACAAAGATGGACTATGTCCTTCAGCGTTGGAAAATGTCTTATGCACGTAACTAGAGCTAAAATCCTCCTGGGGTTTTTAAATGTTGCAAGATCAGCATCCGTCTATTATCAGTCAAATTACCTACCAGGGTGTTGTATTAAATAGTATCAAGTTGTATCGTGAGTCCTTGTATCGAAAGAAGATGTTGACACATTAATATGCGCTACACAAAAAACGGGGTTATAGCCGCATTACAAACATCTTATGACGTCATCAATAAATGCGTACGTTTCAGCATGCATGAATGTAGCCGGCAAATAGCACAGTGACATCCACAGCGTGACAAAAACAACATAACAACGCACCTTTGTTACCTCATTAAAGTTAGTATGATATTATATTTACAATAGTTAGTGTTTGAAATGTCATGTATGTTTCTTATTTATTTTTTTTAAATTCATTTATTGTTTACTTTCATATAATCAGTGTCAGACGCAATGTCTTCTAATTTCGCGATGATTTTCTCGGTCACGTATTCGTATTTTCTGAATATATCCTCCTCTGAATTGCATTATGTTTGGTCGAATTACTTGAAGTTATACTATTCGTATTTGTTGACTTTATTGATAAAAGTATTATGCATGTCTGTTATGTGAATTTAGCTACATTTTCTGTCGGCCCAAAATAAATTCAGTACCCATAAAAATTACGTAATTAAGAATATATCCCACCAGTATGAAATCATTGCATTCATTGAATGATAAATGTATGCTGTTTAGAATTAAATGCCATCGTATTACTTGCACAGTGTTCGTAATCTAGTGATATATGTTATTTTGCTACAATGAAATGGGAGCTATTAATATGGCACTCTATCTAATATACAGATTTGCAGTATACTTTGTTTGATGGTGTTTTACAATATTTTTGTAATAGATACATGTACATGAACAAAAAAGAGATATGACTGGGAAATTTCATACTTAATGTAACATATTTATTGCTTATTGTCCTGCTACATTCTGTTTTTTATGCATGTATATTGTTTTTTATATATTAGCCTATGTTCGCATTTTTGATACACATTTCAAAGTATTAACATTTGGAAAGAAAATTGTGGTAAAAAATAAAAGGTAAATGTTTGCTGGTTGAAGTGGGAAAAAGCTTTGTTTTGGATCTATTTATTGTCTTGTAACCAAATTTAAATTATTCATACTGTTATCTTCTTCTGAAGTACATAGAACAACACTATTGTAGTTATTGGTTCCCATTTTATCAATATTATTGATTTGCAAAAAACTGAATCAATGGCAGCATTATTCAATAGATAGCTTCCTCTTTTTATTTCAAATCTAGTAGTGGGCATTTCAATATTGCCAGGATTACCTAGGCTTGGAAATAAGCCATTTATTTTCTGTCACTATTGATGTATTCCTTCTTATCACCATAGATTTCAGTAAGTTGATAAAATTTTTTCTCTATGAGAATTAAGTTCATTTAGATTCTTTATTCTGAAATCATTCAGTTCAATGTCCAGAAATTTCAGACTTTATGAAGTCCTTTTTAATGTTTTATGTGACATTGTAACAGGTTTTAACTCTGTTTTTCGACAATTTTTCAGTTATGTACGGTGACCAGTTCACCTAATCAGTTTTCCTGGACTGTATACTAATCAGTACTAACTTACCCTTCCACAAGGAGCTGGCAATTTGAAAATCAGCATTTTTGTCAATTTTTCATGGAAGGGTATGACCTGCTGCAACTGGGATTTGAACCCAGATTTCCGGGTTACAAGTCAAGCACACTAGCCACTGGACCACGGTTGCAGCTGTAGTACTTTTTAAACATGGCATGAATATTTCAAATTTTAGTTAACTTGAGAATGAAGTGCTCATGATATAATGCTTTAGTGTCCATTGTCATGTGTTGTCAACAATTGTTTCAGTTGAAATATCCTCTGAAACAACTGAACCAATTTTTATTGGTATTTGTAAAATCCAACTCATATAATCTGGGTTCTTTGTACATAGAATATGTAGGGACAAAAGAGTGACCATGGATGTATTTTGGATAATACCAGGTATTCAGGTAATCAATTACTGAAAAACCATGGTTTTACCATATAAACATCTTATTAACAAAACTGCGTGGACTAGAGATAAGATGTCTGCCATGTAACATTGTCTCATGGTTCTCAACCAATAGTGTTCATATTATTCCTTGGGTCAAAATTAGCCCTGCCTCAGGAGTCAGATTTGTTACAACTTAAATTGACTGATTTAGAGGAAACCAAAAGAGTTTTGCTTACAGCTTTATTTAGTGTGTAAATTGTAATGTTGTCTTGTGGTTCTCTACTTAGATTGATCAAATTATCCTCAAAATCGGTTCTGCTCTTAGAGTCACTTGTTTATCAGATTGCCAATGCATCAGGTTATTCAGATAAGCAATGTATGGGGCCATCATGGCCTGTTCTAGGTAAGTGTAAGCTTTGTTATGGAATTACACGCCTGATAAAGTTTCTTTGTCAGTCAAACATGCACCATGATGCATCAAGTCTGAATGGTTGTCATGGGTTATTGGCAGAGCTGTGTTATATACAGTTTTAATTTGTTCCTGTTTCAACATTGTCACATCCATTCTAATGTTCATTGTATCAATGTCTGTCATTTCTGAACAGAATTTTATGTACACTTGTTATAAAACATTAGGATATGTATAACCTGATTTTTGTTAATCACCAAGTAATTCAAATTTACTGCTTACCTCTCATATACTTCATTTACAAATAACAATTGTTATTAAATACAAAAAAAACAACAAATATGTCCACCTGAACTGTCATTGATGTTGATTTAGCTTGCATGTGATATGTTTTAATTGTTATGATAATTATTGGATATTGTGCACTTTGTTGAATTGTGTATTTTATTTAATTGTGTATTCTATTTAATTGTGTATTTTATTTTGTTGAATTTTCTTGTATGATTTGATGCTAGGCATATATTATTAATGCAAAGAATGCTATTCTTGTGTAAAGTATGTTTTATCCAGTTAGAACATTTAACATCTTAATCACTGGTAAGAAGGCCAGTTCTGTGAAAAAATGTGGTAGCAACCTAAAGCAGTTGATTTCATATATAGTATGATTTTAACTTCCCCAAATTCCAAACAGTTGACATTGGTCAGGTCTTTATCACAAGGTCTGACACTGTTGGTTATTGATACATGCATATTAAGGGAGATAACTTGAATGATTGTGAAGTTGACAATCAAGTCTTCGAACTCACTTTTTGTTGTGATAATGTTACCTTGACAACTGGATATTAGCAATCATTGATTGCTGTGTGTATTCCATTCTGTCTTCAGCTGAATAATTGGAAAGAAGTGAACTCTGAGGGAATAAATCGTGTGATTGATTGGGATTTCAATTTTTTTTTGTTATACACAATATTGGGATCATATCTTTGAGCTTTTTCTTGTGTACTGATAACAAAGGTGTAGTACGTGCATTCATTCAAATAAGCATTCAATATTGATTGAATTTAAAAAAGGCTGGTTTACTTATATACCTAGTTGACTTGCTAGGATTTTCATTGAGATGTTACAGGTTTTGTGAACTGGCATAAGAATATACTTTGCTGTGACAATTTGGCTGTATATGTTTACATTAGTTTCACATGTGTTTTACACATTACCTGGGAAATTGTCAGTTGCTCTGTAATTAAGCCTCATTAAGAACTGCATGTAATAGTATAATACTAGTATTTATCCCATGAGCCCAGGTTAGATTAACTGTTCTCCATGGTGGAAATATATATTTATAAATGGTGTACATACAACCAAACACAATGAACTGTGACTATTGTGCTTTCAGCACAGTTTTATCAACTTATTCAGCATATTGTCACGATAACATCATTCTAAATTAACCATGTATAAGTGATCGCATTAATCATACTTTAGTCACGTTAAATTTATGACATTAAACATGAGCTTATAATTCAGTGCAGCTGATTATTTGTCAAATAACGTAACAGCTGATGCAAAACTATTTGATAAAATTCTAGTACAGAATGTTCTACTTAATTGATAAAATTTATATAAATTTTTTAACGTTAAGCTAAAATATTGAATGTGTCCGACTCATTCATTTGACCCTTAAAACAGCGTTTTGACTCTTGAAATCAGTAAAATAAAGTTTTTAACTCTTGAGAATTTATATCAAAGGGTCAAATTTACAATAAAATTGAAAGGAAATTTTGTTGACTGTTTGAATTATCATCAGCCAAGGGTCATTTTTGACCCTCAACTTTTGATGTCTGGTGAAAACCCTGTGTCATAACTTTGAGTTTTGCAATATAATTATTCATGTGAAAAGTAAAAGCTTGATTTATCTTTCTGTTTTAAAATCCTGAAGCTTGTTTACAGACTTTGTGTAGGTATTTTTCATTTTTTTTTTCAAATCCTGGTCCATGAATTTCGATTTTTCTTACACTGTTGTTAGGATTAGGAATATTTACAGGCATTAATTATAACATTTAAATAATACAGAGATCAGTAAGATACCCAACAAACATTTTTGGTTTCTCAGTTTTTTGTTGTTGTGTTGTCTGTGAATAAGAGCCTTCTGACTGACTGATTTCCCTATATTTTCTGAATATGACAATTTGGAAAAAAATCTTTATCAAAACAAATTTAGGGTATAAAGTATACAAATTAGAATCTAATGAAAGTCTTTGTTATTTATCTGTTTCTAAATATTCAATGCAACTAGTTTTCTGCTGTCAGTAAATTAAACCAAATTTGTCTGGTACAGGATGGCAGGGTTAAGGTAATATACCCTTGTATGGCTAATCTATATGTCAGTTATTTCTGGTACTAACGTGCACTGTTAGTCAACTTATGTTTACTGGTAATAATAAACTCCATTTATGCAAACAGTATTGATTGGTAATGATGGAAATGTCAATTATGCATTGTGTGTCTATATTCAGCTGACATTCTTTGGGACTAGTGTTGATTAGACTGAAACATATACATGTACTAAATTTCAATCATTTGAGAGCAATGTCAACAAAAGTTAAGAGATTTCATTGCATTTAACAGGAGAGTATTTGTGTGATACAATAAAAACAAGTGTATCGGACTTATTGATTTTGATATGACAAGCTAGGGTATGTTAATGAACGGAACGAAAAAATGACATTATTGTTAATTAATAGGGTATGTTAATGAATAGATTGAATAAAAGAATAAAAGATGACATTGTAAATTTATAGGATAGGAAGACTCAAATGGGTTTTGGTGTCACCGTATGTTTTATATATACATGTATCATACTGATACAGTCTGTATTTGCCTTCACAAACTGTTATTCTTTACTTTTAATAAACTGATTGAGACTTTGAATTTTGAAATGATATGTTGGAAATTCAGTTGATGAATACTAGTTTAATGTCCATGCTAAATTAATGATTTAAACTCAGTCTATTTATTATTATATAAATATTCATAAATTGTTTACCAGCATATTGCTTCTTTTCATTGTTTGCAAAATTTTCCTCAAAATACTTAAATATTTAAAATTGCTCTGTGTTGCAAAATAGGCTCTAAAATATTTCCTTATTCATTTTGATATCAAATTATAAAATAAGAAATGAATTTTAAGTACATTTAAACCCAATTCAATTAGTTAAAAACCACCAATGAGCCACATCATATACTTGTCTTTTAGCATGCATTACATTATATTTGTGTATTTTCCTTATACCTGCTGAGAAAAGTTAAGTATTTTATTAATGCATTTTCCTTATACCTGCTGGGAAAATTAAGTAAATCATAACATATTACCACGTTTTCAGGTTGGTTTTCAGCTTCAGGATGTTGATTGATTTTAGTACAGCTAGGTTTTAATTTTCATTTAGCTGTACTTGAAATCTTTATGAATGTGTGGTATATCACATGGTTGAGGAGTGGTCAGCTTTTGTAACTCAACTTGACCTAATACGTGTTCTTACATCCTCGCTAATAGCTGTCCCCTTAAAGTCACATGATGTTCTAAATGGTTTTTATCTAAGTGCTCGTGATACCATACTGACAATGTTACAAAGTGTCTGTAAAGTAGTTTAAGTGCAAAATTTATTCAGTTCAATGCCTCTGACCAATCAGTGAGTGTATCAAATAAATAAACTTTCTGTTCATGTATTCTAATCTATTATCGATGTGTCTGATTTACTTACTGTAGTGTGTCATAAATTCTAGCTTCTGTTCAGCGGATGGTTAGGTATTTTTGGGACCACTTTTATGTTCAAATGTACAAAGCTTATGTAAATGATCTTGAGTTACATAAGGATAACTTTGACAAAGGAAATAAAATTTCAAGAGATACAGACGTTTGTTGTCAACCATTAAAGGTAATTATTCTTCATTTAGGTATTTTCTAATTCTTCTTCATTATACTAAAACTATATTTCAGGATTTGTACAATGTGTAGATTATTTTAGTTGTTTATTGTGCTGGTTCTTACATCAGAATGTCTCCATACCTCATGTGGTTACCTCATTTCTGTATATTCTGATAACTTCATTAAACTTACCTGTATCATTTGGTAAAAAGTGTACATCCGTACAGTACATTGTTTTGATAACCATTTACGGTATTTAATGCAGCTATTCATATACTTATGCACATACTTTTTACATGTACAAAATTTATTTTACATTAAATGAGTATAAGAAGTGATTAGTGATGTGCTTCTGTAAATTACTTGTGTTAATTATGTACTATTTTGTACAGAAATTAGAATCCTTTTACTTGACTCCCAGTAAATTTTAATCTGACTTCTTTTAAATGAGACAAAGTAGAAATTATTGTGTATTTTTTACTGGTTAGCAATTTTCAGCTCTAATGTGCGCAAAGTGCTTATGGGGAATTATAGTTGCCCTGTCCGTTGTGGCGTGTCATCAACAATTGTTTCAAATGAAATCTCTGAAACCACTGAGCTGATTCAATTAAACTTCATAGGAATGATCCTTTGATGGTCCTATATTAACATTTAGTTAATCAAATGGTGCCCGTGGGGTTGAATTTGGCCCTGCCCCTGGTGTCACTTGTTTTACATTGACTTTTATGGGGAAAATCCTTTGAAATCTGTTTTGGCCAATGGTGCATGGTCCTGAGCTTGTATGTTTAGTGTGTAATACCTGTGGTAGATGTGATTCTCTACTGAGATTGATCAAATTATACCCTATGTCTAGACTGGTTCTGCCATTTAAGTCTTGTGTTTACCCATCAGGTTATAACGTTAGCAGTCTGCGAAAAATGCGAATAGTCCGACCCCGAGGCTATAAAAAAATGACTCAAGCTATGATAATATTGCAAAGTGTAGTCCGACAGGCTATAACATTTTGACAACATAAATTTCCTATTTCATTTTCTCAGAGGGATAAGCAAATTAAACTCAATAGGGAAATTGTGTCACTTTTTTATTGAAAATTTCGGACTATAAAAATATTGTTCAGACTATAACTTTTCTGAAAAATATAGTTCGAAGGACTTTAGGTAAAAAAGTTTTTTTGTGCTGACTGGGTTAGCAGTATATAGGGCCATCATGGTCCTCATGTCTATAGATTTCTTTTGCTTATCTCTGCATTCATGAAACCTTTGTTTATTTAGCGGTAATACTTTGACCCTATGTTCTCTTGATGTTGGTTACAGATGTTGGTTACAGATATTGGTTAAATACATTCCATTGATTTGATTCTTTATTTAACATTAAAGTGAGAATTTATACCTGAAAATATTATTATAAGTTTCCCTGTATATAAATGTTTATATATCAGGCTGATGTTCACTGAGGCTGTGATATTTATCTTTAGTGCAACCCTACATTAATGTACTTACTTGTATGCAGGGATATGACTGTATACCACTGTTTGATATGGTTTATAAAAATATTGAAATTACCGTAATTATGTCATGTTATGCATAGGATTCTATACAAGTCTTGTTATGATATGCAGTACATATGACACTGTTCTGTATAAATAATAAATGTTTTCATGCTATACATCGATTGTGAGACAAGCAATTTGGCTTATATTGATCACGATCGTGTTTGCTTCCTGGATGCTGCACCAGTACTGTGTCCAAAAAATGAGATTGTGAAGTTCATGAACAAATGAACAAAACCTGTCGAAGCTAGGATTCGAACTCGAGACCTTTGGATCGGAAGTCAGACACACTACCTCTAGACCACAATGCCTCCTGTGGTATTATCAATGAGTGAATATTTGAAATCATCTTTCACATAAGACCAAAAAATCCACTAACATCCCCAAAAGATACAGGATTAAATATTAGCAGTACCTTTTTTAAAGATATTTTTTTTAGTTGGGAGATGTAATTCATATGAGAATATTGACAAAATGTACCTAGACCAAAAAACAGTTTATGGTTAGAAAAAAAAGTGGGGTTTGTCAGGTTAGTATAAAAGAGGAATTAACCAAGTTCAACATGATGTGTTATACATGATCTTGGTTTTATTGATCTTAAATTCATTTGATCTTTGCTCAGCAAACTAATCTTTCTTGTAGGGAAGATATCAGACTGCTGATAAAAAAACCTCTTTAACGAAAGTGTTGTTAGTGAACAGATTTTTGTTGTGAAAATGGGTATTGATTCATTTTACAAAAAGAGTGGATGCGTAATACTGGAATCCAATGTAGTATGATAATTATCATCTGACCATAAGTAAAATTTATTGTGATGTACAATTAATGACATTGTTTGTGTTTTTCAGAGATCGACCAACGTATCTACAAAAATGTCTTTGGGCCAACTTAAACTAGCAAAACCAGCCCCAGAGTGGTCAGGTACGGCTGTTGTTAATGGGGAGTTCAAAGAAATCTCATCTGCCAATTACAGAGGAAAATATCTCGTGTTCTTTTTTTATCCAGCTGATTTGTAAGTGTTGAGTATTGACATAAGGTGCTCTTCATAGCCCACAGGGGTGTAGAAATGAGCCGGAAGCTGGAAAAATCAACCGGTTATTTGAGTCCATGGGGGGGCATTGCCCCTTTGCCCCATACAGGGGGAACCCGCAAAATTCCCCCTTCTACTTTGATAGTCTACTGGCTTCATGAAAACTTTTCTACCCCCCTGGGTTTATTGCACTTCCATTAATGTAATTAAAGGATAATAATTGAAGAGACAGAACATGCTTGACTGTTGATGTTTTTACTGGTTAATTAGTTGATATGATTGAGTAATTGTAACATTCCTCCGCTTGTTAATTTTAATTATTTTCTCAATACCCTGTGCCAATGCGTCTTAAACCATGTACAGTCAGTGAATCAACATTCAGTTCCTATGTATTAATCCACTTATCACATATATGAAAAATTTGACCGCTTGTTTCATGCTTCACATTTCCCTCCTTGATAGCAAAGTTATTTGTTATACAATGTATAAATACAAGTTTTTGAAAGTATGTACAGTAAGTGTTTTATACTAGCAACCAAAACGTAATTTCTTAAGATAATTAAACTTACAAACAAATAAGTTTGTTGGATAGATCTCTTTTGCAGTATCACAAAACTGTTTTCTTTTTATAGATAGCTAAAAAAACAAAAAAGTAATGATAATGTATATCAGAGGAATTTTTTAGAATTTTTTTCGCTATCTTAGTTACTATGCGATTGCATTATGCGATGGCACCATTTATCTAAGTTCAAATGGAAACTAGTTGATAAAACTACCATTACTTTTTTATCTATTAACATAATTTAATGAACTTTGGAACTGAGGCAGGTCTTGTAATGCTGCATTTATCTGTGTATTTTATTGTCTATAACTGTATAGATTTAAATTATCAGCTCATCATTTCTCAAAAGTTAAATGCAGATAATTATCAAAAAATTAATAGAAATCATAGTGTTATTAAGATCTCCTGTCTGTACTTTTATTCACATGCGTGTCTTGATTTTCAGTACATTTATCTGTCCAACTGAGATAATCTCATTCAGTGATCGAGTTGAAGAATTCAGGAAAATTAATTGTGAAGTTGTAGCATGTTCTACTGATAGTCACTTCTCTCATCTCGCCTGGTGAGTATGTTCTTTTAATGTAAAAGTATATGTTACCATCCCATTCCATCTTCTCCGACTGATTTTATTTACTAAGATGATGCAGAATACCAACATTTGTGGCACCACCTAAAAGTATGAAAATTATTACACAACAATGTTTAAAAGTGACATTTTTATTGCTGCACCCATTTGGCATGACAAAACGATTTTGTTTGCTGATTACATCTTAACCATTTATTGATTTTTAAAAAAAACAACAATTTGCTCTAAAGATCAAGATGAAATAGCAATGTTTCATATTTAATCTCCAGATAGGTGACACTTTGAGTCTGTTTGACATTACTGGGAACTTGTCAGTTTGAGATTTTAAACATTATACACACTAAGTTTATGATTATTTAATTAACAGGATAAATACTCCCAGAAAACAAGGTGGCCTTGGCAACATGAACATTCCTTTATTGTCTGACAAGACTTACGACATTGCTAAGTCATATGGTGTTTTTAAGGAAGATGAGGCAGTGACATTCAGGTAACTTTTTACTGTAATATGTACCATGTGGAATACATGTGCTTTTAGCTCACTAGCTGAACCAATGCTGTCACTCTTCAACAAAGACACTAACAATATACTAAGTAAAACTGATACTTCACATCAATTTTTCATTCAGTCTGCTTGCTGTGAGTTTGACTTCGTCATCTCACTAATTGATGTACATGTTTGTCCTGGTTGTGCTTACAACTTGTTCTCATTTTCTTGTGTTCAGATGTGAGAAGCTTTGTTGTGAGACTCCATGATTGTATATGCTTTGACAATACTTAGTGATTATTCTGTAGCTTTTAACATGCAATAATCCGTCATAGAAATGATTGGGAAGAGAATGTTTAGAACTAGTTCATTCTCTCATCTTGATGTATAATTATTTGTTCGTAGAACTTTTACTGACTGTGTTGTATCAGATACAGTATCATTGATAAGCAGCTTTATTTTAAAATCAAGTCACGATGTATTAAGTGAGATAAAATCTTTTTCACAAGTTAATGAATTTTGCTATCTATTTACACCAGAGGTTTGTTCATCATTGACGACAAAGGAAATCTTCGTCAGATAACAATAAATGATCTTCCTGTAGGACGTAATGTTGATGAAGTATTAAGACTTGTTCAAGGATTCCAATTCACTGATAAACATGGTGAAGGTATGAGATTAAGTTCTATGTAATTACAAAAATGTCATTTACTAATTCACTTGTGTGCAAGACCTGTGTCTAGCCCAAAGGTCAAGGTCACACAGGTTAAGGACAAAAATGTGCAGTTCTATGTGTCACATTAACCTTATAGTAACGGACATGGATCTTATATGATAGCATTTTATGTTTATAGTATTTAACAATGCACACGATGTGTGTTTGCTTTCCATATTCTATAAAAAAATTGGTTATCTGTGCTTCTGGATATGTCATGTTCATTGTTTCTTTGTTAACCCTTTTTCTCATAATACCGCATTTTCCAATATCTGAAGCAGATGACTTTTGAAAACATTGTGGCAAAAGAAGCCATTGCTTGTAACGAGTAATGGCTTCTTTTACCACAATGTATTCCACTCTGTCAGAGAGACATAAAGCAATTTTCTGAAATAAATTCATGTTTTGTATATTAGCTTTGAAGTTGGAAGAGTCCAAAATATGCTTATGAGGCAAAGGATTCAGTATGCCTTGAAGTAAATGTAGCTAATGTAAATCATTCACGATGGGTATCTTTTATTTTAGTTTGTCCTGCTAACTGGAGACCTGGTGCTGACACTATGAAACCAGACGTAAAAGGATCTAAGTCTTACTTTGCTAAAAATAACTGATTAATACTAGCTACCTGAGGATTTATCCACATAAAACTACAGCTTTCAGCAAGTGCTTAGTTGTCTCATGAACTTTTTAGTGTAGACATTGTGTATAGTTTCCTTTGATGATTTTGTCGATTGATATGCCCATGTAAGATTGTTGAAAATAATTATTTTCCCAATGTATTATCCATGTAACATTTTATGGTTCTTAAATTTCTTTGATATGTTTTATGAATCAAGCAACACAGTTTATTCTCTTGACATGTTTGGCTACCAAATCTCTGAAAACAGACAGTATTAACGAGTCCAGCCATTCCATATTATGTATTGTTCACTGGATAATGCACACTTATGTATTACAAATATTCCTTTACAGATCATGTTTATGTTTCAATGTCTGCTTCACTATTTAGCTTTTATTTTGCCATCTTATTATTATTTTTTTTTTACAATACTCAAAATCTATCGATCACATTGTTATACATCTTTTTGTGGTAAACATGTACATTTTGTTTATTGTTCTTGTACTAACACATGTTAACTTACACTGCAAGTTATTTTATGTTTCTGTCACAAGTATTGTTATTGATATTGGTTGTATTGATGAAAGAAATGGACAGATCTTATGTTCCGAGTACTGTGTGAGCAGTTGTTATTACTAAAATTTAACATCTAGCTTGGTAAGAGGGTAAAACATGTATTTTTTCTCCAACAAGTTAAGTAAGAACTTTGTACACTTGTCTAGATGTCACTGACAAGCGTCAATAGGAAACATCTAAGTAGGGAAGACAATTTAAGCATTGTTCAGCTGATTTATGAAAATGGCTGAATGTGTTTAGTTTTGGAACACCTATGAAATTATGTTTTGAAATTCTTGTCAATTGGAAGTATGTGTCATTCTATGACTACTGTAATAAATGTTGTAGGTATTATGTGTTTAGTTGTGTGTTTTTGTGACAGAAAAAGTCATTTTCCTTGTAGGAGAATATATGTAGCTTTCTGACCAGATGGGAAGATAGTAAACTATTATGACCACACATTGTACATCCTTTGTGGAATCTTCAATAGTTAAATAACGAACTTCTCCTGAATGCAGTATTGTTGTCAGGATTCAAAATTGTGAAAATATTTATTTTATTAATGTCTTATCTGTTGTTAATGAATCAATGTTATTGAAAGTAGAATACTTGTATTGATCAATCTCATTCTTTGAATTTGATTAATTTAAGTTGGACGGATTTGTTACTGAGCTTAGAACTAGTGAGATACCAGTACTTTGAATACTGAGTCTGCTTTATCAGTAGCTAAGATAATTCATTTTCAAAAGCTTTCTAGGGTGATTGAAATTACAAGCATAACTCACTTATGACAGTCATCAATAAAAGATTAATTTCAAAACGTTGTACTAAATCACCTTCAAAGCCTCGTAATTAGTTTAAGTAATTCACTATTAGTGCCAATGTGGATAATTGTGTTTTGGGTCACCATAGGCTTTTTTATACATATTAGTTAGTTATATGGTTACAACATTTTTTATTTTACAATTAAAAAACTACAACAAGAGCTCCGCAGAGTGGGGCAAACACGCCCAAAAGGCAGTACCACCATAACATGATATTATGAAGTTATGCTCCCTCTTGCACAACAGAGACACTTCATTATTTTTGTGAAATTTTAAGATAGTAGTAATCTGCACAAGAATTTGCTGTAAAAATAGAAAAGGGCCAATAACTCAGTGAAAAAGCAGCAATATGAATTATTTCCCTTTTACGCACAACTAGACATCAATGGTTATCATCTGTGCGAGTTTGAAGAAAATAGATCAAGTAACGAAGGAGGAGTTGTCCGCACAAAAAACGGCTGGACAGACGGCCGGACGAACAGCACCATAACAATACGACCCTTCCGGCATATAAAAAGTGAGTTTTTTATTGTGTATTTATGTTTTGGACAGGATATTTTTTTCATAAATAATTCAATGTTCCTTACATGCAACAGTTCACAATTTAGCCAAATTTCCAGCATTTTTGCTGTTTGAAAGTGTTCATCATGTTTTGTAAAAAAAAATGTTTGCTTGATTTTTAGCTACTGGTAAATAAACAATTCTTGGACATTTGTCCATGTCTTCATAGGATGATCACCTTTGACAGAAACTATCTTGAAAAGATTATATGGTTTTGTAGACTCTCATTTCAGAGTAAGTGGTCAGCCAATCCAGTAATTATGTTCTTTTGAACTGGATATCCCTTGATAACGCAACAAAGACAGCAACATGTTGATTTTCTTGGTCTCTACTGTCATAACATTTGTATGACAGCCAGTTTAGTAGCAAAATAATAACAACACGTAAACAATGAAGCAAACTACAAGATAAATCAGAAGCAAACTCTATAAGTTAATTGAAACTTATTATTATTATTATTAATACACTTGTTTAATGAAATATATTTCATGTCAATTTTGCTAACGAATCTTGTCTCAATCGCTCTAAGCAATAAACATTGAAAACAACTCATACATCAAATAAACAAAGCATGAATCTGATTTCTGATTGTAGAACATAGGTAAACAACCTAAGTCAATGTCCTGTATGCAACAAATTTTTTAACAAAAATCATTGGCCGTGGTCCAGTGGTTTGTGCACTGGACTTGTAACCTGAAGATCCAGGTTTGAATCCCGGTCACAGCAGGTCATACCCTTCCATGTAAATTTGACAAAAATGTTGATTTTCCTACATATGTGGAGAAGTTGCCAGCTCCTTGTGGAAGGGTAAGTTTGTACTAGTTAGTACACAGTCTAGGAAAGCTGGTTAGGTGAACCAGTCGCCGTATATAACTGAAAAATTGGTGAAAAATGGCGACCACAGCAACAATAAGTCAAATAAAAACAAAACAAAAATCATATACAAATTGGTTCAACTAACAAGAACTCGGCTTCTCTTTAGTAAAACAAAGTCTACACATGTACATTTTGTATATACATAGGTACATATTTTGCAAGCTTCAGTTGACAAAATAGCATTTCAGTCAGTAATTTTGAAATAAACTTGAACAAAGGTAGATTTGTTAAACTTCAACATTCTGACTGATCATCAGACATTAACAAAACAAACCCAAACATGAACAACATACCAAAAATGCAATTGTATTCACTGTTTGAGGTATGGAGAGTTTGCTCTTTTGGTGCTACAAATTAGCTTAGTTTATACTAATTCATTTTAGCTCGATTGCGAAACAAGCAATTTTGCTTACATTAATCATGCTCGAGTTTGCTTCCTGGACACTACACCAGTACTGCGTCTGGAAAATAAGATAGTGAAGTTCATGAACGAAACCTGCCAATGCTGGGATTCAAACTCAGGTACCTTCGGATCAGAGGTCAGACACTCAACCTCTAGACCACGATGCCTCCCTAATATGATGTTACAAGTTGGACTATGCTATTTCAGGGCAATTATAAGACAGACATGTTCATGCATTTGGCATTCACGAAAATCCATCATAATGAAATTCCAGCACAGAAACACCATAAAAATGCAATTTTCCGACTTTTTTTCAGACTTCCATATAAATGCTACAGGATTTGGTTACAGCAACTAAATTGCTTCATTCTGACACATGGCAGAGGAAATTATAACATGTCTTTAATGGCGCTGGTAAACACTGAATTTTTTCACTGCAAGAGGAGCAGTTAATTCCAGAACGTTGAAAAGTTCAACATACAAATTCAATAAACATAACATGACCTTCAAAGCAATAAATATGTTTGGCAAAAGTTTTATATGGGTATAGTACATGTATATATATGTAATTCATGTGGAACAGTATTATGGCACTGATTAAAGTATGAACAAAAATTTATGTATTACAACTTCATCTCACATCAGGTATCTGGCAAGAATTCAGGTAACAATGGAAACTCTTCAACTAACACTTTATCGTTACATAACTCCCTATACTCGTCAAGATACAGTTCTGTACAGTTTCTCATATTTGTTATTAAATCCACCATTTTTGTGAAACGTTTCGAGGCTTCCTTCTTGTGAGTTTTCCTTAACACATCCATAAGAAGATTTGCTAAGGACTGCTGGACAAATTCTACCGATGATTTCTGTTCAATTTTGCATCTGTCAGGATACATTAAAACAATTGCCATAAGAATGGCAATCTCATCCCAGCTCAGATACAGTTTCTGCCACTGTTCGTATACATCCATCATCGTCATGATTGCATCCCTTGTCATAAACTTGCCAGCACATTGATCAATATGATAACCTCTACCATTGTTATCAAGAAAAACTTGAAGAGCAGCATTGTAGCCTTTATGGAGAAACAAAATGAAAACGTCTCCTCGCGACGTCTTTAACAGATTGGATTGATCCGTGAATGGCAGCTTGTGAAATCCTGGAATGTGCTTAGCAAAATTACAGTAAGATGCTACAGACTGGTCAATACCTTCAAAACATTTTTTCAATTCTTCCATTCGACCATCAACATCAATAGAATAGTCTCTGTACAGCTTGTAGTATTCATCCTTTGGTACTGGCTTCATTTCACCATATAACTTTATCATACTTTGGTAATGCTCAGAGTGAGATTTCAGCTTTTCTTCCACTATTTCATCGGAGACAACATCTAGTCCAAAAGGTTTCATGTCCATTACTGCTTGGGTCAACTCATCAACTAACGCTTGTGAAAAGTTTTTTGATTGGTTTAGATTAGAAGTCTGGCAACATTGTCTGCCAACCATCTCTGATGAAACATCCTGACTTGATGAATTTGAAGAGCTTTCATCGTCCGTAATTACCTCAACATCATTCATCTTCATTTTGTTCATGTTATTTATTGTCTCAGTTCTTTTAGTTAAAGTATACCTCCCCATTTGTACTTTGTCCTTTGACATACCAAGCGCCAAGCATTTTTTCAATCTGCAACCAGAACAATTTGTACGATTACGTTTAATTATTTCACAATTTCCTCCCATATTACATTTATAGTCCAACACCTGCTTATGCAAATACCGTCGAAAGAATCCTTTACAAGCCTCACAGCTGTTAACACCATAATGTAAACCAGAAGATTTTCCACCACACACATTGCATGGAGGAAACGTTAGAGATTTGGTTGACCTCTTACGCTTTTTGGGATCTTTGCTATGAGATTTTGCATTTCCTTTATTTTTAACCTCTTTACACGAAGGAGTATCAGGAAGAATTTCGTTGATTGAAGAAATAGTTTCAGAACTTGCATCAAATTCATTCATTCCTTTGTCATGTTCATCTTGCTCTGTTTCTGAGTTTTGTGCCCGCTGTTCAGGCTGTTCAGTCGCTGATGTACCTGGAACAGTGAAAGGACCAGTGCTTGTCAGATTAGTTTTCAATTTCGAAGTAATGTGCTGTTGTGAAGTATCTTGAAAATCATTTGAAAGGGGTGGTATGTCAACTCGAGGTCCAGCAGATTCATCAAGTGTTGTAACAAGCATATCTTCATCTGCATCCTGAATTTCATCTGAACTTTGAGGGGATGGAGGGAACACCATATTCAAAAACTCTAGGTGAGACCTGGGAATAGTGACTGTAACTTTTGGATCAGAGTCAGGGGTTTTAGATTTCATTCTGCAGTGTTTCATTTTTAACATGAAAATATCATTATCAGCATCATCATCAGGCAAAACATCTATTTTCTCCAGGTGTGTAGATTGTGCCATGATGAATATTTTATGTTTAAAAGACTTCAAGTATAGTAGAACAAGATGGGCTTGCCACTAATTCTGCTGAAAAAATAAAAGTATTTAATTTCTGCTAGTTTTAAAAACAGGATTGGCAATTGCAGTATTTATTTTCTTTTGATGTAAGTTGAATTATGCTTACCCCCCCCCCATAATAGAGAAAGTCAATGCAAGTCTTATCAAAGTGAATATATTAAGAGAATATATTGTCTTAAATGAGATAAAATCTTTTACAATCTCATCAATGGTTTTGGAATTATTATGCATAAACCGAAACTTTACAGTAACTCGACTCTTAATTTGAAATATTATGCTTTAGTTTAATTACAATGATACAACATAGTAACCATTTATTTACACAAATAATAAAAGTACCTGATTCCATCAATAGAATATTTTAACAGTATTCCAGCCTTTTTATATTTGTTAAACCCACCCAGATTTTTATTGTAGTTGTTGACCAATGCAACAGAGGTACAGAGTATAAAACATGCTACATAAACACAAATAGAACAAATTACCTGCATACCTATAGCACTAACTCGTTTAGAATGATGCACCTTTTGACTTTGATGTAGATCAAAAGTTGGTATTTAAATTAAAGTTGATATCCTGTTTGACTACTGGTACATGATATCAAAATTTCGTTAGTGTTCCTAGAAGAGATCGCATACAACAAAAAACATCAAAAGATAGCCGAATATAACATGAATGTTTCGAAATTAGAATGTAGCCACAGACATCCGTTATTATGTACTAGCTTCTGACATTAACAACACTGAAATAGGTGATTATCTCCCTTGCAAACACGTCATATGCTATAAATAATATTAAACTGGCACCCATTTACTATTCAGTAATTACTGACGTACATGCATTTATATAAATGAACATTCCAAACATCTCTAACTGAATGAAATATATCACCTTATTTGAGTATGAGATATCACTAATTTAAAAGGGATATCTCGCATAATTTTAACAGGAAGTCACGCATGATCACCATTTATGAAATAGACTTATTCATTACTAGATATATCTATTTTACTGTTACGAGTGGAAATGTGTGACTCGCTTTTAAATGTAAATATGTTTTGACAACACATTTCTAGTGGCAATAAGCCGTTATCGTGACATATGCCACTTTTGAAAAATATTCTCGTTTATTCATTACGTTCCGTAAAATCGAGATCGTAAAATTAGTGTACGAAACATCTGTGTACGAATATTACATTGAAGAGTAGCGCAGAATCGATTGTTTAAAAATGGCGACCGGTAAGCCTAAGCAGACTGTGAATCCTACATTTGCTGGACGGATGTTTGTCCACAGCCAAACCAGGTTAAAGTTTCTTCTGTTATTGAAAGTGCGGCATTTTAATAAATTTAAAATTAAATTCAACAGTTTTTGTTGACGAATCGTCATATAAAGCATGATTTTTGTGGGTTGCTAGGGCTAACTATGGACACAAACGAGTATTGTTTCCGTCTTACTGATAAAATTGACCTAGTAATTTGTCTATCTGTACATTCAATAAATGAATATGTCAGTTAAAATCTTAATTTTACGTATCATAGAATAGTATGACTATTAATGAATATTTGGGGCACTAGAACACTTGATTCAAACTTGTTTTCGTTGTTAACATGTGTATCTTTGCTTGTTTACAATGATATATCAATTAAAGATACAACATGTGGATATGTTTAGTTAAGATATACCATCCTTTATGATTATTCATGCCCAAAAACATAACTGCTGCTGTATTCTGTGTGAAATGGATTGTGACAATTTACTCTCCTCATGGTGTCTATACTTGACATATTATTTCATCCATTATAATTGTTACTATTTCTTTATAAGCATTAAGTGTTTAATGTTGTTGCCACGTTTTACACTTCTTGAATTTTTGTAATTCCTGTCTCTTTGGCATGATGTATATGCCTACTTTGTATTTATTCAGCATTTGTGTTTTATGAATTTAAGGGTGCCTGAGTATTCACGTCTGCATGGCCAGGTCCCACGTTTGTATGTACAAGAATGGAAGACTGACATGAAGAACAGAGAGCTCATCATTAAGGTATTGTGTTTTGAATGGATATGAATGGCAAAGACTGTCATTATTACTATGTCCATAAATTAAAGAGTAACAATGTGCATTGAGCCTACAAATAACAGTGAAAGACATCAAAAGATGTTTTTAAACAGTTGAATGTACTGCTTAAACATTTTACTCTTAGCTCAGTATAAACTGAATATCTATTATTTTATTAGTCATAAATTTCTATATTCTGTCAAGTTCATTACATATAAGCACTATACAAATATTCATCTTTCAAGAATTGGCAACTACTTTCTAATCAATTATTTATTATGAAATATGAAACTTTTTACAATTATGCAAGTACACATACATATGCAGCAAACATTTTGAACAATAAAATAAATTCATTCATTGTACTATATTGATAATACAAAAATAAAAGATTCACAAATAAGTTTATGAATTTTTGTTTTTGACAAATTTACAGAATGCTGAGCTTGGTGGAGTGCCACATTATGAGCATGATGAAAGTTTGTTTCTTGACAAAAGAGAACAGATGGTCTACAATGTTGAGAACAGAAATCGCGTGGATAACAAATGTAAGATGCCTAACAGAGAATTACTTCTTCGTCCACCATTCCATCATGAAACCTCACGGTATCAGAGTGAACTTATGTTCAGAAGGGATATGTAGATTAGTCATTTTACGAAACCTAATAATGAAATGTACATATGACAATCTTTCTCCTACTTGTTCTTATTTACGTGTGCATATAGTTAACTTTCTTTGTTGTGTTTTAAAGATTTAATCACTGTTGTCATTGTAAGAGTATTTTATTGTACACATGATTATTTTTTATCATACAGAAGTCTTTCTTGTTTAATCAAACCTCAATAGTTTTAGCATGGGTATATATGATTGTTTGTAGAATGTAATATCAACGTAGAGACAGCCTTGATTTTGAAGTATTTTCACTTTTCTTGCTGTTCTAGCTTCCTAGCTTAACTATCTAGTTAATATTACAAGATGTGAAGTAGCAGAACTGTTAACTTATATCTTTAATTGATTTCAGTAGTAGAATCAAAAGGTACAATCAATCATCAAAAGCAGTATTTTACATGCAGTATTATTTAAATCCTCTTATGTGTGTGCAGTTATTCTGCAATTAAGGCTCAACTGTTATGTTTTTTTCCTTAATCAGTATTACAAGCATGCTCTTGAAGCAGCACATATTTAATTGTTATGTTTTCTTACATTTATTAGAAATGCTTAGCTTAGATTCATACCAATATACATGTTTTGCCATGCAAACCACTGCAATTTTAAGATAAATTATTTCTGCAACATAGTAGTGTTGTTTTATTTATAAAGAACAGACTGTATTAAAAGTCACAATAACCAAAATATTATCCAATTAAGAATGAAGTCATCATATTGGTAAAAACAATCCTGACACCAGTCCATGCAACAATCAGGTACAGGTAAAGTTAACAATATGATCAAAAAACAACAACAACAAAGCAATTAAAACTTAAAATCATTTACTGTTATATAACTTGGTACACATGTATATCATCTAAGTCAGTGTCATTGGTATCTTTGAAGTACTTTAATTCTGCCATTTCCTTTACCTCTGAAACATTTACTTTTTTCAACCAGCTGTCAATGTTAAAAGGTACCTGAAGTATGGAGTAAAAAGCTGAATCAGTCATGCCATTGGGTGTACATGGCAGTTGGGTGTACATGCATTATAAGACAACAATAATTTATCACCAATTAAAACATGTTCATAAGCAAATAAAAATAAACTTAAATATGGCACTAATGATTGATTCAGAATCCTTGATTACCTTTATATTTGACCATGATTCTTCTATACTTGGTACTGTCAAAATAATTGTGTCTTTCTTCCTAATATTTTTAATAAGAAAGTCCCATATTCTGAAATACAAGTATTATACTTGACTATAATAGAGGAGATAAATAATTTAACAAAATAGACAATCTCAAACTGACATATGCTCTTCAGAGAGGGTTATACATCAAAGTCAGACATCAAGTGTTTCTAGTGGTCAGCATTCACTAAATTGCACACAATAAGAATCCTCTGCAGTACATGAGAATAAATCTTCAGGACAAGGAGTGAGAAGATAAGAAGCTCCATTTTTGAAGAAAATAAAATATTTAGTGTACATACATTGAGTAAAATGCTCATCAATTAAACCAGTTGCAATCCAGAATACCCAAATTATCCATTTTCAATAAATTTAATAGCAATTACACTGCGTTAATGAGGACAGTTCTAAACATTTTAATTGAAAAGTAGGGGCATCTAAAGTTTCATTAAACTTTACAAAATAAAAACACTGGTTCTGAATGATTAGTTTTAAATCAACTGAATGGGAAGATCTATTTCTCCAGAAGCAATTCAGATAAACATGAGCAAAGAATCCGCATGCAATAATTAGATACATTCATGTTTCAAAAATCAGGTGTGCCCCCCCCCCCAAAAAAAAACCTGGACAGTTTTTAAATATGTAAGAAGGGCAGCAACAGTGTTATTATTGAGGCAATTTAAACAAGCCGCCATAATGATACAAACAATCTATTTTATGAAGTTGTATCAGTAGATAACATTTTATAAATTCTGACAGGTAAATCTGTATCATTTCATTCATCCATAGAACAACAACTTGTAATATTTGCAGCAGCACAGTAACATAATAAGATGTGTGAAGCACTTTATTGTAAAACATTTCCATAAATGTCCAGGCTTCCCTAAAGTTGCCGGACCATTGGGCAAATTTCAAGCAAGTCCAGTAAATTTTCAGTTAGTACCTGACCAAATGTCTAGCAGCTGGGCACAATTTACAGCATTTATCACTTATTTATAATATATTTGGTCAGACAAATTTTCATTTGGTCAGATACAAATTCTAACTTGGTCTGACCAAATGTCAGACAAGCATTCCAGCACTTTTGAGAAGCCAGAATGTCCATCAATAAATACTTGGCTTAAGACAGATATATTTGCCAAACTTGAATCAATTAAAAGGTAACCACTCTTTAATCAAGTCGTCCGAACGGAACAAACAATTTGATCATTATCTTTTCTTACTTACTTCTGAAGTTGATCAAAAGCCTGGAAAAACTCAAACACATTGTTCAGGATTATCACATCACCTGGAAACAGATATAATCCATACAAAATAATTTCAGTAAGAAAAACAAAACAGAAAAAAACTTCATTTTTAAAAAAGCATGTATCAAATTTCACACTATGAAGTTATTCTAAAGTAATGAAATTATTCTGATTAATAAAAGGTCTATATTGGACAGAGAAGTCAAACAGTCAAAACAAGGAATTTCCAACATCAAAACAAATAAACCTCAAAAATGCTAAGAAATAAACATAAAAACTGCAACAAATAAGCCACTACTAAAAATATATACTAACTTGACTGTAGGAGTTCTCCATGCATCATGATATCACCTTGTACAATCTGAAGTATATACAAAAATATAATACAGTGCAATTATACCTAACACCCAGCAGAAGTTCTAGTTTTCAGATATATTGCATATAAAGGGATGTAGAAATGAGCTGGAAGCCGGAAAATCAACTGGCTATTTGAGCATCCTTGCTGGCTACTTTATCTGCACATGGGGCATTGCTCCTTTGCCCAAATTGGGGGGGGACCCTCAGATCCCCGTTTTACTTTCAGTAGCTTACCGGCTACATGAAAACATTTCTACACCCCTGGTATATGTGATCTGCATAGAAAATGGAAGTTTTCTGTAGGTCTGGTATTCAGAAGTTATGCTGTACATTATATTACACAATAGATAAAGCTAATAAAAGTGAAAGTAATTTGATAAACAGTATCAAGGAATCCTCTAGTTCTGTAGACTTGTGCTTAACTGGTAGAGTTAATTAATATACCTTTATCCTGTCCGACATACTGTATTTCTCGACAACTTTGTTTTGAAGTTCACAAAATGTTGGGTCAAGTTCAACACCAATTATAGAATTAGCTTCACTGTACAGATATGCCTGTGAATAAACATACCAGTAGTCTGTATCATAGTGAGCTTAGCAATAAATTTAAACAACATCATATAAATATAGAGAATAGTTTTCAGCCTAAGAGTCAATATACATGTACATGTAGTTTAATAATTGATATTCTACCTGACTTGTAACAATTATCTCTGAATAGCATTTTACAAGACATTAAATAAAATAGGAATACAAGTATGTACACAGTAAAGAATGGCTCCAGTTCGTGAACCAACATCCAGGACTGTCTTATTTCTTAGGTCTTGCAACAGAAACTGAAACATGTACTTCATCTGTGTTGTTGATGAAGAGTGAGATATAAATGCTGAAATATACACAATATTATCTACATAATAAATAGGTACATTGTGAAGTATATCAATGTAGAGAAAGAACAAAAGCAAGCCTGACATAAATGGTGTATAGACTGCTGGGCAACAGCTGATAGCTGTACATCTTACACATTTAAAACATCGTTGATCTCATACTAAGGCATTTCATGTAATTTTAAAGAGAAAATGCTACGTGACCTTTGGAATATGCAGATACATATTTACTACATGTCTTTCAGATCTATGCTTGTTAAAAGTCCTTTAAACTGATAAACATAAAGCTTTCTGAAAAGTAGTCTTTTGTTACATCGCACAAATATAGTTAGTGAAATCAACAATTATTTCATCATCTGAAAACTTACTTAATGGTTTTACTTGTTTTGACAGACAGTTTGTACAATAGTTTCTAGACATTTTCCCTTCATCAACTAAATCATCAATAGTGTCTTCATCATACAGAAAGGCATCTACATGTACAGTAGTGTTAGGATCACAGTCAGCATTCTGTATGAATACAAACATAACATTCAAAGTGAGCAACATATTTTTGAAATATCTATAACCTTAAACCTGATCACATATATACATTCATGTACTTTTACTTACATCAATTCTTTTGACAAATTAAAAATTTACAGTTATAACATTCTCATATGATAAACTTAACAGCACTATATGCATGTAATTTCTATTTTACAAAACTATAATTAATATACTCACTCGACCTGTTTTAGGAGTTACAATATTCTCTGTTTGTGTCACTCCTTCAACAGGTAAACTTTGACGTATGTCTTCTCGTATACTATTCAGAACAACATCAGAATTGTCATCTTGATTCATATTGTCTAATAGATCTGAAAGTCAAGTGTTCTTCCAAAATATTAATACGTACATCATTATAGATGTATATTATTAGTACACCTCTATATACATGTATACCATTAGTTCAATATTTCCACATTGCATTGAATACTTGTTTGGTTCAGCATAGCCAATCAACAGTATTCTTTATTAAACCTGCTACCACTAAATCAACAGACCAGTACTAAACCAACTGAACTAACAGCCTTCAGTAGTTTTGAGAAATACATTAATGCGCAGAGATGTGAAATACCATAATGATAATATCTATCAAGACTGTTCAAATTATCTCACCTTCTTGAACATTCTAATTTGTTGTGCATGACATATATCTGCTGTGTTTTGAATGAATGGGTATATATATATGCAGATCTGTGGAAGGCAAGAGGACTGAACTAAAATACTTGAACATATTATAAACCAAGCAAAGAGCTGAATAGGTAAGGCTATGACTATTAGATAGTGGCATGGGTCAATTATGAGTACTACAAAATAAAAACATTTTTCATGTATAGGCAGTACAGACAGGAAACTTCTAAGTTCTATAAAAAAAAATCACACACTATAATAACCAAGCCAGGCATAATCAGACACATTGTAATGGCAAGATGGACATCCTACAGGGAGGATGTCCTGTTCTGTAAAACTGAGCTTCTCATTGGCTTGAAATATCCTATGATACCCTCAAACATCATACCTGGTATTCAAAAAGATATTCATGACATTGCTGTTTAATGACATCATGAGCACGATTGTTGATAAACGTGAACATTTTGGCCATTGGCATTGAACAGGTGGATGATGTCCATGGTTTGGAGACTTGACATTACCTCAGTTCTACCATAATTAAAATTTTGCTAGGAACCTAGACATCCCTTTAATTGCTGTGTTACCATGAGATTTCTGATAGTCTATTGACAAGCACAGAATTAACTTCAGCTTGTTTCCGACACGCGCTCTTCATCGCGAAAATACATTACAAACCTATATTCCCGAAACAGACTTACTATTTACTGTATCTTTTGTCCAAAGTAAGAATTTCTCGACATCATTCCGTTTCAAGTTGGACAAAAGTGTTTGAAAACTCTCAACAGCTACTTCCAATTGCATTTTCATTCGAATTTTGTTAATATTTTGATAGGTTAAAATCCACTAAATTTGAAGTCAGTAACGTAGATCTAGCGACACTAAATTTACAAGAAATACACGTACACGTATACAGACTTGTTACCAGTTTCATCAACTCACATACACAGAGGCATATGCGTTATGCAAAATGCTAAGCATAAAGCAAAATGAATTCCTATAAATGAGTGCCCCATTAAGAAGTATGATGCTCTTTGACAGATTTAAACCAATTTGTGTCGTTTAATCTCCATATCTTACCACATTGGTTGCGTTCTAATCTGCAAGCATTTCATTTGGCAGTGAGTATCTTAAACTTTTCATTAAATTCTTTTATTAGTTATGTTGATATGATTATTTTTAACACATTAAAATGATATAAAATTCCTTATGATAAAACTGTACTAAGAAACAAAACATACATACATAATCTTCTAAATAGACATGCATAACTGCATGTGTTAATGACACATAAAATACCATTTCTCAAAAAATATCCATTTTGACATCATTCTGTTCAACTCAACTTATTGTTAATTATCCACTTGATTAAACTTTCATCTGTGAAATTAACATCAGTATATTATCATAAATCAAAGAAGGACATGTTTTTAAATGGTGATATATAAGTAAACGGCTATTGGTGCTGATCAGGTTTTTTTTATGTTATATCGGTGGCACAGAAAAAATATACATGATAGGAACTATTTTTGAAAGTCACATAGCTTGGCAGTTACCCATCTTACTTTCCAGAAAATTTCAAGAGGTTAGTATTACCCATTCTTGAGATATGCATTGAAACATCCTCCAAAAAATGGCCATTTTAAGCGTTATACAGTCTCACTTGAAAAAAAATGTTTTTTAAAATCCAAAATGCTCTGAATTTCAAGGAGAATTGGTGCATACATTGGTACAGTTTTATTCAGACTTCTGTTCTGCAAGTTTTGTTGCTTGAATTATTAAAATCAGTAAAATATTACTTATTTTACAACTGAAATGCCATCGGCTGTGATTTTGTTTTAACACAAAAAAATCAAACATATGCTCATTGTTATACTCAAATAATTAGTACAAAATAAGTGCTATTTAAACTTAAATTGACATTAATCATTTATTTTTTTATTATGGTCATTAAAAATCATTTATGGTTCAGGGTTAGTCCTGGTTTTAGCATGAATGATTGTTCTTTTGTAAATATTGAGAAGAAAAATTTCGTAGTGTCTGTTACCATGAAAAGTTTATGTTGCAATAGTTTCATTGTTTCATAAGTGTTAATCTTTCATTAGCTAATGTGTATCCATGGATTATCTAAGTTGGCCAAAATTTGTATTGCTATGAATTAATATTTCTGAAAATTTCTACATAGAAAAAGTTACAGACACTACACGAAAGGGTATAAAAATGAAAGAAAAAAGTCACTGTTGCTTTTGGACCTAAAATTTTATTTTACTCTAAAGAAATACCTATTTTTGATGGTGTAATGTTGTATCATACATTGAACTTCTGAGTAAAGTGCAAAAAAGTGATGTAAGAACTCTTATTATGAAATATTACATCAGACTTATGGTATTGTGTTTATGAACAATTCAAGACAAAACAAGGTAACCCAGATTTCTTACCCTAGAAGAATTGTCCTATCTATTTTCTATCATTTTTACCATGGAACAACCCTAAGGCATGGAGAGAAGACAAAAACAGACCTCCAGTGATGACCCAGGTATGATTCTGTTGTTCAGAAATATCTACACTGTATTTTGCAGTGTCTAACCAAAATTTCCATATTTTTAGTGAGTTGTTTGTTTTAATACTGTTCTTGATGTATGATAAATGGCTAAATAACCTTCTGGTAGGTCTTTTATGAATGTGAAGTTTCTAGCTTACTTATTTTTGGGTCTGATACCTGCTGCTTAAATGTCCTGAAATTTTTCACTTCCAGTTGAGTTTTTTACTTTTAATGTTCATATCCTGTTATAGATGCTACAGTTTAATAAAATAAAGTTTCGAAGTTTTTGCTGGTTTTTCTTGCAAGTTATTCACCAAGTGTAGTGTCTGTAACTTTTGTTATACCATAGGATCAAAATGGTACATAAAATAACAATGCATGCATATGTACAAAAAAATAAACTTGATCTGTGTAGGGGATGCCTTTAGCTTTGTAATTAACTCCAAATTAATGTGGTATCTAAGTGAGACTACTATCAGCACCAATGCCGTGTTTTAGCCAAAAGATAACATTTCCACAGCCCTTAAAATTATCGCATTAAATTCATCTAAGCAGGAATGTTTTATTGAGTTTGAAGAATATGGTAGCAAGAAAAAAAGAATGGCAATTTTATTTAGGAACGGCGATAACCAGTATATAGTGAGTAAAGTTCAAATTTACAGCAGATGGAATGTTTCTTCAAGGTTTCTCTGGAATGCAAAATTATAACTTTCAAATCAGTGTTTTATTTTGTCCACGTTGCCTTAAAAAGAAACTTGAAATGGCACAAAGGGCAGATTAATACATCCCCCACCAAATATTACAATTTCATGTCTAAGTCTACATTAATCATTATAAGAGCCATAATTCTCACAATGCGAGTTCAAATTAAAACTCCTGCCTCCATGCACATGTATGTATTATTATCTGGGACTGTACATAACAATATTATATAATATCCCAGTCATTATCTAGTAATTTGGTTGAGTTTAAACAAAATTCATGCTAAAGTGTATCTGGAGTTACATCACAAGATTGTGACAAGATAGACTGATTAGATGAATGCAGTAAATCACCCCTTCAGTCGTTATTGGATGGAGGATGTATAAGAATATGACTTTATTTTAATACAGACTGCTGCTCCTAAACATTATACGTATGTGACATAGACCAGTTCATCAAGGTCATGAACAGTGCTATGTAATGCAGTCCTCTCATCATGCCCTGCTGAGCCAGTTAAGTTGAAGACAATTTTAATAACCCACTTTTTCTATTTTAAATGATATCTTCAGTCAAATTGTAAACAAAGGCCAACTCAGGGAAATATTTCCAGTTAATCAAATGGGAGTCTGTTCACCTTTATGAAGAATTTTTACCTATAACATCAATAAATTTGTGTAGAAGAATTACTTCTGTGATGTTTTATTCGAAGGAGCACTTTTCAAACCTTTTAACATTTCTAGCGAGGAAACATGCCAGCAAGCTGGTTTTTAATCAGCTATGTTCAACACACATTCCCTACAAAACTAATGACCAAACATCAGTGTTCTTTACTACTAAGAAGTAATGTGACAAGAATAAAACTGGCAATAATTATAAATTATTTATTTATAGAAATCACAGGAATAGAATATATACATCCTTCCATGAAGTAAAAAATCACATAGATATTAAACACAGCCACAAGATGGTGTCTACATAACGTTAGACATACATGCAGATATCTGTAGTGATAAAGCAGAAGTTTCTAATGACACATGGGACATCATGAACAGACAGAAAATCATAAATAAAGGAGTAACAAAGAAGTAAATATAAGCCAGCACATTTTCAGTTGTTTCAGTAATTATTGACAAAAGTAATCCTTATACTTCAAAAGGATAAAACTTAAAAATGATTTTACTGAAGGGTTAAAGTAACGATAAAATTAATCCGAAACATTCAAGTATAATTAACAAAGTGCTTAAACATATTGCATTCAGAGACAATTGTAAGATTTGGTGAAACATTGAAATGAAAAATGAAGTGAAACTAAATATATATATATACAAGAGTGGTATGTCTGCCAGTAATAATGTTTTTATGAACACACATAAACAGCATTGTTCAAGAAATTATTCTTAAATTCATTTCAATCTATATTGAACCAAATAAATAAAAAATGAGAAAAAAACCACATCAATTTAAAAAAGAGGACAGAAGTAAGAATATATTATATTGGAAACACCAATATCATGCTTGTATTTGATGTAGAATCACACTTTTTCTTCATAATTGGAAGTGTTTGGCAATATCTAAGCAATTAGATCACAAGTTAATTTATAATTCGTTCCTATTTGTCTTCAATATGTAAATATTTGGTCACAATTCTGTATATATTTTAATGTCTCACAGACATTTTATTTATTATGGAACCTTTTGCTGGGATCCTTGGCATGGTCCAATAACAACTGACATGGTGAGAACTCATCTCCGTACCATTGTTGAAATTTCAACATTCTATCAACAAGCTGCTGGGCACCATGTAAATCTATGTAACGGAAAGGTCCTGAAAAAAATTAATACATCTTATACAGTTACATTATACCAGAAATATATATATATATATATCAGAAATAAAAAAGGTCATGATATTCTTTGCGAAACCTGTTGACATATTTCACTTACCAATGTCAGAATTTTAATGCACTATGAACAAACTTCAACATACAGACAACTTTAATCTACACAACGCATCATGGACAATAATGTTCATAACTCAGAATATCTTACAGTGTGAAATCCTTAACCTATTTATTGAAATGAATATGAAGCATTTGAATCTCAAACAGTAGACATAAACAACAAACCTCCGAGAAATGGTGGAAATCCAAGGCCAAACACTGCACCAATATCGCCCTCCAACTGTAAACAGAACATAATCAATCAGACACATATTTGATTTTAAAGAGGACATATTATGCTTCAGTATCGATGTAATTACTAAAAGAATTCATCTAGTATGATACATTTATGTTGTAATGGTTTTAAGAATTAATATTGAGAGACAACTACATGGAAAGACATTGCAAACAATATAGTGTTTGACTCTCTGTTCAAATATGTCAGGTTTTAAAGTTTTAGAAATTTCATGCCATTAATTAAACAAGGCAGAAATAGTGAAAGGCAATTCAATCTAGTGACAAACTTACAGGATTTTCAAGAATGCCTTCCTGTAAGCACATAACAGCTTCATTAATGAATCTTGAAGCTAATCTGAATTGTATATCTTCATCTGTACAACTGAAAATACATTATTATAATCAATAATTTGTATAGAATGCTTCATATCCATAGTCATATTGTACAATGAGCAAGTTAATGTCAAATATTATGTATTAAGTAAATTAACAAAAAGCTAAAATCTAGATATACAAATGAGAAGAAATATTAACATTTTTTTTTAATGAAATATGAGTTTACCAAATGAATCTGACCATCTAACATGTCTGGTAAAAAATTATAAAGTCTAGTAAGAAGTGACAATTTTATGAAGAAAAAAAAAGCAAAATCTTTCTTAGGTCGAGAATGGAATTGCTCCAATAAGTAGACAGGATAATTTAGTGCATGATTTCAAGTATTTCAGAGACTAAATCATAAATGATGTAACCATGACAGCCTCAGCACAAGGTATTGCTCACAGAAGATTTTAAGAATGAAACAACTAATAACAGAATTAGTGCAAAGAGAATAACAATAAATTTTATCAAACTAACCCTGCTTTTGGTTCCAACTTGTATTTTTCAAGAATAGTTAAGGCTGCATCATTTTCTGGCTTCTTTTTCGAGTTTTTTTCATATAAATATACACCCTTTCCAGCTTTTCGGCCTGAGAAAACAAAACAAAACAGTTAAAGAATTTAACAAAATAGTAATTTCTAGATATGTTCACATACACATAAGTAATATACCATAGCAATAAATGTGGGAAGGGAACCATCAACATTCCTATTAAGATTGACTTAAGTTGGCAAGACAATTTATAGGGTGGGGCTGAAAGATTGTGTGAAGAAAAAGTGGACTGAGTGACTTAGATGATCAGAGCAATACCTCAGCACAAATCCTTACTTATACAGGAAAGCTAAAACAAAAGTAAGTTACACTTGTGCTTTGATTTCATGTTTCAACCCTGAATTAAAACAGCTGACAGATACACAATTTCATATAATACGAACTAAAACATGACACCTAAGAATTTCAGGGATAAATAACTGCAATGTTAACACAATAATCAAGAACATTACTTGGTCATAAATACCAAAATTCATTGAATGACAATAGCATTTCAAGAATGGAGCACAAATTACAATCATTTTAGGTGAACGTGATTTTTATGTTTTACATTTAAATAAAAAAATCTTTGGAAACTAACCTAGAAAACCTGCATCAACCATATCTTTAAGAACATTAACATTTCCACCACCAAATCTTGCACCAAAAGCCTTGCCAAGATCTTCAGCAACATGAGAGGCTACATCAATACCAACTTCATCAGCAAGAGTTGCAACACCAACTGGCCATCCAAACTCTCTGGTCAGTGAATCAAGCTTCTTAGGAGCAACACCTTCCTAAAGTAACAATAAAAATTAAAACAAAAATCAATAATCATGACATGGAATACAGAAAACTAATTCATTGGGATTTTTAATTTTAATAATCATACATTTAAGAATTTCCAGTCAATGAACTACCATACAATTATTTAAATGTTTATTTTTATGAATGCCAGTTTTAAGCAATAGATCTCAATGAACATGGACAATTGTCTAAACTCTATTTACAAAATGATTTTGACCTTCATGTAAAAATGTTAAAATCTTACAAACCTGTAGACATCTGACAGCTTCAGAAAGTGTTGGTGCTAATATTCTGGTTGTATAGAAACCTGGTCCATCTTTGACTACAATCACAACCTTGCCTTGTTTCAGACCTACAGACACAGCAGCAGCTGAAAAACAACAACAGAAAGTAGATAGTATAAAAATCTGTATAGTTTTAATACCTAATTTCATACTGACTGTCACAAATTATACAATTACAGCAAATTGTATTGTAACATCATTTATAGATCTACCATAATGTTAAGAAGGCTAAGAGAAGTATGCATAACTGAAAACATTATAACACATAGGATAGCCGTCTGTAATAGATTGCTTTGTGCACATGGAGAGTTACACTCCATAACTGAACATTAGTTAAAATGGTTGTATTGCAAAATTTACCAGCAGTGTCTTTAGATGTTTGATCAGTTGTAATTATCTCCAGCAACTGCATCTTGTCAACAGGAGAGAAATAATGCATACCAATAAACTGAAATGTAAGGGAGAAATAACAGTATCTTGGCAAAGCATAAGGTACAATTTTCAACATTATGTGTAAATGATAGAAAACTACTTGAAACATTTCATTGACATAAATATAGATCCAATTATATTCACACAATATCAAAAACACATGCTATCATATCAGGAACAAATCATTCAGAGACCTGGTATACACTGGTTCAATTCATTCATTTATCAGCTTCAATGTTGCAAATCTGTTAAATCTTATGGCAATCAATATCAAACTAGGTAATTACTTATCACATTTTAATTTATATATAATATTACTATGGTAGGAAATTTTTAATGTTTGTGATGTATTACTATAAATTGAAAATTTAATTTTACAATACCTTATCAGGTCTGATGCTAGCTTGCGCAATCTGTGATATGGGTAAGGCTGATGTATTGGAGGCAAATATACAGTGGGGTGGAATTTTCTGTAAGTAGAGAAAACATTGTACATACAGTAGAAACTCATTATATTGAACTCGCTACTACTTATATCGAAGTAATTATAAAGACCAGAATCTTGTCCTTCTTTTTACACATGAAAATGCATTTATTTTGAATTCAATATTTCTTTATTTTTTGCATACTTAAGCAGATTTTTGGTCCCAAACATCAATTTTCAACATTACATAGACCATCTATGTAAAACCAATTAAGCTGACGATTAACAAAAGAATTTTTTGCACCTTTAATGCCAACAAACACCTATTAATTCCTCCATTGATAGGATATTTTGATAATTGATACTTAATTAATGGCAATTATGTAAACATGTCAGTGTCCATGCTCGTGATTAAAAAATCAGTATGTGTGAATAGTTTGTAATTTTTTGAGTGTTTTTTTTATGTTAATGTCGCATGTTTTCAGAAATAAATTTACTGAAAGTATAAATGCTGTGTTCCATTCCTATCCCATACACAGAATAGCATGATTAAATGATTATTGCAACACACAGACGATCACTCAAAATGTAAACACAATCTTTGAATTTTTCCTATAATACTGAAGTTTGTTTATATTGAACAATTTCGTGAAGTCCCTTGAACTTCAATACACAGAGTTTCAACTGTAATTAGACAAGTAATAATATGTAAATCAGATACAACATGTAGCCACTGGAGCACAGTATGGTGCAGGCTATCAAAGATCTAAAATAGAATAATCTGCAATAATTGGTAACTACAGAAAAACAAAAGATTTTGGTATTTAAGAATGAGATGTGTATATACCTGTTCAACTTCTTTCACTACTTTATGTTTGATATTCAGATCTTCAAATACTGCTTCAACAATAATGTCGCAATTCTTGAAATGGTCATAAGATGTAGTTGGGTCCAAATTCGTTAGAATTTTGTCCTTCTCAAAACTGAAAACAAAATGAAACAACTTATAATATCCATATTTAACATATTAGCAATCCTGAACACAAGGTGCTTAATGTGAGCAATTTGTATCAGAATTCTGTGTACATCAGACACTAATGGATGGTGAGAAAACTTGAATTCACAATTTAGGCTATAATGCAGAGGAAAATCTATTACCTTAAAACTGCAATACAAAAATAAATTTCAAGTAAGATTTAAGTTAGCAGCACTTAATTTTCATACAGTATAAAAAATGGCATTACCTTGTTATTTTCTTTCTCTTCACTTTTGTGTCCAAACCTTTGGTTATCTGTTGTTCTCCACGTGCTAAACCCTGTTCAGTGACGTCCTTCAATATCACATTCACACCTTTATCTATGGACACCTGAGCAATACCAGCTCCCATTAATCCAGCACCCAGCATACCAAGAGTTCTTCAAGAGAATGCTCAGAGTTAAAAACATGACCAGAAAAGACAATAAATTCAAATTTCTTATACAGGAAACAAATGATTATAAAGAGGATTTAAAGACGATTTCGGTAGTTCATAACGCGCAACATTTCTGCACATAAGGGAGACAACAAAGCTCTTCACGGAAGATACACTTGCATAGTTTTCGGACAACCAACGTATCCGCGAGCGCGCTAAATACGCAACCTATAATGTGTGCTCTATTTTTTAATAGTGACTAATTTATGTGAAACACTACATGTACAGTTCAAAATTGAATTACTTCATATGACTGTAATGAAGGTTCATCATTTATTGCAAATATTTGTTGATGATGTAGCTGATATTAGGACTCTGAGCTAACATTACCTCAAAGACTCAAATGTTTTTAAAGTGAAATATGTGGTACAAAATTGTTCTAAGATATATATCAAAACTAAAAAGTTTTATTGGATGATAAACAGAAAACTACACTTTATTAACTTCATATACACATTACAAAATTTAACTGAAATTGGCAAATATTTGTTGACAATGCAACAGAATTTAGAAGTTGGAGGTAAAATAAGCTCAGTAACCCCATTTTTTATCTCTGAAATGTGTTTATTAGACATTGTTCTACGATATATATCTAAATTAGAAAGTTTTATTGGAAAATAGGCAAAATCTTTATTAACTTGATATGCATATTTTTGATGTTAATCATATTTGTCGACTACTTTTGACAATATAACTGAATTTCAGAGTTGAGACTGAAATTAGCTCGGTAACCTCATGTTTTTATTACTGAAATATGTTTATTAGACATTGTTCTAAGATATATATCAAAATTAGAAAGTTTTGTTGGAAGAATATCGGAAAAGGGGGAATGAATGATGAAAAATAATATTTTTTTTGTCGAAATTGCAGCCCATTTTTTCATGCATGCAGTTGAAAATAAAAACATAGTATGACAGAATTAAATCATTTATGGTATAAATTGTGTTAAATTAACACAATATGTGCCAAATGAATACTTACATGTAAAAACAGTATGTTTGAGCACGATTTTGTCATGATATAACAGTATAAGTATGTGTTTAGCGATAAGCTCTTTGTACACAGCAAATCTTAAAAAACAGCTGCACACCTACACAAAGTATGAGCTGTTATCTCGAAAACTAGTTCGGTGACCCCTGTTTTTCTTTCCATTTTTGGATTTGTTATACTTTTTTCTATAAAATATGAAAAAATGATCACTTTTCCTTGAATAAAACAAAATGCAGATATCGTCTTTAAAGGCCTCTTTGTGTGATTGCTAACTATAAATGGTCATAGTTTTCTACTATCTAATATTTACACATAAAAATCATCGAATTTGAACACTTACTTCACTTCTCTCTCTGGTTTACCAAATCTGTTCTTTTTACAAGCAGTTTGACCATTGAATAAACCTATCAATGCTTGACTTTCTTTTGTCATGGCCAATTCTCCAAAAGCCTGCAAACATGTGACAAATGCATGATATGAATTGGGACTTGGAACTATAAATATTTGGCATGAATCATCGTAAGTACATGTTTCAAAAGTATCAGCTTTATTAATATTTGTGTGAGTTATCATACTTTTATAAACTTAACTAGTTCCATGCATCATAAAAAATATAAATTGAACTGTTGCTTTACTTTTGCTTCTGCTTCAAATCCCTTTGTAACTCCATGTCTGGCCCCAAGTTTTGCAACCTGAAAGCAAAAATAAAAAGTGACTTACAAGGTGAACATGAGACAAAATGATATCAGAACAATCTTTCAATGAATATCTGTTCAATTTCCAGAGGCTACATTTTTCTAGAGAGGATGAAAGAGACCATTAGGTAAATAAAACTCACTTCGATTATCTTCAAAGGAGCTGGATATTTTCCTTTGGTTTGTTTCATGACAGGACCTTTAACACCTTTCTCCCAAAACACATCTCCAACGCGTGAACTAGCAAACATATCAATGTATTCTGAAATCACAACATAAGCTTTACAACTAGGCAGTTTTTAAAGTGACAGACATTCCTTACAATAATTTTTAACAATGCCAATAATTTACAAGCATCAGATTATAACCAGACACTAATTACAGTTTAAATAAATGTCGGACAATTAATCAATTAATTCCATGTATAAAATCAAATAGTGTAAGAATCTAAATTCATGTATGCATGATTAATACTTACTGTTCATTCCTTTCTTTGCACGAGACGGTTTTTTCACTGATCCATCTGCAAGCCCTCTGCAAATAAATTATATTCTTTAACAATTTTTTCACCATAACTTACAGTATCCTTAATGTCTGTCATAACACATCCGTTTACATGCATTTTATGGCTAGTTAGATAGTGATTTCTCTCAAATAAGACCTTGTTTTGGCTAATGAAGAACATACATCAATTATATAATGCATTCTTAGCTTGTTCAGTTTTTAGGTTTAGTAAATTCAAATGAAAGATAAATAAAATCATTAAGTAAGACGACTAAGAAATTTGTAGTCATCAACTACAGCACAAAAAGGATACTTTAAAGCAAGTTTTTTAGCACAAGGTTTTAATATTTATAATCATGGCTGTATGCAGAGCCTATCTGAAACATGTTTTGATAAAACATAGCATAAATTTTGTTTTCATTCACCAAAAATGTAAAAAATTATAAAACCAAAATAGTTAGCACATATGGATACAACAGAGAGACAGAAATGAATGAATCCTTAAAAGTTGTGACTTTCTTTAGAGATCTGTTGATTTAATGACAGTATAAATGAACTTACACCACATTTAAGTCATTTCAACTTAAAAATCAATAACATAAAAACATGATTATTAAGTAGCACACATACTTAGCTGCAAAAATTGCAACTCTTTCCAGTTCTGCCATTGTGTTTTCTGAGGCACTTTTCAAACCTACACCTAATAAAGAAATAACAAGAAATAATAATTTATTAAATTTAGAATTGCCTATTTGTACAAAGAAAAGGTTTTCATGTTTCTTGTGTATTACCAAGTAATATAATAAAGAAAACCTGAGACAAAATATAAATCTGTAAACTTATCGTTTGTTTAACAATTTAAACACTGAACAAAACCATGTTTAACAAACACTGTCACATTTGTTGGACTCCAAATAAAATAAATATCATTTAATGAGACTGTTACAATGTTACCATACTATAGCAAAGTATGTTATGAATATATTACCAATTGGTTCCATAACCATATCCACAAGTCCAATTTTCTTCGCTTTCTTGGGATCAGTCATCTTTCCTGTCAGCATCAATGGCATAGCAGTTTGAAATGGCAACTGAAATTTGTATAAAATTTATCCATAATCAACTAATACCATGTTAAGATCAAACCTAACAAATGTAAATTCTACTGCAAAGTAAATGAAATACAGATATAAACCAGTACGCATTATCCATTCTAACATTGTGAAGCGTATGGATGACAAATAATGCATTTGTTTATCAGCATAACAACTAATCTTCAAATACCATTATCTTCATCAACAAAACTTTGACATTTATTAAAGAATACAAGAAACCATTATATAATAATGGGGAGCAACATTCATGAAATCAATGCTTTGAATTTTGAAATAAAAATCCTTCATAACTAAAATAAAATACTAACTAGTTTGAGCAATCTCTGAGTACCTCCACCACCAGGTAACAATCCCAGCATTACTTCTGGTAGACCAAGCGATGTCTTCTTATTGTTTACAGCAATCCTATAGTGACATGCTAATGCTGTCTGAAGATAGAGCAACAAAATCCAACTTTACAATTACTTTAAGTACACCAAAAATTGTGACGATGATTATGCCTTAATTTCACAGACATTAACTTCTTGGAAATACAGCAAACATGCAACAGATTGAAGAAAAACTGATTTTTATGCAATAATCATGAACAGATATAAATCGATTCCGGCACTTTGTTTTTTATTTTTAAGAAAAATATTTCTGCATGAGCTAGGTATGCTAACTGGTATATACACAATCAAAACAGTTCATTCACATCTCCAAAATAAATAGAAAACTAGAGTATGATATCAGATATCACAAAATACCTGTGTTCCTTGACTCTGAATTATAATTTGTTCAATTAACTTTATTTTTCATCCCCAATCTCATCATTTTAATGCTATATCATAGCTATGATATTAACCTATTGAAATGAATATCTACACATACCTCCAGTCCACCACCAAGACAAACACCATTAATAGCAGCAACAACAGGAATCTTTAAAGCTTCTAGATCATTAAATAATTTTTGACATTCACTTGATAACATAGTTGCCTCAGCTTGTGATTTGCATTTAGAAATCATGCTGTAAAGAAAAATACATGATATCATGCAATGATTGGGTAGACCAATTGTAGTAAGATGCATGCACAAATATCCATATTCTTTAAACAGCATTTTATTATTAAAAAAACATTACTTAGAAGACTTTTGACTCGATTATTTTTCTGATTCTTAAACATCAATTGTGAATAAATGTACCTTGAACAGAGGCATGCATAACATGGTCATTATGATAAGCAAATAAAATGCAGTGCATGAGAAACTAAATAGAATTATAAAGCAGTATGAACAATGAATGACAAAATAAATCTATTACCCAATATCAGCACCAGCTATAAAACAATCCGGTTTCCCAGATATAAGAACAACACCATTAACTTCAGAACTGGTACTAATCTCTTGGTAGATCTCCTTAAACTCATTCATTGTACCTTCATTCAAGGCGTTTACCTGAAAAAAAAATGGATTTTGACAAAACTACCGATTGGTGGCATCTACCAGTAACTAAACAACAAATTCTGTCAGTCTTGAAAAGGTTCTAGCTAATGTCAGTTCACCGTATATTGCTCAATACTATGTTATACATGGACTTCAACACTATTTAAACTCCATTATTTTAAATTGTATACAATAGATATTCCATCAGGCAAAGACTTCAACAAATGTTTTTATGAGTTAATCTAAATATTTTATCGTATTACACAAGTATTTAGTGTGGGATACATGAGTAAGATTGTCAAAACTATCCACAAAATTTGGAACAATTTTTGGCATTTAGCCTTAGAATATCAAACTCATGTTGACAGAACACTCACTGTTGCAGTTTTGTCGTCAAACTTGACCACAGCAATCCCATCCTGAACTTGGCAGCTGAAGTATTTACCTACAAAAAAAAAATATTCAATACCTGTTTTGGAGCATGCAAATCAATCAGACTGTGATAATAAATAATGATTTTTTACTCTGGTAAAACTGGCTGTTAGGAATCTCAGCTTTAACATTGATGCATGATATCTTAAGTGTACCATAAATTGCTCATAGTGTTTTACTCAAGATAAATCAAAAACCTGAAAGGTTAGTTATAAGATTAGACCACTGATTGATCACTTCATTATTTAACATAGATGAGCAAGATAGGAAGGGACACAAAATATGAAAGAGCCAATTTTTCAAGATACCTCATAAAGTTAAAATCTTTAAACTTTATTCATGGTATTGCTAGTATTGTTTGATATTCAAACGAAATCAATAATAAGTGGTCAGAAACTATAAAAGGTCAAAGTCGTGAAAGAAAAAGTGTACATAAACTTACCATAGTTCATGATATTGGTGGTGGAAAAGTTCCTGAACCCAACATCTGAAAATGAAGAAGAGTATACGATATTGTGATAGTATTTAAAAATAATTTCTTTAAAAACGAATGCCTTCATTGAATCTAAACATAAACTTCAGAGCATACTTTCAAAATCATGGTTGAGATGTGTACAAAATGCTAACTCACAAATATTGATGATTAGGCAACCTCAACACAAAAATAGATTCTTCTGCGCAGAACCTAAGCAAAGTCATAATAAGAAATTTTGGAAAACAGGCAGAATTTAAAGAGACTAATGTGTTCAGACAAAAAATAAACACACCAGTACATTGAATCAGAATCATGCTTTTAAATTGTATGACATCTATTTTGATTAAAAATTTTATAATGGTAATAAATTGGACATTTTTGTGGCATCTTTATCACAAGTTATCAAGCCTGTTTAAAATCCCTTCCTTCAAAAACATGAGAATGGTACAGTAATTTCTAAAGATTAATCTATTTAGTACATAAAAAGTACTGCCTATTGTTTTGACTAGTAAGATGATGTTGATTATGAAGTCATTTGACTTACAAGTTTCTGTGCAGTCAAAATTAATATCAGAAAATCAATATCAATTTTTAAAAAGGAAACACTGAGGTACATGTTCTTGTCAATGTATTGAACAAACATAACCTCACAAAGGAAAGTTAACACTAAGCATAGAGGAAACGCACACATGGATCGGGTGTCTGAGGACATACTTAGTTACTGTTAACAAAGTGAAAAGGAAACATTTGTTTGCTCCATCATGAATTTTGATTCCTAGTGACTTTAAACCTCACTGATAAATATCTTTTAATCCCCATTTTGTACATATTTGCATTTAAGTGCTGCTTTATCCACTTGCCAGAATTATGGGCAAGTGTGCTATATGAGGATGTATGAGCTAAGTAAATGATAGCACAAGAATAAATGATATTGAGCATGATTTTGAAATGGAGGATTAGTCTCTTCATAGTATCTAGTCTTCAAGAGAATTTTGTCATCTATAGTTAATATAGTCTTGGACATAGCACGCACAAGTACAGATACAATGTGAAATAAATAATACCTGAGTCGATTAAAGTCACATCGTTAATTGATGAAAAGACATAAATTAATGGTAAAGACTTGGGTTGTGATGAAGCTTTCATTTATATTGAATTTGACCATAAATAGACAAAATATTGACTGTATCACTGACTGCAAATACAGTCTAAGGAGAGACAATAGCGGTAAAATTCCAAGAAACAATTGCCATTTACACCATGTTATAAACATATACACTGTTATATATATACCAACTCGAAATAAAATTTGTATTTGTACACCAATAAACCGGAACAGTCCCTGTGATGAGTCAGATGACAATAATCACAAAATTATCCAGTCACAGAATATTAACTTTTTTATTTATAAAGCTATTGATTTGCTTTCTCCAAATTTTTGATAAAGGAAATCACACTCAATATAAAGCATTGTCTCTGACATGTGTGTCACCTGCCGACTGCTCTAGTGCGTAACTTAATGTAAGAAGGCATCCTTCTTATGTCCTCTGTAAAAATCACAAATTTTCGCGAACGCAAGAACGTCAGACTCAATTCATAGAGATGCTAAAAATACCGAATTAATTAAAACCCATTCGCTTTTCTTTTATCAGAGAAATAAACATACATCTTTTACCTGTCTTAAATTGTGAATTCAGACGGGACAATCGCCGAAAAACGCCTACGATACGACCAGCCATTTCGCCGGTAAACTTTGTATTCTCGTGAAATCACGCACAACTGTTGGAGTCTCGGACAAAAAAATATGTACAAAAGTCGCTTTTACGATTGTGTCATATGAATAAGTCTATTGCACTTGCTTTATGAGGAAATTTATCTCACAGAAACATCGCAATTACTACATAAAAGTATTTGCAATAAGCAGATTCCGTGTCTAAAATATTGATCACGTGATCGTGATTCGTGCAGAACTTCCATCATGGCGTCGATGTCAAACATGTCGAGGGCTGCTCTGAGTTTTCAGACTAAATCGGGTAAATTTGTGAATGTGAATGATGTGTTAATTTTTAGATAGTGAAAATTAGTAATCATGAACAACTTTGGTTTAGATATTTGATGAAATGTTGTATAATTTGTTGATAAATTGACGTTATATATAATGACCCTGAATGTTCGCTAGTTCTGGTTAGTGTGATAAGGGTCAGTATATATAACGTTACTAATTCTTCTACGTCTTTTTCTTAATTTGAAGTATTAACCTCGTTACGTGCCGCAATATGCATGTCAGTCGGTTACATTGTTATCATAGTCTAATATGGGCGTTTTTACACATGTCTAGGTGACATAGTTCGAGCAATAAATTTGTGTTCATCAGGGTCTTTCTGTTTGAATGACCCTGTGTTCATGAAGTCCTAGAACCATCTTCCCTTAGGGTTGAATCCCTAATGGTTGACATCACGTCCCAGGCAATCAAAATCGTTAAATGTAAGGAAATGTGATAAATGTTAGGAAATGTGATAAATAAGGAACATATGTTGAAATTTGTCATGGTTCATCTCATGCCTTTGGACTTAGACTAGACTAGCTCAATTCATGCAGCTATTTTGTTGGTTGATTTTATTACTGAATAATTCAGTGAATTAAGTTCACCATCCCGGACAGAGCTCAATAAAAAGCCTCATTGTCATGAACTGTTTAATTAGTTAGGTTTACCAATGGCCTGTTAGAAATGCATCTTCTACTGTACTAAGACTGTTTTAATCTGGAAGATGCGAATGCAAGGATTTCATCGATTTTCATTGATGCAATGTTGTAAATCACCTATTCTTAGCAATAAGGAACACTTTTCTTCGTACATTTGGTCAGAACTGGAACAAAAATGATTTTTGAGTTCAGAGTATCAATAGGTAACATTTTGTGTGTTGTAATGCAAAACGTTGTGTGCATCATTGCCTTCTGAATGATTATATAACCATTAGAAACATCATGGTAGAGGCTAGATGATTCTGAATCTGACATTACCAATAAAGGGTTAACAAATGTGATTGAGTGAATCTGACATTACCAATAAAGGGTTAACAAATGTGATTGAGTTTATTTTTGTGTATGTTGTGTGAGTACTATATAATCTCTGTACATGAAAATGTAATTGTAATGGTACTAATATAATTCAAAATCCTTATGCATTTCTTTAGAAAACCATATGTATTTAATTGTATATGGGATAAAAAAAATGCCACCTGCAGATTTGGAATAAAAATTTTATTCCTCAGAAGTTATGAGCCTTAATTTAAGTCTTTAACATGAATCAAAACTGAAACATACTGATATTAATGTAATGAAAAAGGTATTGGTATACCAATACAAATGTTTCTGGGCATATGGAATGTGGGCATCAGCATTTCATTACGTTGCAAATCTGCTGCAACTTGTATTTTTTCAAAATGTTCCTTATAAATGAGAATGAGTGAAATTGAGATATTAGGATTTATTCGAGGTGTCAAAATTTTGTTGTATCATGATAAATGTGATTGGATTTTAGTATTTAAATATTTTGTCTTGATATTCAAAACAAAAATTGACATTCTTACTAATCTGACAAAAAAACAGTTGGTCATTTCAATATATTTCGCCTAAAAATAATATTTTTTAATTTTCAGCATTTCTAAGATGCCTTTCAACAAGTTCTGTAAATGCTGCTGGTTCACCAACAACAAAATGTAAGTTTGTAGTATTTTTTTTTATTGTATGTAATTCTATCAATACTCCAATTTATAGAACTGCATGATTGGTATCCTCCATGTACAGTAATTACATAATGTTGTGAAATGAAGTGGAGATAGTTCTCATATGCATTAAAACTGTATGTCCAACTTTATGTCCAACAAAATTATCTAATCTTGTGCATGTATACCACTATCAACAAATCTTGTTGACTTTCAATCCGTACTTTAGATATTTATGCATTGAAAAAATAGCTTCTTCATTAATAATTACACTTAGGAAGGTAGTATGAAAATATACAATTTTATTCAAATAAATGAGACACTCAATTTTTGCTTCCTTGGTTTCATCAAGATGATGTATAGATATCAAATGAAAATTTAAGATTATGATAACAAATTTGATGAATGGAGTACCTTCTGTTTTCAGCCAAAAAATCACTGGCCAAACCTAATGTACGTAATGTAGTTTTAGTGGAAGGAGTAAGAACACCATTCCTACAATCTGGCACTGAGTACAAAGATCTGATGCCTCATAACCTGGCCACAAAGTCACTTACGTAAGATAATATTTTCAATCTTGATACATTAATTTCAAATACAATAACTGTATTGCTATTTGCAAGTGTCTGTAGAGGATATATTTTAAAATAACTTGTATTGAATCTTATTTTTATTGCATGGAATAATCATGGCTGTTATGATTCTTTAATTGAAATTAGTGCTTAATGTGTTTTTGTTTTTACTTTAAGTGGTCTTATGAAGAGGACTGGAGTTAGCAAAGGTTAGCATTATTGTAATAATATCGTAAAAGTGTTTTTTAAATGCTGGTTTATTAGCGGACAGAATTTTAATGTTGAAGTATACCCTGGAAGGAAGCTTTATGGCACAGTTGTCCAGCTCTAATGTTTGGCCTAAATGTTTTGTGATATTTATATAAATGTTTTTAATGATAAAGCAATCAGTTAACCTTATTATTAGATTTATGGATTTTTTATATTATAGTAAATGATATTTATAATGTGGTTAACTGTTCTTTTTTCAGATGTAATTGATTATGTTGTGTATGGTACAGTCATACAGGAGGTAAAAACCAGCAATATTGCTCGTGAGGTGAGTTCACTTCATGATTAAAATATTTTCAACCTAGCCTAAGTAAAAAAAGTGCATATCTGGAAAAATTGGTTACTATTTTTGTGAGCAAATCATGTAGTAGTTAGATATATTTATTGTAATATCATATATTATATGGTATATCACGTTTTCAATGTCCTTAACTGAATAATTTCATTTTCAGGCTATGTTAAGTGCTGGATTTTCAGACAAGACACCTGCCCACACAGTAACACAAGCATGTATTTCATCTAACCAAGCTATTACCACAGGTATATTGTCTCCTGATGGATATACCATAGCTGTATTGTTATATTTTAAACCTTCTCATCAATGAAATACATGTGGTCTGAAACTTAGTGGAAACCCTAACTGTGATGTGTTTTGAAATTGGTGATCAGTTATTCTTGATTATAATACCCTTGATGTAGTTGGTGCAAAAGGACATATAACTTTAATTGGTAGTGTTTATGAGTGATCTTTTTATCGAAGGGTCTAGACTTGGGGCTTTTGTGGAAAATAACTAAAATAAGTGTCAATATTAAGATGTATGCAGTTAAATAAATATAAGGTGGGATTAAACAAGTATGTTGACATTTTTAGGGATTGGTTTGATAACATCTGGTCAATGTGATGCTGTGATTGCTGGTGGTGTAGAGTTTATGTCTGATGTGCCTATTAGACATAGTAGAAAGATGAGGAAAATTATGTTAGAAATGAATAAAGCCAAGACTGCTGGTAAGAAATGGAAGTTGTTCAAGCAAGTGCTTAATGGTCCAGTTTGGATGCCTGAAGTAAGTACTGACTATTTGTATATTTTTTCATATCAGTTCTGTTCTTTTCTGATATCAGCTAGTGTTTTGACTTACCAGTACTTACTACTTACACACAAAAAGTGGTATATATGAAGTGCTTTCTCATATGTCGTTACTCTACTCTATTTAGATTGAGTATGACTGTTTAAAAGAATGGAACATACAGAAACTTGATGCAGATATGCTGGCAGCATTCATCAACTGTGCTGATCTAACTTACAAAATTGTTGCTCAATTTTCAGTAAAGTTGATCTCAGTGTAAATGGGTACCAAATCTCAGTGTTAATGGGTACCAGATACAGCAAATACTGTTTAGCCAAGTATAAAAACCAGTCAGGTCACTCAAGTTTCTTTAGGCTGTCCTTTATTTGTCACAAGTTTAGCAACTAAGCTCTGCCTGATCTATTTGTCCCTTTAATTGATGAAATGCATCTCATTTACACTGTCTGTATTCTATCCTCAATGTTTTGTATTTTCACATAACTGAGTCACAATGTTTACAGAGTTAAGATTGCATCCAAGATCAGTTAACTTCCAGAATTCCATTCTTGAGCTGGCATGTTGTCTCCTTGATGACATAAAGTTAGCTGTCATTTTTGATGATTACAACATTCTAAAAATAAGATCTTTTTGTTGCCATTTTATTCCATTAATATCCTACATATTGTACCAGATTGATGCCAGGCAGGCATAATTTGTGACAATTTGACAGTCTTGTAGTGAACTTTATTTATAATGTAACTTAGTCTTAATTATGTTGTATAATACTTTAGCTACCAGCTGTTGCAGAATTTTCGACTAGTGAGACAATGGGTCACTCAGCTGACAGACTTTGTACAGCTTTTGGGATCACACGTCAAGCACAGGTCTGTATATTATATAGAATGTGTAATTTTCACGCATGCAAAGTGTTGAACTTATTTAAAAGTTGTGTAAATTGTTATGAATTTTAGTACAACTTTACAATGTTTATTAAACTTCATTTTAATACTAAATGCTGCATTTTAAAATTACTTTTAGTACGTATTTTATTATGTATAAGGTATTTATAATCTTACATAGCCATATGTACAAATATTTGATTTCTATTTAGGATGAGTTTGCTCTTAGATCTCACAGTTTGGCCAAAGATGCTACTGACAAAGGCTATTTAACCGACATTCTTCCTTACAAAGTACCTAGTGAGTGTGTCAATAAATTCACAATGTACAAATTTTATATACATGTCTTTGACATTTGCTTAATTATTTATAGATGTATAAACAATTTTGTGGGAACAAAATTGTCTTTCATACTTTTGGAAAAAGTTTATGAGTACATTAATTTTATTCTGCTACCATTATGCTTTTTAATGTGTTTCTCTTGCATTCAACTTAGCCTAAATTCAGTTTGAGTAAAGAAATAGGTTGTGTTATACTTATATTGTACAGAAAAAAAATTTATACCCTCTGATTGATCCTTTATTGCAGATGTATCCGAGTATGTAACCAAGGACAATGGTATTAGACCATCGTCAATGGAACAGATGTCCAAATTAAAAGCTGCGTTTGTAAAACCTTATGGCACAATTACTGCTGCAAATTCCTCCTTCTTGGTAGGTGTTTACATTTAGACAGTGTTGTTAACATTCATTTTGTCAGAAGATGTTTTGATTGAAAGAAAATTGTTTATCATTTTTCAAAAGTCATTCTGTGACATGAAAGAGCTTGACTGCATGAAATATTGACATGGTGTATTTATTGTGTTCACGAACAATAGTGAATGCAACATTTTAAATTTATTCTTTTTTAGACTGATGGAGCGTCAGCTTGTCTCATTATGTCAGAAGAGAAAGCCTTATCACTAGGTCTGAAACCTAAAGCGTATTTGCGAGACTTTGTGTACGTCTCACAAGACCCTAAAGACCAGCTCCTTTTAGGGTAAGATCCTTTATCTGTAGAATTTAAACTTTGGCAATGTTTTGCAGATGTGGATAATGCATTTTAATTGTCTTAAGTTTGGAAAATTTCTTGTTTGCGACTGAATAATTTAACAAGTTTAGTCTTTCAATTTCTTTTATTTAGACCAGCATATGCTACACCTAAAGTTTTGGAGCGATCTGGATTGAAGATGTCTGACATTGACGTTTTTGAATACCATGAGGCTTTCGCAGTAAGTGTCTCTGCTAATTGAGTTTTTATGATCAATGTAATTCAATTAATCAAGTTTTGAAGTAAGCAAGGCATTTTAGCTAATCATATTAATACAGATTCTGACATACAGTACAGCACTTTTAAGCTGAATACTTTATATAATGTACTCATGAAAAGTAGTAGGTAACTTGTGCTATTATGCATAAATAGTAATACAAATATGATAATGTAATTCCATTATGCTTTTTTTCAGGGCCAAATTTTAGCTAATTTGACAGCTCTTGACTCTGACATTTTTGCAAAGAATTTCCTTGGAAAGTCATCCAAAGTAAGTTACTTGCCCTCATAAGTTACTGTAGTATTCATATGCATTGAAAGCAATTACAGATTTGGTATTCTTTCATTCGGTCATATTTCATAAATGATAAGCTAGTGTAAGTGACCTGTTTGAAGACAGATTATCATATATGTCTCCTCAGGATGTTAAACCTTTTGTTCATGTGTTCAAAACTTTTTTCTGCCTGTAACAACTCCCCAAATTGTTAATGTGACTTGATTGCTAGTGTCTGAAAATATTTAAAAACAAATGATTATCATACTGTGATTTGAATGTTTAGGTTGGCTGCCCAAGTATGGACAAGTTTAACCTTTGGGGAGGCTCACTTTCTCTGGGTCATCCATTTGGAGCCACAGGTGTTCGATTAGCAACCACCGCTGCAAATAGACTGGCTAAAGAAGATGGACAGTATGCTCTTGTTGCAGCTTGTGCTGCTGGAGGCATTGTAAGTAATACTGTACAACCTCTCCAGAGTGGCCCTCTATTGAGCAAAAACCTCCCTTTTACAACAGTATGATTTTTTCCCCCTGTACAATTTAACTGTTAATTTAACCTCTCTAGAGCAACAACCTCCCAACAACAACATAATTTTGCTTCTCCTAAAGGATGTTGCTTTAGAGGGGTTGCTCTGTAATACATTGAATAATTGCTTACTTTATCATGTTCTTTGCATGTTTTTATATATTATGGATTTTGGACTGTGGCTGTAAGATCAAATTTTGGTCTTAGCTATCAAAATAAGTACATAAATTCTAGATGAGTTAAATTATTAAATTATACAAGCTTTGTAACATTGGATTGATATTTACACCCAATCAGATATTTAGTTAAATAATCTGTTTCATATTTCATAGTCTATCTTTAATATATTTAAAATGAACATTTTTGTGTTTCAGGGACATGGTATGATTGTGGAGAGGTATGGATAAATGCATGTAAAAAACACATGATGCCTGTGATTGAATATTGTGACCATTCTGGATCAAACGTTGTGTCATAACACATTTATATTCACTATAACACTACGTGACTATTGGAGATTTAGGATAGATTATCAATTTGCAATCTAATTGTATGAATGCAAAATTAAATGCTTTGAAATGTTCAGAACTGATATAGTTTGTGACAATGCATTTTGATCTGCACTTGTATGATAATATTACCAAAACTTGTTAAAGAAATACATTGGACCAGGATATTACATTGAAACAGTCTAAAATACTTTAATTTAATATTCATTATCATAATATAAAATATAACTCACATTCAACTTTAATGTGTTTTTGTTGTTGTTCATACATTAAATACTTATGGTTAAGCAAATGATATTTAATTGGTGCATTCATCATTATAGTTCTTTAACTTTTGACTGCAATGTTAATTGTGTGCTTTATCATTCAGATGTAATGATTCTATAAAATACTTTACTGATTTATATAAATATGTAAAATCATGCATGTTTATTGTAAATTAATGTATGTAACATGCACTATCCTCTTACCTAATTGTTTGTGATGTCAAGTTATAGTTTATTTATCTCTGTACAAAGATGTATGTATCCTTTCAAAAAGTGACATGATTCTTTTTCAATAAAATTAAAAATATTGAAGCAGTGTTTATATTATACTAAACATGAACACGACAAATGAAAAGTTCTTACTGAAGTATAGGACACAGACATCACATTCACACTACTTGGTGAGTGCTTAATAGGCACATGATAACACCATTAACCATTAACAGAGAGCTCTGCAGAGCAGCACTAACTCTTATCTGTTTTACAGTATTCTATTTAACCAGCAATTTTGACCAAAATTCTAATTTAAAAAGGGGCATAACTCCAAAAATATAGCTTTCAGAATAATGCCCATTGTCTTTTTCTTTGAAACAGTTTGTGAAATCGCACAGGTGCGTAGCTTCCATTAGGCAGTACTAGGCAATTGCCTTGACTCGATTTCCAAAAATGAAAAAAATATCATTGAAAATTGATATCTTTGACCATTTATGTATCTAAAACTAAGATATTACAATTCTAATGGTCATAAAATACCCCAAAATAGCCGTAAAATGCACCTATGACGTACTAGAATTTCAAAATTTTCCGGGGGAGGGGGGCATACCCCCGGACCCCCTCGAATTTTGCCTAGACTCTTTTTTAGGCAAGCTACGCCCCTGTCAATTATAAAAGCATTTATAAAGAATCCTTATCATACAAACGCTAATTTCTTTGCTTCAAAACAACCTTAAATTGTTTTCTAATTTGGAACATAACCATAAAGTATCCAGTCCTTATCTACGCACGCATTATACGGCTAATTATGTTAATCAAAAGTATATTTGTAAATAGTGCCTTGTAATTGTTCGTATAACAGCTTAGTAGCTTCTGCCTAACTTATCGTTGAGCGATTTAATCAAAATTTATTTTCCCATTGAACCTTTATCACTCAAAACAATACTTGTGACTGTATCATGGGCCCGAGGTAATAAAACTCGATATTGGTCTACGAGCTCAAATGTCATATCTTGTCTTTTTATGATCACACTTAATTATGATCAGAAAATAACAGATAATAACAGAATTTAGATTTGAGCTCGAAGACTGTCTTGTTTACCTCGAGGCCTATAGTTACCATACCCGCGACATACGTGTAATTGATTGATGGTTTTTAAAGACCAAAGCATTCATTGGAATGGAATACGCCAATGTGTCATCTCATTGTTTAAAGATTAAAAACCTATTTGTTTTTGTATGTTTGATGAGCTTCTAGTAAAACGAATTAAAGAGAAAATGCTAGTGTTACAATTTGTTATATTTTTCATTTATCGCAACAGCATGTAACATTCCCGTATCTTTCTTACCGCTCTCTTCCTGCGCTCGTTACATCCCTCTCACCAATCTATGTTCCCAAAAGTTGACCAAATGAACACAGTTATCTTCCCTGATGCTAACCGACAGAACATATCCATTGTCACCCCAAATATACCAGAAGTGGACATAAACAATAGCATTCTTTTTTATGTGTGTGAGTGTCTCGGCCTTGTATTAATTAAAACACAGCCACAAATGTGTATGCTAATTGAATAAGCCAACATCTGTATAATTGTTAGAAATCTGTGTGTTATGTTATGAATAAACGCACGGTGTGTCAAATATCTATTGTGAGAATCTTGTGATTTAAATCAAGAAGACAAGGCGATATTTTGGATTGTGTTTGGCTGGCTTACAAATAAGATAAAAAATTCGAAAACCAAAGCCGTCTGCTTGACATACCAGGGATTTTACATTACATACACCACTCAACATTTATAATGGATCCACTTGGTCTATTCTGAATATTTTGTGAGCAGGACTGTCACTGACTTTATATGATACTTTAAAGATGGAGCGAGTAATGCCACTTTATTCGATCGTAAGCTTCACTTATTCTAGAACAGTGACATTTTACATTTTGTACGGGATCGGTCTTTGATCGCCTTAAATATTTTATGGTGTCGTATACATGTATTTATAAAATGTTCAAAAATCTAGTTTACCGATTGTAAAAGTTGAGCAGTGTAGATGTTATTTACAGATCCTTGTACAACACATTTGAAACAACAATCGATAAATATCATCCACGATCAGGCCACTCAAGTTTTTTTGCCAAATCATCCGACGCATAATAGATCCATTTGATACGCGTCAATAAATAATGGAACACATGTTGACGCGTTAAATTCAAAGAAAACGGAAACTTGTCATGATGTCGTATTAATTTTATTTAAAATGTTCGTCTGCTCAGCGATATCAAATTTCAACCAATGATGTATCTTGCAACGTGTGAACGTGTGCTAAATTGTGTTTTTTTATAGATCTCCATTTAATATGTAGTCAAATTAGGAGGTCTGTGACAACAAAATAAAAATATACAAATTTTGTGGTAAGGAACGCTCATTTATTTACAATCATCTTATAAATCAAATAACATAATGACTAAAGTTTGATTAAATAAAAGCAAGAATAATACATGATGAACGAACAAAAAATAAAACCCTCTCATCCTCATGATTACAAATACATGTATAGTGGAATGGTAAGGTATGGGATGTTCTATTATGGAGTACAAATAGCCAAGAGCGCATATATCAACTAAAATCAAAAACAACAAAAGGGCCGACAAGTCTATGTACCCAAACACAACGTTTTAAAAGTAAACGTTATGTTTAACAATATATACAACGCTTGTTTAAATACTGTTATACACGTAAAGCAACTAAGCAAGAATCTTACAAATAATCAGCAATAAATGTCACATATTTCATCGACATGGAATTTCCGAAAATTAGGTATTACATGCATTATTAATATGTTTTTAGAAGTAAAGATAATGATAATTATAAAATACCATAAAAATAATCTTAATAAAATCATTAAATGGACTTGGCATTGATTGATCCGATCTTTTGGAATCATCCAAATATTCATATGGCCCTCATAGTGAGGGCTAAACCTTTGCTTAGTAGCACAATTGATCAGATTAATTTTACGTGCGTACAGATCACTTGATATCACCGACACTCTTCTAAATTCAAGATCACTTGGATTTAATACTTTTCAAAGTTGCTTTTAATAGAAGCATGTTATTCGAAATACAGGGTAAAAACTTAATGGTGCGAAAATGATTCGCTCAAGTCAATATCCATTATTTCATCATTATGTCGCACGGAGAAAAAATGTTTGGAATTAATAATTACTACTTTAAAATTGTTGTCATGTAAAAATGTCAAGTGGACCAAAAATCTTTTTGGACCTTCTTTCCTGTACAACATTCCAACAACATAATTTTGATAAAAAACATTCAGGCCTGACGTCGCATAATGCAGTGCATGATGAAGCCCTTTGTGGTATACCACGGTCCTTCTTTGTCCTTCAACGCTAAGGCTCGTGCAACTCGTTCAGTCATCGTGCAACAGTGAGCAGGATGATACATACTCACTTTTAGTGCATGTTTATTCAAATCGATTGTGTACTTCCATTTACGGATATACCATGAGGAGCCATACACAATCATCTCGATTTCAAACCGACGGCCATGGTTATCGTCCAATGATTTAATCCCAACAAGAATTCCTTTCCGATCATATTGAACAACATCTCCGAGTTGTAGATCAGTCATAATATGCACATCCGAGTCACGTATAAAGGCAGAACTTAGCGTTGATTTGTTTGGTCTTTCCGAATCAGCCCAATCTTCACATGGTGGGGGTTTAACTTTTGCCCAGTAGCACAAGTGATCTGACCTATTATATACAGACCATTTCGATTCGCCAACTCTCTTCCGAACGAGTTCAATCACTTCATGCCATGGTCTACAATCTAAACGACGACAATCAAGGAGTTTAACCGTTTGCTTTGAAGGGTGAAGTATAATGCTTTCCTCTATGACAACTCGTAGTTTTAATCCACCTGACAATGCATAATGTACGCAATCAACTTTGTGCTGATCATTATTTATTGCAGTTACTACAGCAATATGCTCGAGGCCATAATATGGGAACGAAATAATATCACCGCACTCAATCTCCGACAGGTTCGTTATCTTATTCCTGTCAACTTGGAAAGGTGATCGTAACGCACGTCGTATCTTCCGAACGGACAACTGTAGGGCTACAGACAACAAAACTGATAGAATCACAAATGGAATCCCATAAGGTCCAAGTCCTAAAAGCGGCAAAGCAAACTGTACGATCACTGAAGTTAAACTTGATGTGATGCCGAACACACTAAATGTCAACCAGAGATCTTGTAGCTTCCTTTTAAGACATGAGTGACACATACATCCTTTTCTATACTCTTTGACATTCAGTGCAGTCATGATAATGCAATACAGTAAATACAGTCCCTCTGTCGCACCGAAAGTTATCTCTGGGACGTGTATGGCTGCATTAAGACCGAGTGCAATGTCATTCGCAGACTTTGATAAAATCCTCGCTAATCCTTTTGCGATCAGACTTGTACTACCAAAAATCATGTTCAAACCATCAGCAATTACCCGTCTGCATCTTTGAGCCTGAAAACTTTTCCCCTTTCCTACAGCACACCATGTTGCAAAATGTTCGCAGTTTCTTGTGATGAAATTGTAAGAATTGAACTGTGATTCACGAGGTCTGTTTTCAGGCAGCATTGATTCAGCTCGTCTAACGATCTCATCTGGTTCATATGGTGGATTGTTATATTTTACGAGGTATATTTCCTTAAACTCTAAGTCGTACATTTCTTTTGTTTTATAAATATTTATTTTTCCGTCCCTTGAAGTGAAATGAATTAGGACAAGCTCAGCAATTTTTGTACCATCTGATGTCGCCTCAACGACGATAGCATGATGTTTGTACGCATATCTCAGTTTCCTTCTTGCCCCGTCGTATTTTCTCATGTATTGACCTAGCATTGAAATGTGTTGGCCTTTCGCAAATGTAGCAGTGTCAACTACTGGTTGCTCATTATAACAACTGACACAGTTTGTGGCAGATGGTACAGATCTATCAATGTTGTCTATGGCGTCATTTAATAATATACGTGGGTCGTTATCATTATTTGCGCCTTGATCTGGTTGGTTTTCTGGTTCATTGACATCATATTTCTGTATAATTTCTTCAAGTAGCTGAGGTATGTCTTCATCCGATATTGTTTCATATTGCTCGGTATTCTCTCCTTCTATGAAATCGCAATCTGACTCAATCTGAGGAATTTGTGCCATTGCCATCATATGCCACCTTCAATGAAACGAGTATAAATAATTTATAACTGAAGTAAACAAGTACTAAAAGTGACCAACTTGACAGGATATATATAAAACATGTGTCTTACAATACCTCCTTCCCCAGCTACTGTCTAATGTATCAAATTATAATATAATCGCGATAAAACTATCGCTTGCAATATCATCATTACCATTCGGTATCGGGTCATTTCCAATTCTGGTCTACGTACTCAACAGATAAAATCGTGCTTGTGAAAAATTTCAAGGTCAATCTCTAAATTCATACACTGATTCTTACTTCATGCGCATTTATCTCATATTAAAGTTCATGAGTGAAGATGACGAAAACAACGATTACGCTATGACAAATCAAATGGCTTTTCTTTTAAAATAGACGAACTTGATGAAATTTATAATTTATTAAAAAACTGAACGAGGGAAACTTTTTGTCTCCTACGGAAGCAATATTTTTGTTTTATTCGTTGGTTAACAGTAAGTTGTAATTATCCACTTCGGTCTTATATTTATTAACTTCTAGTGTTCAAATCCCACTTTGTGAAGAGTGTAGTTCCTATTTTTAGGTTGATAAATAAAAAAAGTTGTCCTATGTCGCCTCCGTAGTCCTTCCATAGTTATTCAAATAATGAAGCAATAAAATCAAATTTGACAACGATACATAAGCGTGAACATTTTGTATGTTTTGTTCCAATTAACGCATAATATAAAATATCGATCTATGACGGAACGTAATCAATGCAACATATCGATGGTTTCACAAAATGCCGGACCTACACTTTTTCAATTTTGCGTTTTTCTTCACTACACGTCGTTCCGTTTCTTTCTGTCTGACATCCACTCCCATCACACAATTATAATCCTCAAAATCATCACGTGTAGAAATGTCGAACTTTCAATGGCTAATTTCTCTTTAGTTATAAAGTGCAACGTCAGTGTTTTCATATTACATAATATTTTAAAACAATAGCAGGCGGAAATAAATGCCGGAGTTACACAAAGTGCAACTGAAGTGTTTTCATATTGTATATTATAAACAATGACAGGCGGAAAAAAATGCCGGAGTTACAAGTACGTGTTTTAATTGAAGAATCAATGTTTTGCATGGAAGTTAAAGTAAAACATCTTTAACATTTCTATTGTAATTTTAATGAAACAATTAGTCACTGCATTGTTTGCAATGGAATGTTTTGTATTTTAACGACTGTATAACAGTCCAAAGTTCATGACCAAAGTTTGATGATCAAGTGAAATGAAAAGGGATTTACTTTTTTATAAATGAATATGAATTGTAAAGATGACGCCAGCAATAGTACATGTATAATGGATCTGAACGGTGAATGCAACACAAGCAATAATGTAGTGTTCCCGAGCAGTGAATCTGAGGCGAGCAATTACACTGACAAAAAATGCGGGCTTTTATTTTCGCTATATTTTACACATATGAATACACGAATGCAATTTCGAGGATAAGAACACTTATGCCCGTGTGTCTACTGCACTCGTTTGCCTAACATTTCATTGGATATGAGCCTCGTAAGCGACCGAATGCAGTTACGTAACTTTTCTAAGTCGAGATACTCTACTTTCACGCCCTTTATGTCACTGACCGATTGACGCAACCTCTATACTATCGAAAAGTCACGTACAAATTTGAATTAATATCGATTCAAAGGTGTCACGATGAAAATGATAAGAGTTCAGGCTTTTGTATTCCTTGCTTCTGGCGTTTGCGTTTCTGGCGTCACAAGCAAGTTTCACTGTCATCGAAACACAATCAATAATCCTCGACCACGTATTCAGCAAACTGGACGCATCAAAAATGCGGTTTGTTCCGATGAGCCAAAAGTAACAAGCCCATGTCAAGATCGTAATATCACGTTAAACAAATGAACTTAATAGGTTTCAAACAGCTACAGGCTCTGGTATCCAGTTTGGCATTGAAAGTTGTTCTGAATCGTCATGGCACAAACATAGATCCAATTAGAGCCATGCAACCTTACATAGGACACCGAATTAATCATCGTAATCTCCGTGTGCTTTGAGTTTGTCGTCGTTCACGCTTGACTAGAGCCCAATGGACAATGATCTTGTTCAATGATGAATCCCTTTTCTATCTGAGCTTTGCTGATTGCAGAATACGCGTATTTCGTCGCGGAGGGGAACGTTTCTTGTTAGAGCGGGACAGATCTGGTGGAGGCAATGTAATAGTTTGTGGGGGATGATGGGTGGTAAGAAAATCGACTTGACAGTGATTCCTGATATTCTTCATGCCCAACGTTACATGGACGAGGTTCCAGCTGTTGTCCCATTTCTGAAACAAAATCCTGGTACACTGATGCACAGTCACACGCAGATAGACTGAGACAAAATTACCTAGCCAGACATAACATTAATGGGTTTCGATGGGCGGCTTGCTTTCAGGACATGGACCTCACTGGACACATTCGGGACGTTCATGGGTGCGTGCCAAGGAAAACATGTTACCAACAACATAAATGCTAATCTTAGAATGGAACGCTATTCCAAAATTTCCTTTATAGACGTTGCGTCCGATCTGTGGGCTTGAGAATAACTGCTGAGATGGACATACTCGGTATTGTACGAGATTTTATGTCACGTCATTTTAGAAAAATCCTAAAGTATGTTAACATCAAATGTTTCGAATTTGAATTTTGACTCTTATGACATTTAATGTCGATAAAACATAAAGGACATCTGTCAATAAAGGCCAGATTTTGTCTTTCCCAAGGGTGGCCTTTGTTCACAGGTTTGACTGTATATGCAATGGGTGCAATAAGTGCAAACAGTGTAGGTAATATGATCAATTTATTTCACACGAAAAAATGTTTTTTTTCCTCTCCTGAAAAGTTTACTTTTTGCAGCTTCGGCATTTTATAGTGAGACCATCAACAATCCATGTAAGTTTCCATGACATCATGTTTAGGAAATCCACTGCTTCTTGGATACCAATTCATTTGATATTTTATACGATTAAAATTCGGCATTACATGCTTGGAAATATACTGACGTATACAGCATATCACACGAAATAAATTGGACATCTCCAAGCACACTACAAAATCTAGAACCGCTGGTTATCGCATAACAAAATTGTCGGTTATATGTTTTGCAATGTTTGCAATTTTTTCAAGGGCTAGTGATCTTTAAATGAAATTCATGCTTTTAAAATGATTTGGAGGTTACATTAAATCATAGATATTTCAAGCATAAAAAATTGCTTCTTCAACGATTTAAAAAAAATATAATGCGACACTTTATGATAAAGAAGCGTAATGTAGGTATTACTACAATGCTGCAAAAATACATTTTGTGTCATTGCCATGTAAAATATCTCCTAAATCTGAAACTTCTATATAATACATGTATGAAAGAAGTTGTATGAATTTTAGAAAAATATTTGAATTGATCATCATTTAGATAAAAGAGTAAATAAAACATACAGATATACTCACGTATTAAATCAACATAAATTACATGTATTAGTAAAATCATGCATCCAGTTTGTAGACTCTAACTTTCTCAAGCGATGTATCTGAGCTAATTTTAAAAAAAAAAAAAAGAGTACCTTTATATAGAGCCCCGGATAAAGGTCGACCGGGCGATTGGTTGGAATGATCAGCTGCGTTGGTTACGTCTGTATCTATTTTTACTCTGTATGCTTATTCACGCATGTTCTCAACCGATGAATTTACTGTACTCAGATATGAAACTTATATGGCTAAATTAGGTACATGACGATTTATTTACATAATTATGATTTTTGCTGGAAATCCTTTTTTTTCTTTTTATCTCATTACAGCCTTTATGGCTTATCAGTCAGCTTATCAGAAAAAGTTGTCCCCTTGAAAAAAAACTTTTCCAGCAATATTGATGACATTGCGGTGGCAGGTCTATATAGAGAGATATAAAGGAGGCATTTACTCAACTTGTATTTACTTATTTAACAAAAAAGTCACTATGTTTTCCAAGTTATGAGCACAATTTTGCATTATTCTTCATTATAACGATATAGTGTTTAATAATGGCGTATGCTATCTTTTTGTTTCCCTGATCGTTACAGAAGTAATACTGTCGGTTCAGACTTACTATATAGTATGAACAGCCGGAATTTTTTAATGTAAGTGAAACATTTTACAAATAGTGTTGTAATTCGATGTATTAAAACCCTATACATTGTATGTACACCGTACACCGTACAAGTCCCTGGATTAGAGAATAAGACACAAAAGACGAAGAAAAATCTTTTGTGTCGATTTAATGTTACTACAAATACTCCTGTTTCCCTCTTCAGTTTGACTCCTGTTAAGCGAGTGCGTATATCATAATGATAATTCAAACAGAGTCACACCATATAACAGTCATTCTTCTTTCCGTTTTTTTTTTTTTTTTTTTTTGTTACTTACCTTTCCTTATAATATCATAATCTAACCCGTTGTGCAGTATTATCAATTAAAGGTATAGGAAACAAGCGCATATATTATTTTACGATAAAACACGGTTGGCTGTTACATTATCCACCCCGATTGAAACCTTGCAATTTAACGAATACATATAGGATAAAACTCTCTGCTTTAGAGAAAATTAATTTGTGAACACTCACTCAATCAAGCAAGTGAGTTACATGTTTATTCAGATAGGTATTAAGTATCATAATTTTGCTCGCTCGTTAATTTTAATGAAGTAAAATTTAAACAAAAATAAAATAAATAAAGGAGGGTATCCATGCTTACGTTTTAATTTTTCAAAACACGAATCTGCTATGTTTATTCAACTCATATCAGATGTTTTAACACAATAATTGTGTCATTGAAATATCATGGTGGAAATTTGTCTAAAACTTCAAAAAACGGGATTGGTAACTATATAACAGCTTGAACAAAAACATAATCATTTAAATAATAGGCAGGCATAGTTTCGGGTTGCCAACTACCATTTAGATTATTTCTTCGTAATGTAGTGATAATGTCATACATTGTAAATAATATTTCATTTACAAATGAATGTACATAACATACTTCTAACAGGTAATATTTATAACCAATTGGTATTACAGTAAAACCTCAATTAGCGACCATCCCAATATTACGACCATCTTATTATAATGACCATTTATTTTTGGACAGGCTTCAATAACTGCCCTTTAATTCAATTTGATCACGATACCACCTCAGGATTACAACCGATTTTTCGGGTCCGAAAGGTCACCTTATCATTGATGTTTAACTGTATGTCATTTTAAAAATCATGAACGGTAATTAGTCAATGAGGATCGCCAAAGGAAAAAAAGGCCTAAATGAACGGTTGGTCAGTATTCAGATAATTTATCTGGTATCTTACACAATTAAGTGTGTTCTAATTAGTGGTCGTCGTTCGCAGGTGACTGTAATAAACAGGTGGCCGTTAACACAGGTCTGACTGTTAAATATTCTATACATGACCAATAAACCACTAGGCCTATACATCTATGTTTGTTCTTGTTTCTTCCGCTCTGGTCATAAATATTCATGTACTCGTATACATGGAATCAGGGACTCTGGAGTCCCTGTCTGATGGAATCCTTTGTAAATAAATAGACGCCAATAAAAACTAAGCTATGTGTTTCTTTTTGCAAGAAAGAGTAATTATTATATCCATTAATTTCCTATTTTTGCTTTTTCGTAATCTAAGTAATTATACATTGCTGAAATGTTTCAATTAAACGAAGGAGGTATGTAGACTGTAAACAGTTTCACATGTTACTGTGTCTTATTCCAATAAGATCACACGAATTGTGCAGATAAGCGATGTGTTTTTTACAAAAATTGTCCGACTAGTTGACGAACCACAATCCACAGTTTTAAATTACTTGCTCGTGAAGTGACAAGTTATACGTTTTACGATGCGCTTGTCAAAAATGTCGTCAGTTTTTATTATTCGCAACGAAATGTACAAATGTTTTATATTTATTGGCAAAGACATTAGGAACGCTTAAGTTGTTTTATGAAGTTTTACTGTAGTTCTATTTTTAAATTATTGGAAAATCTATCTTATTCGGTGTAATTCTATTTATAGATTGTGGGAAAATCCATACGTTTCAGTGCATATTCTTTAGAAAATTAACGTGGGCGGTAACAGAGCTCGATCGAATGCTTTTTATATAAACTGAAGTTTTTTCATTGTTCAACCGATTTATTTCTTTGTTGACTAATAATTTTTACAGTATTTTATCGTATCCGTAAAACGAACGTGTTCGACTAGGTCAGTGTTTGCACAGAGTTTCATAATGTATCATACATTATGAAACTCTATGCAAATATTGACCTATTCGGTAAACAGTAAAACCTCAAATAAATACCACATCAATATTATGACCACCTCAATATTACGACCATCTTATTATAACGACCGTATATTTACGGATCGGCTTTCAATAACTCCTGATATATTGATATATTCCACTTAATAATGACGACCTATCATCCCCTGGTTCTAGATCAGTCATTAGATGTACATCTTCTTCACGAATAAACGCGGTGGTAGAAATCAAAGAATCTGATTGTACAGCATCGTCACTACATAGAGAAATTCCTCTGGGTAATGCTTTGGTCTTAGCCCAGTAGCACACGTGGTCAGATCGATTTAAAGGAGACCATTTCATTTCACCAACTCTCTTCCTAACCAATTCAACAACTTCATGTCTTGGTCTACACTGTAGATGGCTACAATCAATACGTTTTACTGTATCATTTGTAGGATTTAAAGTAAACGTTTCTTCAGAGACAGTTCGCGTCCCAAACAGTGAAGGCAAAGCGTAGTGTACACAACGTACTTCATTCACAGCTTCATTCACCTCAGTGGCAATAGCAACGTGTTCAAATCCATAGTATGTGAATGAAAAAAGGTCACCAATATTGATCTCTGATAGGTGAGATATTCTATTTTGTTCCCCTGTCAATGGCGATTGCAATACTTGTCGTATTTTTGGGACCGACCACTGCAAGACCACTGACAACAGTATTAAGAGAATAACTAATGGAATTCCAACTGCCCCTAAAATTGGCAATGCAAAATGAAGGATTACAAATGTTAAAACTGATGTGACACCAAATACTCCAAACTTTATCCAAAGGTCAAGTAGCTTCTGTTTTAAGCACGAGCGACACATATATCCTTTCATAAAATCTTTAACATGTAATACTGTCATAACTATATGAAAATAAATTCCAGCAGTTGTACCAAGTACAATTTCTGGGACATTTATTGCCGATGTCAAAGCTGCAGCGATCTCATCAGCAGAATTAAACAAAATTGTCACTAATCCTTTTGCTATCATACTTCCAACTCCAAATATCTTTCTTAATCCATCAACAATCATTTGTCCGTATCCTTGAGCCTGAATACTCTCTCCCTCACCAACAACACATCAAGTTGCAAAATGTTCACAATTATTAATGGCGAGATCATAAGAATCAAATTGTGACTCGGTAGATCCGTTTTCTGGTAAAATCGACTCTGCGCGCCAAACTATCTCCTCAGGACCATAGCGGGGATACTTGTATTCAACTAATAAAGAGTAGGCTGGTATCAATGGTATCTACCTTGTTTTAACACGAAAAGTGAGGTAAAAGAAAATAGTCAAGGTTTTATACTTCAGATGGATAAAAAATGGAACTGCATAATGTTAAAAACATGTGAGCCCAAGTCATTGTGTGCTTTCACAACATGTCACATAAATCTTCAATGTGATATTGAAGAATTAATGGAAGACCTTAAAAACCTGTTGTTGAAAAACAGTGATAGTAGGCTTAATGATCAGTAATTATTAGAATAAACTTTGTGTAACAATAAGCAAAAATTTATAGTCCAATTCTACTATAACTTACACCACATATTACACAGTTACCATGCAAAGGGAATTCTATAGACAGCTTGTATTGCTCAGTTATAATTTATTTACCTTAAGTCAAAAATCATAACATCGATTATCAATTCAAGTTTTATTTCCTACTATATTCATTAACAACAAATTTAAGTACAATTCAAATAAAGCTTCAGATGAGTGACCATTTCATCACATCAAATAAGTTCACTACACATTATATAACATTGCTGGTACAAACACCAACAAAATCAACATATTCTTATTTGAATCATGTCAAAATAACTGCTCTGATCACATTACTTTGAGTACAATAAATAATTATAACAGACATGTATGTCTTCATCAAATAGGCATGTTTGTAATATACTATATCTACAAGCAAATGACAGACCTAGATTTTTGAAGTATGCTTTTTTTATGATATGAATAATCGTTTTCATATGTGATGTAATCAGATCCAACTTTTATGTCTCGTAGCAGATTAAATACATCTAATTTCAATGATATTGAATCAACCTATACATTATAGGAATATACGTAGTATTTCTTAAAAAGGAACAACACTTTCATGATATGTTTTTTATATATATAAGGCTCCAGAGTAATATCAAATAATCATTTATGGCAAATGGTAAAATATATTCAGTCATAGCTAAGAAAATGATGAAATGGTGACATGTAAATTAACTGTATATTATAATAGATTCATAAATTGGATATCAATAAAAAATGCTGGTGAAAGAACAACCATATTTTTATCATATCATAATCAGAAACACAATTAAAATAACTAAACATACCTACTCATGGAGTATTACAACACAAAACAGGAATACATGACAAAATCCTAATTATAATCAAAAATAAAAAGTTCTGTAATCTAACAGCGCCCGATTGTATAGAAATTGGTTAACTTTAACCAAATGGTCAATTTAACCCAAGGTTAAATTTAACCATTTTGGTTTACTAACCATTAAAAAAGTCATATAAACATTTAAACAGGGCTGCCATTTTGGTACTGGTTACCGTTTATGTTAAGATTTAACCAGCATCTTAGACTTGGGTTAGATTTATTTGAGCTTCAGTAAAAACAACATTCAGTTAAATTTAAACAAAATTTTCTACAACAGCTAACTGAACAATTAACCAAAATTTTAACCAAAACTCTAATTTAACCCAGTGGTCAAAGTTAACCAATGTTTATACAATTGGGTGCAGGTGTTCAATGTTTGATAAGAAATTTACTATTGAATTCCCATATTGAAGTGTTACATAAATAGTATAATGGCACATCTGTAGGTACCACATCTGCTATGGAAAATGGCAAATTATAAGAACCATAGTGTATTATTATCATTATATATACAATTAAAAATGTGATGGCAAGAATGTATAAATGCTTTTAAAACGATGTAAAATCATGTAAAACTAAAAACATACACAAACATACAATAAAAACTAAAATTTTAGCGTAAACACAACAATAACAAGTCAATAATTCAATAACACCAATAATAATTGCACAACCTTTCTTAGCACAGGAATTTTGATTTCTTTGCATTTGAAAAAATGATAAGTAATTAAATTAAGGAACATTCACTGTGAAATAAATGCCTGCTCCTTTATAAAAATACTATGTAATAAGTCATAAACAAAAAATGTGTTTAAAAATGTGAATCATTTCTGAAAAGTGTAGAACTAATACACATAAGCATTACCAAAATAGAACAATGTTCACAGACAAGATTATTAAAACAATATTAAAGTAAATTTGAAATCAGTTATACAGCATTGCACACTATATTATTTCATGCCTCCAGATAACAAATAAAAATCTGTATGACATAGTGACAAGAATGAATGATAAATTTTTGACTATGAAAAAAATGAAATTTAAACAAATGCATTTAAACAATATCTTATCAAGTTGAACTCCAAGTTTCACAACAGTAAACATAATGTTCCATGAACTACAAATTATACTTTGAAAACACCTAAAATGGTAAAACAATGTACAGGATATCATCTTAATTATTCAAAATTGCTTTACACCTTCTTCCAAAATGTTTCATAATAAATTCATGTGCTTTTTCATACCTCAGTTACCTTCTTGATAAAGAAAAAATCTAATGCTATCATACAGCCAGTCAGCTAGACAGATTTTGCTTAATCTGTTAACCCTTTCAGTGCCAATAAATGGGGGATACCTGTCTGCACAAAGCTCTACATATTTATCTACATGACTGGATATACCCATTTGGGGAATTGGTTAAAGTTGTCATTTATTAAATAAGGCAATACAGTGTAAATGTAGGTAGTATGTGTTTGGGTCTGAAAGGGTTAATGTAATGCTATGTACACATGTATGCTTTTGGTTCTTGCTGCACTTCTGGTACTACCAGCCTGGATTTATTGCGTAATCTTTTCAGTGCAGATAATCCTTCCCCTATTCCTGTCATCAACAACAGACTAATCCCTGAAAGATACAAACATACAAAAATCACAAACAGAACTGAATCTGGGCTTGACAAATTTTTGTCAGGCTACTCATCCTGCATGATGACCAGCTTAGAATTTTAACTAGTTCTACAACAATTTCAACTCATCCTGAGTGGATTTCTACTCATAAATTTGAGCAGATGAATGGATTTGTTGAGTCCTGAATAATATAACATTTTGGATGGAATCAGAAATAAGCTTCCCGTGTTGGGTTCTTCCACACATAAAGACAACAGAGATACCTGTATAACATAGTAACAAATGTATTACTGAAGACATTACAGACAGTTGTATACATGAGTGGGGTAATTGCAGCTAATCATGACTGGCATAAGTATCATACCAGAACATCCATTTGACCCTTAAAACAGCATTTTGACTCTTGAAATCCATAAAATTAAGCTTTTCACTCATGAGAATTTGTGCTAAAGGGTCAAATTTACAATAAAATGAAAAGGAAATTTGTTGTTCAAATTGTCATCAGCCAAGGGTCAATTTTGATCCTAAACTTCTGACATCCAGTGAAAACCTTGCATACATAACAAATTTATTTCAAAAGTAGCTATTAGCAGTATCCTATTGGTATAAACAGTTTTATGGAATCAAAGAACAATTAGCAGAAACACAGAACACACATACCTAAACATATCCACCATGTCCAAGCAGTTGGAAAATCTAACATAACTGAAAATCAAAGAGGTTATGTTTAGAAGAAAAAAATATGGAAATTATGTGACAAACCCCTTTGCTGAAAATATCACAACATTCTTAATATTTAACATACAGTTTTTAAATGCATCCTAATGTAGATTTGCATTTACAACATCATGTCTTTAAAGCACTGTACATAAAATTCAAGCATGTGTGAAACAAAGCAGTCCTTCATAATTAAATTTACAGAGTAATATAACTTATTCATGTAATATATATACTGGCTGGTAAATGTATGATGATTATGGCAATATTAATCAATTTAATGCTAATCCACCTTCATATTAGAAATTCAAACTTTTAAAATCATAAACTAGGCCTTTCATTTGACCCATAAAACAGCATTTTGACCAATGAAATCAGTAAAATAAAGCTTTTGACTCTTGAGACTTTGTGTCAAAGTGTCATGTTTACAATCAAATCAGAAGGACTCTTGTTGACTATTCAAATTATCATCAGCCAAGGATCATTTTTCACCCTCAACCTTTGATGTCTAGAAAAAACCCTCATAAGCAAATAAATTATATTCCAGAAAGAATTCTGTAACTCACCTATACAAGATAGGGCAACATGTATGAGTGTAGTGGTGATAGAGAAGTCCCAGATCCATGTAGGTATGAATGTACCAAATATAACACCAACAAGTGGGTATGTGATAAACATTGACACTGTATTCACTAAAAAAATAAACATCAAGTTTTATAAAATCATAAAATATCCCACTATGAATAGAATTCAAATTTAAAAATACCAGTATAATTATTATCATGTAAAAAGCACATACTTTCAATGTAATTAAAAACAAGCATATGTGAACATAATTTAAATACTCAATTATTATTCAAGGATATTGCTTGCATTTGATTTTGAGTTATAGTCTAGGCAAAGTATTTATTCAGCATTTCTACACATACACAATGTACCAAAATGACTAGTAGGTAAGAGGAACCAAAAATGACACATAAATCATATGATTGTGAACTGAAAAACAATTATCAACTATATTAATCATGAACATAATATTAAGTGTATGGAGAAAGGTATCAGTATATAACATAATGTGCAAGATAAAAATCACAGGCAAACCTATCTGCTCTCTTGTATAACTGCAACAATCTTCAAAACTAATCCATAATTTGAAATTGAATGGAATTGTCCCATCGAAATTTTCAAGGCTGGAAATGAAATAAACATTCATAACAAGGCTTACCAGTAAATTAAAATCAAGTTTGTTTGCCCTTTACCGACTGACCCAAAAATCCATTATTATTAATCAGACCAGTCACCTACACAAATAATTATACTTAGTAAATGATATCATCATATGTGCTGCTAAACTTTGCAACACTAAGTAGAAAAAGAAAGCAAGCAAATCAACTTGGGTTTCTCTATAAATCCTCATAAAAAATAACAATCATAATTTTGAGGGCTTAATTTTATAAAAATTCTGGTACCCTGGATTCTGAAATGTTAATTTCTGAGTATGTGGTCCTGTTTATGATGGCAAAACATTTTTTGTTTGGTCTCTTAGAAATCAGGTAATGATTGATGAACTTTGGTTCAGCTAACTTACCTACTTATGGCAAACGTTAGACTTGAAATAACGTAGTAAGCACCATAGAATATAACCTGACAAATTATCATATATTTAACAGCTTCTCTCGATGTCAACATGTCTACATTGTTTTGTTGTTTAGAGTTATCTCCCGCAATTACTTATTCGTACTCACATTCGAACGATGTATTCGCAAATGCATAACATTATAAAATGCAAATATCTTCGTTGATATATGATATATTTTGCATACACTTTCTCAGTTTTTTTACCATTGTAGACCTCGGAAAGTTTTTTTCTCGTTTATAGTTCTTAATGGCATAATTTGCAAGACCAACTTTTTTGTTTGAAAACAGACAAGAAAGCTTCCCGCCATTTTGTTTACATTTTATCAGATAATCGTGCGCGACGTGAGAGAGAACTATTTTATTTGATTTTTGTTTAATTCATTTAGACTCTCTATGAATCAATTTTATGAGAGGAAAAGCTATGCCTTTTACAAATAGGTTATATTATCCCTTTGCAATTTCAAAGTAATTGCATTCTCTGCAGAAATCATGGACTATTTTTTACCAATGTTTGTAGGTACTGGAAGAAAAATGGCCCCGGTTTGACGTTGGATAAGTTACAGAAAATGGTTAAAACTAGGCATAATCAGGATGCCGATGAGGAATCAGATGGAACGTTCCCGTCACTTGAAGACAGGAAATTAACAAGGACCAGGTCGTCTCTTGCCAATGTGAATACTTTTACCGTTAATTTATAATGTATTCTTCATGTCTTTGTTCATAAGTGGGTGGGGTATGACATTTTTTTATTTTTCAAAGCGGTCGATATTATAAATTTTGATAGTTTATGAGCATACACAGCATATTGTCGCATGATTTACTACGCTTGGAATTAACGTTACTTGTTGATCGATGCGAGAGTTGAATGTTTTTTATTATTTTATATTCGTACTCAATATTGATCGTACCTAGTTTTTTCGGCTAATATTTTGAGCGAAATTTGAGTTTGCTTCCTTGAACATTTAACGAACCAAGTTTATTATTATACAACACTGAAGATCTTACAAGTGATCCAAATAGTTAAGTCAAGAAATGCAAATTGTTTTTCTCTCATAGGATTATATTAATATTTCTAGACATAATTGGGCCCTAATTTTATTGCAGCAACATGAAGACAGTGATGATAGTGGTGTCATTAACTTTCGACAGACTGGTAATGAAATTGCTGAAGATATCCATCTTCCTAAGCGTTCTGCTCGTTCAACTGTTAAAAGGTGCACATTTCTGTTGCAGTTAGATGTCTACATGATGCTCATTTTACTTATGTTGTGCATACATGTTATGTTAAATTAATTGACTCATTTTTACTTTTTTGAGTTTTTTGTTGTATATATGACATGTTAATCACTCAAGGTTAAGAATTTTATTGTATTTGAAGTTTGTTTGACCCATTCTCTAAAGAATGGGCTGTATATTTCTTTAAATGATTGTTGTATATGATAATTTATACAGAGCAACAGATAAGCTTTCTCAGTGAATTAGGTATAACTCCATCATTTCATTTTGAATTGGGTATGCGCTAAATATAATAGAGTTTTCTGTAACCAGTTACTCCATGATTTTTATATCAGTGTAAGGGAATATACGGTAATTATAATTTACATTTGTGTTGCTCACTATATACTGACTCTTTAATTTTATTTCCCTACAGGGTAACCTATGTAGAAGATTATGTAGATGAAGGTGAGTGTCATTTCCATATGTTTTTTTTATCAAACAAATTGTTACATTTGCTGCTAAAACTTTGCTAAAAGTAGCTAAGTGAGTTTAGCCCATTATTAATGAGAAAACAGTGTCTTTTTTCTTTATATTACTTAGTGTATTTAAAATTACTCATGGTCACTTTCTCTATGTTGGAGTGTTAAAATCACAAGTATAATGAACTCTACTAAGTAATATTGACAGTTTTAGATAAAACACTGACACATTTTCACAAGTTTGGACAATGCTCTGATCTTTTTCACTATTCTAAACAATACACTGCTTTTGACAGCTTTTAGGGGACATGACCCATTCAAAATTTTGTGAAAAAAAAACCTACTGGAAAATTTCTAAATTTGTACAAATGAAAAGATTCAATTAGTGAATAATATCCTCTTTTGCAGTGAGTGATAGTGAGACAGATAATATACATCAAACACGTCGCAGTCGACGTTGTCGTAAGTCAGCATCCGTACTACATAATGGTAAAGACAACAGTTTGAAAGCAGGAGATCATGATAGTAGTGATGATGAAAAATTGTCTCCTAGAGGGCGTGGTGGACGACAAAGTCTTGTTGAGATAAAACCTCGGAGTCATCGTAGATCAGCTGATCCTGCTGTGGCACTAAAAAGTTCGAAACAAGTGAAAGTAAATGCTTAAGTTAATTTGTTAAAATATTAGCTTATTGTATTATTAGTTCAATGGTTATTATACTTAATACTGTTGATTTGATGACCTCACCTCCTCCCCCACTTCAAGTTTAAGGTTATCTACAATAATAAGCCCTTGAATTGAATTGAAATATTTGTGCATTCTGTATTGTTTGTGGTAGGATATTTATGGAGAAAGCCTATTTAAGTTAAGAATGGATGCGTATGAAACTTTTATACATCTCCATGAAGTGTACATGCAAAAGACATTGCTTTATTATAACCTTTATTCTAGATATTCAACGGTTATGCACCTTTGTATGTAGACAGTTACTGCTACATTGTTAGTTATCTTAACATATTTTTAGTTTTAACTTATTTATATGGTATTTAATATATCACTAAATTAGATTAAGCAATAGTGAATATCTAATTATTCTTCTGTATTCAGAGGGAACAATTGGCTGATATAGAAGAAAGTGGCGTGAGACGTAGTTCACGCAACAGAACAGTGTTATATGATTCATACAATCAAAAAGTATTGGAAAATAGCTTTGAAGAAGAGCAACCACATAGGAAGCGACGTCGAGTGGATGCACCGTCAGATGTTACACCTGACCAGGAGGTATGCAAAAATAATTTGTGCTCAATTAACTGTGGTTGTAACATCACATTTTGTCTTTTGATATCCAACCACTTCGGTATTGGTGGAATATTTACTGATGTACTTAATTTATGTCCTGAACCTTTTGAAGTAGAGAATATCCAAAATATCCATTTAATTGTATGACAAATTTATGGTTTACTTTGTATAAATGTCATTAGCCTCGTATAACATGGAGCATTGATGTTTTGACTTTATATTTCACTTTAGGAATATACAGATATTTATAGTAGAGTGAAGAGACAAAGAAAAGTAATCAAGCGAGATATGTATGGAATGCCAATTGAAACTGATAATGATGATCATGATGAGGAAGAAGATGATAGAGACAGTTAGTATTTGCAAAATATGTTCTTGTTTTATGATTACTGATTTTAATTTGTGTTTGTTGAATTTTTGTTCTTATTACAATTTTGAACTAAGGGCATTTGATTTTATCCCTTCTGCCAATGCCTTGATCACAAGCTGAGGATTTCTCAGGCATGTAGACTTTTCAATCAAGACAATTTTGAAGCTGCATTCTTTATCTAAATTAAGTTTCAGTAGAATGTATTTGACATACATGTTTTGTTTCAGTAAGATGAGACTAGTAATATGTCCTGTATCTAATGTAGGTTATACATCTTAATTGTATTTGTTCTTTCCTCTTGATAGATGACAGTGATGATGGCGATGAAGACAATGATGAGGTAGAAGGAGAAGACAACAATGAAGATAATGATGAAGAAGATGATGATGATGAAAACAAATCAGATGAGAAAAGAACAAGAAGATCATACAATTTAAGAGAAAATAAGCCAAGGACACAACATTACATTGCACCTATTCAAGGTGACTTGCAATCAAAAATTTGAATTTAGAATTGGATTTCATAAAAATTGTTGTGTTGAACTCTCAGAAAGACAGAGTGAAAATGTAAAAAATATATAACCATCTGTTATTGCATAATTATATAAGTACCTCAAGGTTATGTAACTGTATCCCTTAAGCGTTAACCAAATAAGGAATACCTTGTTATCCATTTTTGAGCATTTTTTTTCTGTCCTTAGTAGCCATTATAACTATTTGACAAGGGAAGTGTATCTAGTTTCTTCCAAGTCTTACATTCATCTTTTTTACATTTTCACTCTGAAATCAAGTTGTAAAACCGATGTTGCTACCTGTCACCTTTTCCGATTTTCTTAGAAATTACTCATGTATTTACAAGTCTTGATTGACATTTGACATGAATGACTGATTGTTCTACTTCTGTTGGTATTATATTGAGAGGATTTAATGATTGCAGAAAAAAGACAAAGAATACAGAGTCGTTTCTTTCAAGATGAAGTGTCCTCTCCTCATTCCCCAGCTAGACGTCGTCGACCTCAAAAGTTACCCACTTATATGTCGCCAGCCAGGAAAATTAGGTCTACAGTAAACAGGTAAACATCATATTTTGAAAATAGGCACAATTTTTATTTATGTACTTGGATGAGATGGCATTGGACTAGATAAATACGAATGAACGAGAAAAATTCACTTTTTGTTGAACCATGCAATTTTTATTATTCTTCTATAGCAATAACAACATGAGACAATCTGCATAAATCAAAATACTGGTATTCTTTTAACCAACTATAAGAACATATTCTAGTAATTTGACCGACTGGTAGGGGCCTGCCAACCAGTCATCATCACATAGATTCTGTTCATTTACATTACCTCTTAACATCCACCAGTGATTGGGTATTGAATTTGCAGAAAATACTGCGGTAAATCCCTACTGCAGCCAAGAAAGATGAGTTTTTACTGTAAAATGCCCTCCTTAAAGAAATACATTTTCAAACAAAGTAGGCCCTTTTTGTTATTTTGTAATGTTATAATCATTTTTGGCTGGTTTATAATTTCAAATATCCTGATATACAGGTAACATTGAAGCATAATTTCAATACCATTTAGGTTTTTAAAACAAATGTCTGTTTTAATCTCCTGATAGCATTTTGTTACTAATGTATTAAAAGTACCATATTTTACTTTGAACATTCAATCTCCCCTGAGAAATAACTTAAAATGAAATTCTGAGAACGCAACATTATTTTCAAATGAAGCATCTCTCTTTCCAATGCATTGTGGTTGTCATTAATTCCAGGATAATATTCAGCATTTCTGTAATTTAAATTCCCATGTGCTCTTTTAGCTAGTGTATTGATTTTCCTTAGCGCAGAAATTCCAATTCTGTTGTTGATTGCAGGCTTTACTTGCTTCTGTCTAAAACAAATTGGAAACTTCATGCTGTACAAATTTAGTGGGTTTAATTAATCTTTGTTTAGAACATGACCAGTATACAATAATTTCAGTTCTACAGAGTAAATTCAATAGAGTAAATTGATCATGACTTCTTACGTTAAATGAATGAACTTTAATTCAAGTTGTTACAAGACATTTTTTCGTTGATTTTATTGATTATATTTCATGCATTGACTTCTTACGCTGGGTTAGACATTCTAATGTCTTTTTAATATTCTGGCAATTGTTGGATAAAAGTTGAGTTTATTTCAATGATGATTTTTTATTGCTACACAGTTGCTCTTTGCCCGAATATGCTTTAGAATAAAACTTGTAGTTAGGCTGAAATTAAAAAATACTTTGTTTGCACTTTACTGACCCTAGATTTTAAGAGGGTCGGTCAGTCAAAATAGTATTTTATTTTATTCAGAAATATCCTATTAGCGAAAATATGAAGATAAAAAAATATCTTTTAGATTTAGGCAATAGAAGAGTCGACAGGTTTTTTATAGTCAGTCAGTAAAGGGCCAACAAACTTAATGTATATTAAGTGTTGGGTCAAATTATACTAAAAGATTAAAAGAATTGAAAGATTATTTGTAAAACTTCAGGATTGTTATGTTTCGTTATTGAAATCTTGAAGCTTATCTTTATATTTAGGAGAAGACGTGCTTTTCATGGTTCAAGTTCGACTTCATCGTCTTCCAGTGATTCCAGTAGTAGTGATGAAGAAAGATTCCAGAGAAGGAAAGCTAAAAGCATGTTAAAAGCCAGACAGAGGTAAGCAAATGTGCTTTTGCGTGTTATTTTGCACTAGATGTGAAAAGTTGAGGGTCAAAAGTGACCCTTTGCATGGGTGAAAGTTTTCCGGAATAGTCCAGAAGTTCCGGATTTTTCATCTTGGTCAGAACCGTTTTTCCAATTCATGTAAATCCGGTGAGAAAAGTACCCCTCCAATCGCTATCAAATTACCAAACTCGCGCATTCTAATTGCTGAAATTGATAAGATCTATTTGTAGCGAATGTTGTCAATTTGTAACACCAAAACAGCAGCATGTATTCTAAATATAGCTTTATTAATTTCCATGTGTGATCAGGTTATCATATACACAATTTTGCCAATCATAGCCGATTTCTTACGGAAATTGACGAAGAATTTTCCAACCAATGGCATCCCAGCGTTTGATGTGATCTTCCTTATAAGGACAGGACATATGCTCGTCACGTGGTCTTTCCTGCGTTTTTCGGGTCCCCCTATCGGCAATTCTCAGGATTTTCAAATTTTTCAACTCATAGCTACGTTGTCTTTTTTTTACAGATGTTTACCTATGAACTTTGACCCTGATGACATGACAAGATCAAGTGTTTTACGAGATAGACAAAAGATTGGTTCAAGTCTGGCTGATGTTGATCCTATGAGCATTGACAAATCGGTAGGTGTTGAATTCTGGGTCGCAAAATGTACTTAAATATGGCAACCTGTTCTTTTAGTTTGTGAACTTAATTGCTTTTTACAGTCATCCAAATTGAACTTTAATGTTTCCATACTATTGCACTTGGTAAGCATGTAATCAACACTGAACACATTGTTAAATGTTCATTACTTCAATTTCATTGTACTCTTTATATCTTAGAAATTACGAAGAAAATGTTTCTTTTTCAGATTAAGTTCGACAGTGTTGGCGGATTAAGTAAACATGTTAGAGCATTGAAGGAAATGGTTGTCTTTCCTTTAATGTATCCAGAAATATTTGAACGCTTCAAAATTGCTCCACCTAGAGGAGTGTTATTTTATGGACCTCCTGGTATGAATAACGTAATTTTTACACTTGGAAAATAAATGTTGATACACTGCTTTTCCATAGTTCAAGTTTTCATTTACCAAACATTATGTCATGTTACAAGAATATGTTGGTGTTATTTTGCCCTCTTCCTGTCTGGTATCTAAAGTTGTTATATCCCCGCAAACGATCTAGAATCACCCTGGTTGTTGGTTGGTTGATTGTGCAGTCAGGCCCCATAATACAGGGGCATTTACCACAACTCAGTGATAAGTCTAGTATTTTCAAGGAATTACCTGTCAAACATTCTGTGGAGACATTTGTGATAAAATGTTAAGTTTTGACGTCACTGTGAATGGTTGAGGTATAGATGTGCCATTATTTGTATTGTTATTAACTGTAACTTTTTTATTGTATTAATGTGTACCATTTCCAGGTACTGGTAAAACACTAATGGCTCGAGCATTAGCAAACGAATGCAGCACAGATGATAAACGTGTCGCGTTTTACATGAGGAAAGGTGCAGATTGTCTTAGTAAATGGGTAGGAGAGTCTGAGAGACAACTTCGATTGCTCTTTGATCAGGTTAGATTAAAATATTTTTGTCATAGAATTATTGTTATTCAAAAATATCTTGGTATGTATATAAAACTCATTGCGGAATGGATGTTTTTGAAGTTAATCAAAAACAATTTTTTGCTGAAACTTTACACACACAGTTATTTAAAATGATGTTGCTGTATTAAAGGTTCATTGAGCTTTTAGTGGAACTTTGCATATATTTCAGGCATATCAAACTCGACCATCTATCATTTTCTTCGATGAAATAGATGGTTTAGCTCCAGTACGTTCTAGTCGACAAGATCAGATCCATAGTTCCATTGTATCTACATTACTTGCATTGATGGATGGTTTAGACAGCCGTGGTGAGATTGTTGTTATAGGGGCAACAAATAGGTTGGATTCTATAGATCCTGCTCTGAGAAGACCTGGTAGATTTGATAGAGAATTCCTGTTTCCCCTTCCCTCTGTGCAGGTATGATAACATTAGTATCTTAATATTTGAAGAGTGATTTAAACAGAACTCCGTAACGTGTACTAAGTGTTTGGTTGTTGATTAATATTTATTTGTTACGTAAAATTTATATCCAACTTTTATGATTTTTATTTGCTTAATTCACATTTATAACATTCCATTGGGTATTTTTTTCAAAGGATAAACTAAGAAATATAATTTTTACTGAATATACTTTTTCGTAGGCAAGAGGTCAGATACTCAAGATTCATACAAAGGAATGGAATCCTAAACTGTGTGACAAGTTTGTGTCTGAGGTTGCTGAGAAATGCATTGGTTGGTATAAAAATTACTAAACAAACAGTTGTACTATCTTAAGTTCATACTGTGATTACTATTGATTAAACTAGTTATTACTATTTTATATCAATACATGTTTGTATGCAATGTAATAGTTTGCAATTATTGCACTGACTGCTTACTATATTTTGAAAAATTGCTAAACTTTAAATATTTCTGCATGGTTAAAAGTTCTCCAAAATTTTCTTTAACCTTATTTTTTTCCCAGGTCTGGACCCTACTTGTCTTTATTGTTTCAGTGGCATCAAGGTTAAGATTTCCATTTTTTTTAAACTTTCAACTTTTTACCCATGTTTTTGTATTTTCAGGTTATTGTGGTGCTGATATGAAGGCCTTATGTACTGAAGTAGCATTACTTGCTCTTAGACGTAGATATCCTCAAATCTACACCTCGTCTGAAAAATTACAGATTGATGTAAATTCTATTAATATAAATGCTAGGGACTTTCATAATGCCATGCAATCAATAGTGCCAGCTTCTCAGAGATCTGTGACATCCCCAGCTAGAGCCCTGGATTCAAAAGTAGCCCCTCTTCTTCATGATATGTTTATTGAGATAATCAAAGTTCTCAATGGAATTTTCCCTTCTGTGTTGATGCAGTTGTCTAACTTGGATGCACCAGGTTTGTTTTTGCCATTTTCCTACTTCCTGATTTCAAATCATTAATAACTAATAATTGCAATTCTTTTTCTTTAGTCTAAATGTAGTTCTTGTTTCTATCTGTCAGTCCTGCCCACTGTGAGGTTTTGATTTTGTATTGTTTGTGATCATTTCAGCCTCGGAGAAAACCACTGGATCTGCTGATACCCAAATTGAAAATTCTGAAGTCTGTAGTGATGAAGACGACAAAGATACGAGCATTTATGAACAGAAGATTGATAAGAGAAGAAGACAGTCTAACATTCCAGAAATACCTGAGTCTTTCATGAATTTCAAAAGGTATATATGCATAGTTTTTGTTTGTGTTGATTGGTTGATACAATGTATGATGTTAAAAAAGAATGTTTTATAAAATAGCTGAAAATTGAAGTTTGTTTTTATTTTCTCTTACTCTCTTCCCAATATTTTGTGTATTACAGCTATGCTTGTCGTCATCCTAGTACTCATCGACCAAGACTATTACTATCAGGGAACAAAGATCAAGGTCAGACATCACATCTTGCTCCAGCTGTGATACATCACTTAGAACAGTTACCTGTACATACATTAGATATATCCGCCTTGTTTGCTTGTAGTGCCAGATCTCCGGAGGAATCTTGTGCTCATGTAAGTGTTTTTGACATGGTTAAAAGTTTTACAGAATTATCTGGAACTTCTGGTTTTTCCCAGGTCCAGACCCTACTGGTTTGTATAGTTACTGCAGCACTGAAGTTAAGATTTTCGATTTATGAAAATTTTGAACTTTCACTCATGTATTGATCATAATATCCTGTTCTTTTACAGAAATTTTGTGAAAGGCATTGTTTGTTATATTTTAAACTGTCAGTATCTATTATGATTGTTAGAGTTGAAATGTTATTTACAAAGATTCTAATTTTTCCATTTTATTCCCCAACTTTCCTAGTTACATGTTTTTAATTTTGTGTTGATCTTCATGAACAGAAAACAAACTACTTTCACTGGTGTTGCAAAAAAATATTGTAATTACTAATTTTACCCTTTCAGATATTTCGTGAAGCCAGACGCACTGCTCCAAGTATTATATATCTTCCACATATCAACCAATGGTGGTCAGTGGTTGGGGAAACTGTAAGATCCACGCTGCTGACCTTGATACATGACCTTGACCCTACTAGTCCTGTCTTGTTGCTTGCTACAAGTGAAGAGAGTTACAGTGATTTAGACTTCACTGTAAGTTCTGTAATAAATCATGTAACATCTAACGTTGAGCTTAACACTTGCATAGAAACTTTACTTACTTATTACTAATCATTATTTTACATTTATATTTTGAAATGTCCTTTCATGTCCTTTTATTTAAGTAGAACTTTTGAACTGCACATGCATAATTTGAAGCATGTTATAAGTTTTAGCCCAGTAGTCATGATTCGAGGTACGATGTTTTGTACACTTTGTAACTAAATCTGTGACTGCTTTATTTTCAAGATACAAGATTTGTTTGATGAGTTTTGTGATGAAGTTATTGCTATGAGGAACCCCTGTAGTGAAGAGAGACGTGAATTCTTCAAAGATTTATTACTGAAACAAGCTACGAAACCTCCAGCAAGTAGAAAACTCTCTGGTTTGTATTTACTAATTGTTTTTATTTATATACTTCTTGCCTGAATGATCCTGTTTAATGATCCTGATTCTTTTGATGTTTATATATATATATTCATCTATTGGATGGTTAAATGTCTTTATCATTAATTCTATTAATTTCATGTATACTATACTTCATGCAAACTTATCAAGCAGTTGTTTACAGTCAGCTTGCAGGCTTCACTAGGTTGGCAAAAATAATGTAGAATTTATGTTGTTCGACAGTTGTAAAATTAAAGTACAATTTAAAGGGTTTTTTTTGGTGTTTCAGCTCAAAGAACTCTAGAAGTTTTACCTAAGGCTCCTCCACCAGAGCCCAGAAAATTGACTGACCAAGAACTGAAGAAATTGCATGAACATGAAGAAGCTACCCTCACTGAACTGAGGTTATTCTTAAGAGATGTTCTCAACAAACTTGGAAGGGACAGGAAGTTTTTCATCTTTACAAAGCCTGTTGATATAGAAGATGTAAGTCCTTATTTTGTTAATACATAGTTACACATACTTCCTTGCATCATAATATTCAAAATATATTTTTTATTTCTTGTCAATGAACATAAAATGAAGTATATAAGCTAGAATAATCCTAAGCATAATGCGCATAATTTTTTTCAGTCTTAAATGTTATGTTTTAGGTGCCTGATTATTATGACATAATCAAGAAGCCAATGGATCTATCAACAATGATGTCTAAGATTGATCTGCATCATTATCAATCAGTGAAAGAATTCTTAGCAGATATCAATCAGATATGTCTAAATGCTTTGGAATATAATCCTGACAAAGATCCACAAAGTAAGCAATGAATATGTACTGCTTTCTTTATGTTAATGAAATGATGTTAATTGACACAAATATCTTTGTCTGCTGAAATATTATACAAAATGAAAATGACCAGTTTCAGGTGTCTTTTATTTTAAGGGCTTGTTCTTTTTTAGAAAAAAAGTGTTTTTAAAATCAATTTTGTGTTAAACGTGAAGTAATTTATCAAATTTAGACTAGTCAGTAATTTCAGAATTCCTGGTGCTTATGATTTGAATGGCTTATGGCATTAGCCTTGTCTTGGTCCTAACCACTTTCAACTTGTGCGACTTCAACTTCAATGCTTACTATATGATTACATTACTTTCATTCAGGTCGAGTAATAAGACATAGAGCGTGTGCTCTTAAGGATACTACAAATGCTATCATCAAAACGGAGCTAGATTCAGAATTTGAAAAACTGTGTGAAACGATTGTAGAGTCAAGAAAGAGACGAGGTAAGGTCCAGTTCATCATATGATTTTGACTTTTACATGTTTTAATCAATATTGGATTTTAAATCAGTGTTAAATTTTTGGCGCAACTCCAGTATTGGATGTGAAAAAATAAGTGTATAAAAGATAAATCAACACAAAATACATTCCTCTGTACAAAGTATAAAATAGTTGATTGCATTATGCACTGAATAAGCAGATGGTATCCTGGCTTTCTGGACGACCTTACAGCTTTAGGCAAATTGGTTATGCTAGCTAGATAGAGAAGGACAAATAGACAAATGAGTGATTGAATTTAAGTTAGACTCCATATATTATATTCAATACCCAATTAGACGTCCATTTTTTTGTTTCTGTAGTTAATATTTCTGTTGATTTATTCAGGTGAAGAAGGAACCAAAACAGCACCATCATTTTATCATACCAGACCACTTAATTCAGGACCCATGCATCCTCTTGCCATTTCTAAACAGTCTACCTCCGTAACACCAACAAATCAGGATTTAAGTATCAGAGTAAGTCGAAGACTTCAAGGAGTAGATGTTCTCAACGGTCCCTCTTTGGAAGATGTAGAACGAAATGCAAGAGCTTTAAAGAGATTACAAATGTCTCCTGAAAAGGAGAAACAGAACAATTCAACGCCTCAGGGACAATTGAAAAAAAATAATCCATCAAGTAAAAACAGCTCAGGTTTGAAGTCATCTCAGGATTCACATTCAGGGAACAAATCAAGCTCAAATCCAAAATCCTCGTCATCAAAAAAGCCAGTGAAAAAGGACATTTGGGGAAGTAAAAGTTATCGATCAAGAAGAAGGCGTAAGTTTAAGCGTATTCAGAGACCTGTTAGTGAAACTGATGACCTAGATGCTGTTCAAGATGAAATTGACCAAGAGGATGATGATAATGATTTAGAAGGTGATCTTAATGATAGTATTGAAAGTATGGATGAGAAAGAAGATATGGAAACGGAAGAAGTAGCAATTGATGGAACTATAGTACTTAGATCTCCTAGGAATGTAGAGAAAGATGGAATTAAGACACCAAGACGAAATTCTTTGGAGAAATCATCTGATAAATCAGATGGAAGATCATGTAGAAGAGTGTCTTTAAATGAATGTTTGAGTGTTGATGTTAATATGAAATCGCCCAAAGAAGATGCCAGATCTCCTACTAGTCAAAGGTCACCAAGATCTGAAACTCAGAGGTCTCCGCAAGCAGCCAACCGATCTCACATTGAATCTCCAAAATGTTCAAGATCTCCGCGCTCTGACGCTGTTCACACTTCTACTAGACTTTCATCTGGGATGAAATCACCCAGAACACAAGACAGTTTGAACTCGAACGATACTGAGCAAAAAATTAAAAACCCAAAATCTAGTGAAAAACAGACAAGAAGTCCACATTCTAAAGTTAATAATCATGATGAATCCTCAAATCAGTGTTCTGCTTTGAAAGCTGTGCCTTCTTCAGAAAAAGATAGTGGGGGAAAGTCAGCTGGAATTAGTGTAGAAGGGTTTGTTGATAGTGGTGTGGGTAGTTCTGACAGTAATGGAGATTCAAATGATAGTGTTGGCAAATTAACGAATTCCTCGGATAATAAAGAAGTAACGCCTGGGACCAATGTTCCGGTAAGTTTTATTCTTTAGACTTTCTGATGTATTAAAAAATGATGCTTCAAGTCCTGATACTGTTTCACAATAATCCAACCATTTGTTTACCATTTTTTAGATTTATTTAAAACGCTGAATGGAATTGAACTATTGTTGCTTCATTGTGTGACATTTTTTCTTTATTGTGTAATAAATAAGTTGATTTGACATACAATAAGATAATAGAATGACTCATTTAGCATTCATATGTATAATTTAGTGTCAGACGATAGTAAAAGGCTTATTTCTGTAAAATATGTCTTTTTATGAAACATTTATTTGTATTTCAGGATTCATCAAATACTCAGGAAGAACAAAATAACTCAACTGAAGATGTTTTGCAAAAAGAAGGTACGAAATTCTGTAAGGTTTCACTCTTATGTCAGTTTGTTTCATTATTTTATATACACATTCATGTGTTTCTGTTAAGGCACAGGATATAATTATTGTTATATATATAACACATTTAAGATTATATTTTTATGATGAAAAATTGATCTATAATATTGAAGACATATTGAAAGGGGTTTATTTGCAATTGTTGGGATATAAATGTTATGTTTTAATTATACATTATGGTATCACTCTGTTCATAGTATATACAGAAAAGCAGGACATGTGGAAACTGAGAAAGGGCAAACTTGTCTTGTTGACTGGTTAAGGCCTAAAAAAAGGTTTGTTTCCTGACCAACCCAATATTTTACCTGCGGACTCAATCATTGTGCCATACGGTAATTTTCACAGCTTATTAATATTACGGCACACATATTCCCATACAATGTTGCCAATATATGTAAAAAAAAATAAAATGAAAAAAATCCCAACCTACCAACCTATATATTTTGGGCATGTAACTGGAAATAAACCTTTTTTTGCCTAATGTTTGTGTTGAGAGCATGATTTACTGTATGTTACTGTATCTTCAGCTTCATCTCCAGTTTTCCATCTCACAAGATCTCGTGCTCATAACAAAGCTCAGGAGAAAGCAATAGAAGTATTAAATGAACAACGAGAACCTTTTATCATAGACATGGAAAGGCTTGTCCTACTGCTGGATAATACCGTACTACTGACGCAAGATTATGTTGTTCCGAGACTGGAAAAGTTGTATAGTTTATTCGCCCAGTGTATATATGAACACAGGATGGAGTTTAATAAAACAGAAATGATTGCTGTAAGTTCCTTTACACATTTATATGTACACAAATTAGTTGAGTGTTTGCTATTTTGATGGTGAATATACTATGGAGATGCTATGAATAATACTACAGTACTGATTGAGTCAGTGATCTGTACTACAAACATAAAAATAGTCTTCTAACATATTGCTGAGCTGTCATAACTTCAGAATTTCACTTGAACACAATGTTCTACCATCATTTGCTTTAAACATTGGCACAAAATCATATTTTATTTACTTTTGATAATTTATTGCAATGTAAGCTAATGTTAAAAGTCAAATCATTGTCTGTAGAATTAATTATACATGTTTCATGTTGTTGAAACATATTTGATGTTTCTATTTCAGATCATGGAGAAGAGGTTAAAGCAGTACACAAGTAGTGTTGCTGAAAGAATGAGATCAGAAAAGCATTAAGTCATCCTTCCCATGTAACTCATTTTACCACAGATATCAGCATTTTATTTTTCCATCCTTTTGGACATGATGTTTAAAATGATTTACTCAATACGTGGTTATCTATTTTTGATATACTACTAACATGCCTAAAAATTACTAATATACTTATGAATTAGTTATCTTGTTACAATCAGATGTATCAGATGGATTATGTTTTACAATTAAAGTGATTATTATACATATTAGTTCTGTCAACCATTTAGTTGTATTGTAAATGAAATAATACACAAATACAGTCTAACCAGTGTTTGTGGCCACCTCCAAGTAAAGGCCACCCTATGAATAAAGGCCATTTTTTTTGGAAAAACCGTCACTGATTATTTAGAACAATCTAACCTCCGAATAAAGGCCACCTGTCAATAAAGGCCACATTTTGTGTCATAAAGTGGCCATTGTTCACAGGTTTGACTGTATTATGGAATATTACCTATTTATTTAAACTTGTTAGCATTATTTAGTATTACTGTGTCACTGTGACTTTAGTTGCTTAGAAGTGCCTTTATTAGTTATTGAACATATTGTAGTTGCTTAGGATAATCTTAAATTGATACAAGATGTGATTATGACTAGTTAGATATTCAATGTGTTCCGTGAAAGCCAGTGTTCTTGTGGTATCTATTACATTTTTTTACAAAAGAATTTTGCTCAGGTTTTTTTTTCTGGTGTGTATGCCTATTTTGTTTATGTTGCCAATATTGTACTTATACAGATATGTTGTGGAAGTATTTTGTTTGCCTGTACATGTACCTATGTTGTATTTTTCATTAAATTATCACATATTGACTTATTTTATTGACTTATTTATTTCTTTTTGAATGAATTTTTTGCTCCTAATTATTTTGATTGATTGTATAGAATGTAAGCAGAAAATTTATGGTGTACTTCAAATTTTACAATATCTGCATACATTGTCCTTATTTTTTCTACTCTTTAATTTACAATTTATGATCAGCTTGTGTTCTCTGTATGTTGATTTTTGTGTTATAAATGGAGAACACACTAAAACTATACTGAATAATTTGCAGTTGATACATATTATTATGAAAATATTCTAATGAGGATTGGACTCGCATTTTAATATCAGTGTGCCAGAACTTGCTCAATCATGATGATAACACATGTACTGTAGAACCTTTCTAATCCGAACTTGTTTGGACCAACAATGCAAAGACTCCAGATTACAAAGGTATTTTAGCATTAAATACATAATAAAAAATTAGGACCAGCTGACGGGTTTGGTTTAGAAAGGATTCCTGATTGGAAAGGTTCGGATTAGAGAGGTTCAACTGTAATCAGTTTAATGTTAAATGTTTGGACAATGTGTTCATATTGACATTTTGATGATTCACACATTTTCCTGTTGAACTGACGTTTACTACTGTATATAAATGTTGTATTTAATATATTTATACTTTTGGTATTGAGAATAATTTGAATTAATTTTGAGATTCAAATTATTTATTTGGTAAATTATTCCTGTGTTATATGTTATATATATATATTTATGAAATTAGTACATTAAGCCAGGGAATTAACTCTACTTCATTTACATTTTTGTTTTTACATTGGAGAAACCTCCCTGTACCACTAATGTAATGTGTATGAACAATTTCATTGAGTTTGTGGGCTGAATAACAATATGTGTTATTTACATCAGTAACTGTCTTTGATTTATCATTCAGTTCTGTAATATTAAATGTTGGTAAATGCACTTAAATAAATGATTCTTGAAACAACCAGATATTTATTGTATTTATGTCTGAAAGATGGGAACAAAGCCATGCTATCGTAATATCTAGTCCTTCATTCATGTCCGACACTTATGTTCACACTTTAATCAAATGCTTGGATTCCTTGTTTCGTTTTGTTTTTATGTGACTTATTTCACTAGGGTTTAATGCCATTTTCAACAATTTTTCAGTTACATACGGCGATCAGTTCACCTAACCAGTTTTCCTGGACTATATGCTAACCAGTACTAACTTACACTTCCACAAAGAGCCAGCAACATCTCCACATATGGAAGAAAATTGACATTTTTGTCAAATTTTCATAGAAGGGTATGACCTGCCACAAACGGGAATAAAACCTGGATCTCCAGGTTACAAGTCCAGCATACTAACCTCTTGACCATGGCCACCAACCTATGTTTACATTACAAGTGGAAACATCACTCACTCTCTTCCATAAGACCTTGATATCGGCTCTACCTTTGAGACCACAAAAAAAAATTATTCAGATGGTCTTATTATCAAGTTGAAATGTTGGAGAATATTGGAAACTGGTCTTTATAATTAGGTGGTAGTTAAGTGAGGGTTGACTGCATAACTGATTATAAGCACATAACAACAACATTAGATATTATTCATGTGTTTATTTCAAGAATGTGAAAATCCCTTTTTCATTTCATTTTTATAAATCATATTAAAATTTCATAAAGACAAAGAATCATAGTTATCAGTAACAAATTTTTTAAATCCATACATAACCCTTGATACATACCAACAGCATTCATTCTCATCGTTTTGAATTCACGATTCATACATGTATATACATAAATAGATGTTCACAATTCACACTTCATATACTCGTTAACAATTCAATTAAACACATAGTTGATATTTAAAATGACAATAAATATCAATAAAAACAATTTTGTCCAATATTAACTCCCCTGACCTGATTTCTTAGTGAAATTATTAAAAGTATTTTTGGTCCCATAATAAAATGATCCGTAACAAAATCAAAACACCAGTAAAAAAGCTTGAAAAAGTCACTAACAAATGGTCCACACCATCCTAGAGGTAGATTTAACTTCAAAATTAGGGGGCATAGGGAATCACAACATCTAGGTGATTATTACTGGTAATTATTGTCTGATATTTTAATGAGTAAGGACACCAACATGTGATTAAAAGTTTTCCAGAATTTTTCGGAACCTACTTTTTTTCCCAGGTCCAGATCCTAATGTTTTTTATTGTGTCTGCGGCACAGGTAAAGATATCCAGTTTTTGAAAATTTTCAACTTCCACCCATGCACTAACATACAAGTCAGTAGTTAGAACGAGGAACAAACCAAATTGAATCTACACAATAAAAATACACCATACAGGATTTCATAAGCTTATAGATAGTTTTACATAGATAACAAGTTCAATTTATATTTTAAATGAACAATTCAATAGTACAATCTTTAAAAAACTTTAAAAAGAATTTAGTATCTATACTTATGGGATTCAAATGAAGCCATAAAAATCATTTTAATAGACATTCATAGGAAATATTTCATACAAGAAACACTATGTTAGTACTATTTCATTCAGATGATAAAATTATTATGAAAGTGTATAAGAATAATTATTATGTATAAACATGGATACAAATTGAAGCACACTGTAAGATACAAGAGGGAGAGATCAATCATTTGTTATAGTTGAGACAAAATTCATATACAATAGAAATCAGCACCTTGTTAGAAGTAATCAAACACTGAGGCCAACAGCCAACTTTATCTTCAAAAATCTTCAGTTGCTGTAAAGTCAGTCAAAGGATTATTGTATACTAGTATACTTAATACAATGTAACCATATATAAGAAGATGGCTTTTAAAACCAAACACTTTAAATATGTTGATTTAATATTAAGGAAAATCATATATCAGTGCAACCTCTCCAGGGCGGCCCTCTTTTGAGCAACAACCTCTCTTCAACAACAGCATGTTTTTTTCCCACTGTACAGTTTAACTATTAACTTAACCTCTTTAGAGCAACAACCTCTCAACAGCAACATAAATTTGCTTCTCCCGAAGGGTGTTGCTTTGCGGGTTGCACGGTAATATCTAAATAAGACTAATTGAAGAGAACACATAAAGTGTAATGACAGAACGAGGGATGAAGTAGGGTATAAAGTTAAGTTTTTTCCACATACATGCATGTAAAATGGTCCTATTGTTCTATGTTCATGAAAAATTGCATAATATCTTAACCGTAACTCAAGTGCAAATATACAAAGCAAAATCATTTCCTTAGAGATGTATTTATATAAATAATTACAAGAAACGTCTTGTACAAGAATCACACTTAATGAATAAATCATCAAATAATAAAAAAACACACAAACAATGATAAACATTCAGCTATAAATTCTCAACTTAAGAAAAAAATAACACAAAAAAATATTAATTTCTAGCACATCTTGCCATGGTAACATTTTAAATGTGTCTGTTGAACATATATAACCCATACAGATATGTACCATATACCTTGTACCACATATCCTGTGCCACATATCCTGTAGTACATATCCTGTACTTCATATCCTTTACTACTTATCTTGCACCACATATCCTGTGCCACACATCCTGTAACACTTATCCTGTACAACATATCCTGTACTACTTATCTTGTACCACATATCTATGCTTCTGTATGTCATTATACAGGTACATGAAATTACCGCTAATTCTGCTCACATTTACATGTCATGACTTGACTATTTTCCACCCCTTTCTGATACCTCATAAACCACATTGCACAATTACATAGGGACATATTTGTTATTACATAAGTAACATATTGATAAGATTTATAAAACATCTGTAGCAATGCTCTGCTAAAAGGTTCTGTGTAATGTAAAGATATTTGTACCCTAGACAAAGTCTAGCATTATAGAACCAGTTTATCAATGACCATTAATATTAATGTCTCTGAAATCTGTACAATTATCATTTACAGTCTAACCTGTGTTTGCGACCACCTCCAAATAAAGGCCATCTGTCAATAAACCCCAAGGGTAGGCTATGTTCACAGGGTTGACTGTATTGTACAAATATAATGTGATAATATAATAATATCCATCTCCATATTGACAAGTATAATCATTAAGTTCACATTTGAATATTAATGAACAGAATTTGATTGTTGGAGCACAGAGGACATGGATTTTGCCTTACAGCAAAGAATAAATCAACATCAAAAATACACATCGTATCAAAAAGTCAGAAATATACAAACACAGTTAAATAACACATTTTGTCATCATAAAATACTAATGAGTATCAATGCTATCACAATTTGCTTGACAACTATTGTCTGTTAATGGTTTTCTGTGACAAACTTTTGCATACAATATTTATGTAACAATGAAATCATCCCAATATACAGGAACCACTTATTTCCTCCATTATCCTGAATCCATTTTTCTGATTCAAACTGAATCCATGATACGTAATAAATAATCTAAGTACGCCAAATTTAAGAAAAATATAAAAAATGATCAAAACTGAAGAATAAACAGAAATATATAAAGAACAAAAATCACTGAATGAAATGCTGCAAAATTAATATTCAGCTGACCACAGATTGTCAGGAATTAAGAAGAAAGTGGTTCCAAAAGCATGAAAACAATTTTACACCATCATAATCATGGATCTAATTAGCCAAATTTACACAGCATTTAATATGTAATAAGTTCATTAAAAACAGTAAAATCACCATGGTTACAGAGAAAACAACTATTTCCCTGATATTTTGTTGCTATGGATATGTACACCATTTACCGTCACCGACATGTCCGTTTCATTTACAAATCAATGAAGTGAAAGTTTAAGGACGCAACACATTGCATCCCCTATTGCAAAATAATGAAAGATGGAGATTATGTGTGACATTGAAGTATCATATACCTGCAGTTTTGACTGTACACAGTAACCTCAAATAATTAGATAGTTTTGAGCAACAAAATGACACTATTCATGACAGTATATGCTCATTAAGTAATATGAGATGACTTGACTGGGCAAAAATATAGAACACTTTGTGTTGATATGGGACTAAATGTTAACTATTGCTATATCACACTTGCTTCATGATTCAGGATGACACATTATCTGTGTCAACAGAAGTTCAACCTTATAAGGCAACATCTTCCCATTTTCTTCTACGGAAAAGACAGTATTATTGTATTTTCTAGCATTTGAACCATTCCTGTTTATACAGAAAAACCCCTGAAAACTGGACCCTTTCCAGACTGGGCCGTAAGTCCAGTTTTCTGAGAATTCCGGTTTTCAGAGAACTATTGATTTTCAAGAGAAAAAATGGGACTAGAGAAATCATCCGATTCGCAGAGAAATCCAGTTTTCGGAGAGTGCGGTTTTCAGGGATTATACTGTATTACATATTTGTACAATCATTACACCGAGGTCTTCACTATCTATCCTCATGAAGCATGCATAGCAAAATAATAGTCAAGTTTTAACATGAGCAAGGTGCACAAATCACAGTTAAGCCCAAATTTAGCACTGACCTAGTCTAGTACAATCAGGTGAATGATCACAATTAAATGTTTCTGTTCAGTTTTCTTTGTCAAACTGGCAGAAACAATTCTTTTAGAAGTAGCTGTACCAGCTGACTCAAATTTTCATACCATTTTTTACACCATGTCAGGAGAAAATCAATTGAAAACTTATAGTAACTTTTCAACAACTTTCACTTCCTTTGAATATAATATTAAATATTCTTCGTCGAGTATCGAAAGACAATTTGTATGTTTATTATGCAAAACATCACTATTTCTACGAAAATATTTTGCTTCTTCAAATATCAACGCCTTCAATATCAACCAGATTTTTCAGCATTGACCTTGAAAATGACATTCTGTCCATGATATCACGTTGGCAGCCATCTTGAATCAAATGAACCATACTATAAGTGGTGGCATTTCTATCTTCATCAATATAAGTAACAAAATAATCATTCTTCATGTAACTTAGAATGATTTTAGTGTGATCGTCAAAGAAGTTCACCTGAAAGTACACAAATATTTACATGTACGATGTATCTATAGATTTAATTTCTTCAAAGCAATTTCCTTACATGTTGATGTTTCAATACCACTGTTTACAGATCAAGAAAGGTGATTAAAATTAATGAAGCTAAAATACAAGTTTGTCAGTGTACATTTGATAGAGTGCAATTGACTTAATTTCCAAACTTCTAAATGAAAGTAATTCTATTGCTTAAATTTATCTGAAGCAGACGATATTAATGTCAATCTTACCTGTAACGTTCCATCATTCAGATACAGCACGATGGCTTTGGCTGTCCTGAACCATTTCTTCAAACAAAGGGAGCCTACACTGATATCATCAGAATCTTTGGAACATTCGATATTACCTCCCTTTAATTATAAACATTTTTTGTGTCAAAATAGGTAAAACGAGTCCAGACAAACTTGAATAAATGAACAATAATTTCGTTAATTAATTAATAAAACTCATATTTGTTAAAATGATATTGAAGACCTAGTTGTATCAATACAATATTACGCACACCTACAATTAAGTACAGAGTATTTATCAATTTGAGTGACACTTCAACAATACTTTTTACTATGACCTGCACTTTTTGAAGATTGATTGTTGTATATCTAATTGCGACATTATTCAACCACAAAATGACAAATTTAATGAATAAAGGAAATCATAAACAACACCAGCACACTATGTGTATTAGGTGTTCTAATGTACCTGAATCAGGTGCTCATCCATGTATTTAGCGAAGTACATAAGTAATGTGGTCTTCTTGTCGAGGTCATCAGGTGGCTGGTCTACAGAGAATGCGTTCAGATGTCCAGTCATATCATAATACTGAACAGATCTGTAAATATACAATAAAAGGATTGTGTGAAAAGACAAGCCCGACTCGAATTTTTTTATTGAAACAAATTATTTTTGATATACCGAAATTTTATCAACATTACATACTTTCTATGCTTTCCTTGAGAGCTAAGTGTAAAGAACAAAGTCATTATACTTCATTTTGATCAGCTTATTCCAAATCTTTATCATATTAATGACACTAGCAAACTCTGGAAATTTAGGCAATAACTTGTATTCATTTCTTACCTGCCATCTGGTGACAAGATAATTTTGGAAGTGTCGTTGAACAACACACCAATAGAGTCATTGGACAGTTGAAAACCGAAGCCATATTTATTGGAGTAATCGACCCATTTGCTGACCCATAATATTGTCATATCACCCACTGGTTCTGGATTTTTTGCCACATCTGGAAGACAAAAAGGAAACATACTAAAAACCAATACAAATAGAATTATAATCTGAATGGTATATTTTACAAAGAGCATGTAAAAGTACAATGTATCAATGTTTAAATATTGCAAACATTGCAATGTTGCAATTCACACAGTCACAATCGCAATTTAAGTTACAATTGAAGCATAATTACCACATATAACTATTCAAGGAAATTACTCTAATAAAATTCCATTAATTGATCGTGATTATAATTAATTTGGATGGCTTTTAAACAAGCACTTACCCTTTGGCATGTGTTCTAAGCAGGTAGTAAGTACGTCAAGGAGATTGGCTGCTGAGCGTGGTTTGGGAGATGACTCTATAAAAACAAATGAAAATTTAGTAATACTGAAGGCTTTACAAACCTACATCACATTAGGACACTATAAGATGGTTCCCCTACAACTATAAAGCTATGAAATACACAGTAGAACCTTTCTAATCTGAACTTGTTCGGACAGACAAAAAATGTTCGGATTAGAGAGGTTTTCGGTATACAAAGGTTCCGAATTATATAAATGAATACATAATAAAAAATATGAGACGATTCCGAATCGGAAAGGTTTGGATTAGAGAGGTTCGACTGTACCAACAATGCACGTATTTTCTAGCATGATCATTCTATTTCTATCATTTCTAGCATGATGCATTGTTGACAAAACAGCTCCACAACAGACATCAATCTTATCATTCAACTAATGGAGGAATTAGATTTCACATTTATATAGCTAGTATCCTTGATTAGAAAATCCATACTTATATATTTCCTGTTCATTAAAAAATATAATTGTACAGTTGCTAAGCAATTAGTACTCATATTTATTTTATCAGTAATGAAATCATGTCTACCAAGTACCTATACATGTATAGCTTCTATATTCATCTAGTTTGCGAGAAAACAGCATTGTGTTGCAGTAATGAAATATGAGTTATTTTTCATTTATTTTCTAAAGAGCATTATCTTGTAGTGACATTATTATGCTATTAATATAGGTTTTTATGTTTTGTCAACAGAAGCTGTTTTGATGATAAATCTTTAGTCTACATGGAATTAGTTTCCACTGACATAGAATTTCTGCATGCAGCTGTAGAGAATTGTTTAGAGTCTATGAGATTTTAAGTAACTTTAAAGTTTCAGAGAAATACAATTTTAAGTAAGGAAAATTAATTGACTTTATCAGTAACAAATATTCAACAATAATACATGAAGTTTTATTAACAGCAGCATTCTCTACAATAAAGTATGAACAATGTTCAAGATTATTCATATAAATTCTACAGAACCAAGAAAATATATTTAGAAAACACAATACAGAGATACAGTACTATAATTACCTCTCAAAGCAGGAGAGTCGGATCTGTCTGAGCGTGTAGCCTCGGACCCTGAAGTTCGTCCACTGCTACGAGACATTGGAATAGAGTAATCTTGAGCAGGATGACTTCTTTGACCACGTTCATGTTTGTTGGTGATTTCTAATTCCCGAATTGGTGAGGTGATCCTGTCTACACCTGATTCTGGTCGGTTTTCTGGGACGGTAAAAGACTTCGGCCTACTGTAAATGATAAAAAATAAAGTGAAAGAAAGACCTGTGCAGTGGGACTCTAATTAAACTATTTTAGGTGTAAAATAAGGGTTCTGAAGCACAGTTTTATGAATCAAACACAGCAAGCCATGTAATGACAGTAAGAGAGCAGCAGTACTTGATTTTTGTTCTAGACTTTAAACATCAGTCGGTGAGACCCCTGATACAAATACTCCGCTTAAATCACTTCAATGTAAAATGATCCTGAATTAATTCATTCAGTGTGCACAGAAAGTCCCTGACTGCACACAGTGCACATATTTGAATGCAATAAATCAATGAACCACACCACAGGGGCTCCAGACGTTAACTAACATTCAACCTCGTAACCTTTTAGCACAATCAATGTGACAAATTTACATAAAATTTACATTAACTCCCGACATTTTTTGTGCTGAACTTGCACTTTAGATGTTCTCAAATGAACCAGTAAATATGGGAATACATCAGAAAGTAACCTTATGTAGAATTTCATAATATCATTTGTCCAGATGAATTTCAACCGGGAATTATTGCTTTTTAAGGACCAAAAATTGATTAAAGATACTTATTAAACAAGAATTTGTACACATACTGTATGCAAATATTTCAAATACTTAGTTTTTTAATGAGGCAATTTAAGGAGTCATTAATATATAACAGAATGCTTGAAAGGTCTAACAATACAGCCTGAAGGATACTATGACACAAGATACTACAGGAATGTTGTAAGCCTAGTTTACAACGCAATTCAATCAAACATAAAATCACTGTGATTACCGGTATAGCAGCATAGCAAAAATAACTCGACAAATTACTTATAGAACTGTTTTTGTGTGTGATAATTATATTTAGTATGGCTTTCCCGTTGCTTCTTGGTGATTTTAATCTTGTACATAACGTTCAATTACATACCATGTTCATGTTAAAGCCTTTAGCTAAAAGACGAGTTACTGGGACTTATAGATAAATCTGTCTACTACATGTACAGTATAACCCCTAAAAACTGGACCCCTTGTAGACTGATCTAAAAGTCTGCTTTTTTGAGAATTTTCCGTGAACTATTGATTGCAGAAGAGAAAAAACGGGACTTCAAAAATTGTCAGCTTTTCAGAGAATTCACATTTTCAGGGAGTCTGGTTTTCAGGGGTTTTACTGTACTTTGTTTTCAGTCCATATGAGAACAGTGAACATGGTGAAACATTAAACATGAAGCTGTTATTTATAACCAACTTTTTAAACAAATGAAAAGTAGCAGAAAATAGTAAAAAACTCGGTAAAATATTTACATGCTTCATGAAGTGCGTTGAGATGATCAATTATCAAGAATTGATTTGAACATATTTCACAGTACTTTTGATTAGTACTATGGTCGGGGACAATGTTTCACGGAACAATTACTTCAATTCCCGGGAGTTAAAACGTGATCAGTATCATTCATACAGAACAAAAGAGAAAATCTCTTTGTTATGCTGTCATGCAGAAACCCTTTTGTCTCCGAGGCAAGCTTTCGAACAAAATACCATTTCATTAACCTTTAGGTATTTTCGCTGATTGTTAAAGCCATTAAATTCTTTTAAATTGTCCCAAATTGTTACGGATTCTACAGAATAATCCATAAAGACTTGGAAGAACGTCTTTAAAATCTCTGTTTGTGATCAAAACTATTATGAAATACTGCGGAGACATTCGGGCACAGAAAACTGTCTTTGTTAAGGAAACAATATTGCGACACATTGCACAATAATTAAATTATTCAAGCAGTAACCAAATGCTTAAAATTTTAAGAGCAAATATGGGTACATCTGCAAATACTCTCAGAGGAAAATGAAATGAAAAAAATACAACCAAATGCTCTGACAAAGGACTCTCTTTGTGTAGAATAACTGAATATCATTGATAAATATTTCATGAAATTAATTCAATTTCTGTTGTGTTAAGAAGATCAATACATATTAATAATCAATGACTTCCTCCAAAAATGGAAAAATAGTCAGAGAGGAGCTTACACTGTGTACCATGAACTCAGAAACCATGAGGTTAAAAAATCAAGTAAATTGAATTTTTTTCAAAATTGATACATGAAAAGGCACAATAAAGAGCATAATAAAAAAGCACTTTCAACTTTTGTCTCTTAACACTATACAGTATCAATAATTCACAAATTACAGACAAACATTTGTCATTGGAATGTTTACTGAATGATCTAGCAAAATGAAAAATTACTGAATACAAATTCAAATAAGCCCCATTTAGGGTAATCGCTGTCATGGGGGCAGATGTAAAGTGTATCTGGGAGACAAAATAAACATTATGCAATTGTCACCCTAGACTGGTTTGTCTGACTTCAATGAGAACAATGATAAGAATTTAGACTGGTTTCTTTACCTAGATACGCGTACAAATGATCCTGAAGAGTTCGACTCAAAGCGTGGTGGATTTGTACAACAACTGGGAGATAAACGATTTGGATAATGTCCACTGGAGAAAAACTCATCACTAAGAATTTCATCCAACGTTGGTCTGAGTTCCGGTTCATTTGTCAAGCACTTAGTCATTAAATTTCTAGCTTGTGGAGAGATCCAGTTTGGTATAGAGTAACGGTTTTCTGTTATACGGATGTACGTCTCCTTTAGAGTTGCAGTTTCAAAAGGTGGATGTCCAACCATTAATGCATACCTGTGTGATAGAAACAACATAATAAATGAAGTCATAGATTGAGACAGTGTACACTAACAGAGCAGGTACTGACTGATAACATTTCAAAAATGTCAACTGGATTCTACAAAAATAAAAATATGTAACAAGAGCTTGACCAAAATTCTAGGCTTAAAAGGGGTATAATTCCAAAATACTTTCAGAATAATGCCCCTTGTCTTGCAAATGTGCCTTGTTAATCCAGGCGTCATGTTGATATCTTTAAGTGTTTGAGTAATGGGCGACATTAAAGTTTTTGCACAACGTCAATGACAACAATGACAATGACACTGCAGCGATCTTAATAACTCAACTTTTTTTTTCAAACAGACAAGCTAAAAAACTGCTGCAATTTAATCCTATATGCATTATGAATTTCACCATTCTATATTTCTGTAGAGTCTGATCATACACATGAACTTACATAACACAGCCGAGAGCCCAAATATCTGCTGGAAAACTGTGGCCCCTTTTCTGTAGCACCTCAGGAGCAATGTAATTTGGGGTTCCACACACAGTCCTGAAGTACACAATATACAAAAAATTAACTAAAGCTTAAGATAATCATTCAGTATTACAGTGGTTGGTAATGTTTGGTAACATGTTATTATTGGTAATTCTTAAATGTTTGGGTTTATCATGACTTAATTTACACATAAATTCATGATGATAATGAAGTAAGGTCAAACAAAGTTTAAATTTCAATTATTTAGTTTTTGTATCAAAATTTTATCCGATATATAAATGAAGGAGTGCATTCATGTTAATATTGTTGATTCCTGAATACCAAAGATATAATGGAGTTCAAAGGCGTAACTTACATTTTCTTTTCTCCTTCAAATTCAACACGTGTAGCAAGACCAAAATCAGCTATTTTTACGTCCATGTTGTCATTTAGTAACATATTGCCAAGTTTGAGATCTCGATGAATAATGTCATGATGGTGGATGTATTTAACGCCTTCGACAAGTTGACCCATGTAGTATCGTACTTCAGGTTCTGTCAGCGTCTTTCTGTGCTTGAGCATATAAACCAATGACTGAAAATAAATTGGAAAACAAAAAACGAATAAGAACCGAAGTTTATTAATATCATGACAAGGTAATTGTCGATTATGTGGAGTAAATAGATTGAAGTGGGTTCAGATAATTGCTATAATCAAGAACTGGCAGTGATAAATTACTGTCTGCTACTGAACAAATATAAGACAAGTCAGAACTATTTTGTGACATCTCTAAAATACTTAAATTGTTACATGGTCATCATGTGGCGAGATGATTTTAGTGCATAAAAAGTCGAAAAGTGTATATTGAGTGTCAGATCAAACATCACATATCAGTATATATACATACATATAAATGTGTAGATATGTCACCATGTACCACATGGAGCTCTCATAATGGTAGGACAGAGCAAATTAAATGACATTTTTGTATCTATTTACCCATAAAATTGTGTGATAGTGTAAGTATTTTATCAGCTAAACATACAAACTAACAAGATATAAGTAACGAGAATAAATGATTATTTGATATGCTATTAGTTATAGCTGGGGGATTGTTTGAAGTTTCATCAAGTAAAATATATAAATCAAGATGACACAAAATTTCCTCATAATGTAAGCAAACTGAAAAAAATATTTAATTTACATTTACAACACACATTAAGCACTTTAAATGCCAATAAAAAACTCCATTAATCAAGAATCACAAATTTCTCTTTAACCCAATAAAATTTGCAATATAATGTTCATAATTGTGAACTTATATTAAAGAAATTCATTTCAATCTCAATCATGAAATTTTATGATTCATTTATTACTTTGATATCTTAAACACCAGTGACCCATACACAAAACATAAAAATCTCGATAAAATAAATCATTTGTCAGACGCATAATTCAGAATAAAAACTGGATTTTTATATCTCACCAAGACAAGCTCTCACTCAAAACTTTACAGGGAGGTATTTACACAAAGTTTTTATGTGAATTATCAAGATGGCCGATGTCTGCTCAGATGTTCAAAGTAAAGCCATCATTTGTGACTACTACTAAATCATCAGTTCCCATAATGCACCGAGATCAAGCTTCTCTCAAGCATATTTTATAGGTCTACTGGTACAAGTACAACCCTTACACCGAGTACTGAGATGATCTCCCAGTATTTTTATTCAAAGTGAGATTAAGATTTATTTCAAGCAACTCACTTCCAACTTAAAGTCACAATGTAATTGTTAACTCATCATACCAGCAAAGATTTGAACCTGTGACAGTCAACAAAACAGCCATAATTGACCAACAGAAACACAATTGGCCATTTGATATACATCAATATGTAAACTAGTAAAACTGACAAAAACTGGCTTATCAGTTAATGAGATCATCAATGTTGCTTAAATTATTTGTCATTCACTCAGCCAGCCAGCCAGCCTGCCTGCCTGCCAGCAAGCCAGCCATTTGCTTGCTCGCTCGATCGATCAATCAATCAAATCAATCATTCAATATTTCATTCTTGTCAACATTAGAATTTTGAGGCATATTTAAACAGTAGTGAAGAAACCAGCCTTTTAATCTTGTTATATACATGAAGTACAGGCACATAACTGATGCCAATTAATTGTACAAGTTGATATTATTTTCTGTTAGCATTCTAACATAGTAAAATAATCATTTCCACATGTTTTAAGTGTAAAACCATTTGTCACATTGCATCAAGCTGAAAGGGAGTGTACATTGATGTGAGTTTTAGTTGAATATCAAGTAAATTAAATAACCGCAATATGTATGTTATGAATGATTTTTTATTTTCCCACGCAACACCAGCCAAGCGTCTTGATACATAAGCTCAGCTGATTCATGACACTCATTCCACAAACAGCTCAGTAACGCTTCAGTGACATGTATTCATAACAAATAGTTCGAAAAATAAAAGATGTCAGATTCAAAGTCTCACTTTTATTACACATACATGCCAGTTTTACACACCAGGGAACATTACTCACATAGTTACAGGGAAGTTTTGTATGATTAAAAATTATATTAGAGCGATAATTAAGCATGACGCCATAATGAAGTGTTAGGTTGGAAATTGAGGAATTTGAAGTAATGAGTGCCGCTAATGAGTGTCAAAATAATATCAGTCCAATTAAACAGAAAGAATTAAGTCTTCAACTAATATAATGATTAACATATGTTCTAGCCAAAGGCTTTTTTTCATAAATCTGTCATCAGCTGAAACTATTAAAATATTTGCATGCATGCTGGTTAATGCAGAGTGCGACTTTCTAACAAGACAATTAACATAAACTAGATACACTACAGCGTTCAAATATGTTTGATATATAAAACAGATATTGACAAATAATGAAACTTATACAAGGATGATGTAAAATAACAACTTTGAAGCATGAAAGGAATTATTATACCCTCAAAACCCTCTAAATTGATTCCTCTATAAATCAGTTTCCCCTCTAAATCGGTCAAATGTTCTAGTCCCTTCATCACTACCGGTATATAATTCCAAAATCCCCTCTAAACTGGCATCCCCACTAAAACGGCCAAATGACTTGGTCCCAGGCTTGGCCGGTTTAGAAGGGTTCCACTGTACAGCAAAAACTATATTTTTTATTGTCTCCAATAATATCAACCACACAGCTGTACAGAGTCCAGAATAACTTAGAAATGTAGCATTAAGATTTGGCAACATTTTGTCAATAGGTTACACAATATAGACGCTTTCATTCAAACTTATACGGTTATTATGTTTGACAGGAATAAAAGACACACATACTTCAATGCTGACTCGGCACAATTCCACTTTGTCTGTCAAAAAATAAGCAAAGACAGCCAAAACACTTCTCAGATCAAATAAGCTGTTTAATCTTCCGATTTACAGTAAAACGTCGTTATCTCGAGGTGTCATCGGACCAAACTAAATGCTTGAGATAAACGTGGTGCTCGTAATAACAAGGTATTTGTTTGTTGGTTGAAAATTATTCACAACTAAGAACAAATATTGACAGGACTTTAAAAACTCAAGATAACGTGGGTGCTTGTGGTGTTGATGCTCGTAATAACAAAGTTTTACTGTATTTCATGTGAATATATGTTGTTGACTTAACTCAGTCTTTGCTTTTCACTTCCTTACTGTGTAGAGATATTTTATACAAGTTTTATTTAACAATTAAAGATGGTTTGTAAATGTTTAATTAGCAAACTAGTTTTTTACCCCGCAACAATGTAAATACCTGTAAGTTAACACAGTGGATTCACTTATCACACATGACATGGTATATGAAGTGTGAATATGTTGTTATATTCTTTACTTAAGACTTTGTTGTTTAAATTAAAAAAATTCTGAAATAGTAATCAAAACACCAGTCGGGGGACGCACAAAACAAATGTAATCAGATTTTAAACACATCAGTTTTTCATTATCTGCACTTAATACCTGTACAATACAATCAAAATGTACATGCAGCACTTCAATTGTTAGGTATAAGAGCAAAATCTCGAAAGAATGCATAAAATGTCACTGTACAAAAAATTCAATGTGGGTATACCATGGCTGAACTTATCTTACGAAACTAGTCCAATGTACCAGCTACTTTTAGGGTGAGATAATTCAAGCATAAGAATACATCGCAGTATTTTATGATTCGTAATGGTTGCCTGAATATAATGATACATACATATTAGTAACAGACCATGAAACATCTTTTAAATGTACTTTATATCATAACATTATATGAGAAAAGTAATATAAGTTAATATACTGTCCCACCCTTAATTTACTCAATACCATTATGGTTAAAAAAACTAGGTGTGCGTGAAATCTAAATGTTTATGTTCATCCTATCATTTTGTTCCTGTATTTACTTGATGTTTTTTATATACTGGGTGATGGTTTAGGTTCTGATGGCCCTGTCAATTAATGACTTCAGGAAATAGAAAATAAATGCCTAATAAATAAAACACTATTAAGTAATGTAAACATACACATACAATATACAATGTGACTTGTTCTGAGAGCATTCTAATGAATAAATGAAATACATGCGACACTAACATAAAAAAAAATCAACGACACTAAACCTTAATATGACGAGATGCTAAATAAAAGGGCTACATTTCTTATAAACTGACCATTATTATAATTAATTTTGAGAGTGATCATAAAGAAGAGGTTTGACTATAGATGTATTTTAATACAAAACACTCATTTAGCATTTATACATTCTATTTCCTTACAGAGTTAGTTTGCGGACATTTTCTATATTAAGAAGAGCTTATCAAGCTTTTTACATACAAAGATTTCTAATCTGAATCGATGAAAAGTTTGGAATGCATGATTAAACTGAATACTACCACGAACTTGTCTTTCCAAGATTTCATATAGAATTTATGCCCCACCTGTGCACTATATCAAATCAATTTATGTGGCTGGCTATAAAGGCCTACAGATTTAGTTCAAACAACCAGATTTTCATATCTTGTAGATATTACACAGCCGGAACAAGCTGTTACACATAAAAATCTACTTTGCTCAATATTCCGGAACTGGAGACAAATAGATGACTTTTTGCAGACAAGAATGATCAGGGCACGTTTATTCCTGTGTCCATAATACTGATCAAACTACAGTATAACCATTGAAAACAGGACTCTCTGAAAACCGGAATTCTCTGAAAATCAGATGATTCTTCAAGTCCCATTTTTTCTGTTAGATAATAAAACGTTCTCTGAAAACTGGGATTCTCAGAAAAACGGGACTTTTGGCCCAGTTCGCGAAAGGTCCGGTTTTCAGGGTTATACTGTATTTTGATAAACACTGTAAGCTGTGAATTACTTCGAGTCCCAAAGAGGCCCATATGTTTGTCTGTAGTACATGGAATACCAAATAAACCAAGATAAATCAGGGTCCTGGACATTACTACTAAACGACATTTTGGGTCAAAGGTTGCAGCCCTTAACATCCACATAAGGTAAAAGTACATTAATAAAGGTAAGATTGTAACTCGTATTTATGTGCTTGAACAATAGTTACCACTAAGATAACAATTAACAAACTAAGGTTACATCTCTGCAGGGTTAAGTAAACCCAAAAACATCAACAACAATATGTACTTAAATAGTTTATAAGTATACCCAAATATATAACAATAAAACTAGGCAGATAACCACCATTAATAGTCAGATAACTGGATCTCGGCTGAAAAACAGATACTATAATTATGTTATCATTTAGGAATGTTCAGATAAAGTCAGACATCAATTTTGACCATCTTTGTCTTAAAGTGATATAAAACCATTAAAGGACTCATTATTTATTGACCCATGAACTGATATTTATATTAATTATATTTTGACCTGCTTTGTGTCAAGATGGGTCACATATAATCAATTTTCTTTATACACAATGTGTATTTTGCACTTTGCTAGTACTAATATATTATACATTGTTTTATGTATTGATTTATATATTAATTTCCTCTATCATAAAATAATGACTGTTCGAAGAAGTCTTGTTGACAAGTGTCATCATAAGCACTTGAACTGGGGTCAAGATGGCCTCTGGTAGATAAGGGGTCTAATCTAAGCTCCTATGGGTAATCATACACTCTTGTCCTCAGTGTAGAAGAGATTAACCAAAGCATAGATGATAATGAATTGAATTCAGAGGGACTTCAAATATGTGAAGATCATTATAAATGGGAACCAGCCTGTCTACTGTAACATGTCAAGTTATCTACAAACTCGCTACATCATACTAACCAACCAGAAATCATTGTGACCCGAGGATTCCCAGTGCGACAATAATAATTAGTCACATTTAAATAATAATATTACATTATTACGAACTCAGACACATAGTTTTGAAATTTTGAATACATAAAAATAAAATGACAACAATTCTGCACTTCTTTAACCTATACGTAATTGTTTTTTGACTTTCTGTTAAATTTATATCATGATGTCATTTATTGTGAGTATCAAATACTGAATGTGGTAAATAAAAGTGCAATAACTCCTGCACTTTATAACACTGGATTACAGTAACATATATACTCATGTATTACACTTGATTCACCTATTGAGATGATAGAATATCACAATTAGACATTAACAACATTATAATAGATTTTAATGTTGTATCCAAACCACCTAACGTTCAGGTATGAGACATTTAACTAAAATCTGATCAATAACTAAAATCTATACAGTTGATCCCTGGGGGCAACTACGGTTATTTAATAGTTTACACTTTATTGTGGAAACTAGACTGTTTAACACCTTCACAGGTGAAATGTAGACAAATTTTATCATGTTTAGTAGGAAACTAATTAGTCAATTAAGTCAGCTTTATTTTCAATCTTCACAGTCAATCTTTATGAAAATGTTTGCACCAGTGCGTTATGTAAATACTTTCTCAATATTGTAATCATAAATAATAGACCCAAATTATCAAAATTAAGGGCTAACATTACAGTAAAATTGCCATAAATACAGAAAATAACAGCATTACTAAAAGATGTATTAATCAAAACCCAATACAGATCATACACTTAAGTGAATTCTTGTGCTAATTTCTTCTGTTAAGGTTTCCATATCATAAAATTGATACAAATACGTCCAGGGGCCACCATGTTTCAATGGTTTTATCATAAAACTGTTTCTTTACAAAATTTCAACGATACAATATCAATCTTTTAATCAGATGATGAAAAGCGACCATTAACTGCAATAACACACAGCACAATTTCGGGAAGAACTTAATAAAGATTTCATTAATTACTGAGAGATTATGATTGATATTTCCAACAAAATAAACACTTGTGTTCAGTAAAATACACATAGCTGAAGATCGTATTTGATGTATAAATATAAGAAACATGACTTTATCTCGGTTTTATCAGGATTTTATCCCATTTACTTAATCAGATGTTATTCTGAATATTGATAGAAAATGAAAAACTGATCTATGGAAATTAAGAAAATATGCGCACACAGCAATTATAGATAAACGCTAGCTGCCACATAATAATTTGTGTGTATCATAACCAGAGCACCTGTCAATCAGTATTAATAACTGATAGCAGGTGCTCTCATTATATTAATTAGATGAACAATGTTGTTGAATGATTATCATGCAAGATTAACAGCAGGGGCACTGGTGTAGGAATATGCATTTTTTTCATAATATTAAGAGGCTGAGATAATTAAGCAGGGCTGTGATTTTTTATATTCCAAACAGAGTTATTTCAGCCATACAGTTTAAACACAATCATATTGATTTTGAAAAAAGCAAAAAAAAAATATTCGATCATTAATTAAAGTTCAATGCAAATAAAATAGAGGAACATTTTGATAAATTTTGCCAGAGAAGTGAATGTACAGTGAATAAATGAAAAACAAATGAGTTTAAAACATTTTATTAACAGAAAAGGCCAGTTTAAGCAGACTAAATTGACAGAGTTTTAGCAAAACATTTAATCCAAAACAAGATCGATATGTTTTACACACTCATTAATTGGGCTTTTTGTATAAGTACTTCTTAAACATTCAGATTCAAATCGGGGAAATTTTTGGGCGTGTCTTGTTTTATAATACAAATAATGTATTAAATTCCCACAATAAGTTCAGATAAATGGAAATGAAAAAAAATACATAAGTAATGTTAAAACCTTTTGTCAACAAAAAGTTATCATTGCACACTCTATTTACATAACTCATTATTACAAATAATCCCCAAAAATATGTTGATCTTTCTTTGTGACATTTTATGTAACAAAGAATTATTGAGAAAAGAATTGATGTTAACTACAAACAAAAAATAACAAACCATTTGGTTCATTCTTGAAATTTGTGAAATAATTATCTCAAAGCAGGAAACATCTCAATAATGGTAAATATTTACCCTACCAAACACTGCATTACAGCTGTATCTTCCTTAGACATGGTGTCAGCTAAAATGTTAAGTTTTTCTTCAAACAGTTTAATATTCAAACTTAAGCAGGCTATGTTGAACATACAAAAGAGGTTTCCAGATAAGGCAAATATGTTACAATGGCGAATTTCGAAGGTATTAGAATGCTAAACAGGAACTTTACAACAGAGAGTTTGTGATGCTGTGTTGTCCAAATGTCAAAATCTGTTTAGAGCACATTTTTAGGAAATCAAAGGAAACTAGACATAAAAGATTACCCAGTTCAGAGTTCTTTAGTAAAGGCCATTAATACAGACATGCAGTAAATTAACTTTGACATCTCAGTGCTATCAGGGAATCACTTGATTAGATATCATTTAAATCATTCTGACAGTTCTATCATTATCTTGTTTAAAACTAAAGACAGGTATAAAGTCAATGAAAAAAGAGCCATTGTTTTGATATGATTCTCCCAATTGAGAAATCCAACAGAGGTACCAAGGTAACTCTGATTGGGCAACCCTAGTATACAGATATGTAAGAATGAATTGCCAAATAGCATAGATTCAACCCTTTGCCTCATAATTCCACATCCCCCCAAATCTGAAGCAGACGACTTTTGAAAACATTGTGGCAAAAGAAGCCATCACTCATTCCAAACAATGACTTCCTTTGCCACAATGTTTTCAACAGAGAGAAATAACCCAATTTTCTTAAATGAATTGATGTTTTGTATATCTGCTTTGCACTTGGAAGAGTCCAAAATATGCTAATGAGGCAAAGGTTTAATTCATCTTGATTGTTATTTATCATGAAGTACAATAGAACAATGTTCCTATCTCTTTGATATCACTGTCTTTAATTGAATGTGGTATTTTATTTCGTTCATCATGAAAACCATTTCATTCATGTCATTCACAGAACAGGGGTCTAGCTTATCTTGATTAGTCATTAATAATTCAGGGGAATTAATGTAGTTTTTTTTTCACATATACAGTAATGTAACCAATACATGTATAACGTAATATTGTATATTTGATAGAACATATTGCATGAAGGATTAATTACCCTCCTGGATTTTTATTGAAATAAAAACATCACAAGCCCTAATTATAGTTTAGGTAATAACTGCTATTTGTCTTGCTTACCCTTAATTTTCTGATAAAACATTTTATGTCTGAGATTGTTATATCTTGTTTTAGACTTGGTTTGCGTTTAAAACAACCCTGGACTTCACCATTTTTTCATGATGAAAAACTTTCAAAGGACTTTAGTAGTCAGCATCACGTTCTTACCTAAATTCAAGACAGTTGCGTGTTGTGTCAGAAGCTATGAGTATTATTAGTGGGTTGTTTGACTAACCCACTTCATAGAAAATTTACACTAATTTATGCAGACTCCATTAGATTTATAGATTATGACTTCTTAGATGTTTGATACCATGAAATAATGTCATTAACAGGCTAGTACAAGCAGGACAACTTCTAGTTGGAGTTTCACCCACGAATACAGTTCTATTAATGGTAAAAATAGGTTCAAGTAGAATCTACATCTGGTCAAATTGTACAGAAATTGGTGAATATTGTTCCAGCAACATTCAACACTAAGTTAATCAAACGAACCTAGACAAGGGAATTCTAGGGAGTATTGTGAAATGAAATTCTTACTTTTCTACTACAGTTTTCTAGGACTATGTACACATTTTCATCATCTTCAAAGAAACTGTGGAATTCTACTACATTGGTATGTTTAAGATTTCTTTGCAGTTCCACTTCTCTCATGATCTGAAAATAGAAGGTAAAGATGAACTACCCTGCTAAGTGTAATTAGATACAAATAAAGCAGTAACAATTTTGCTGTCTCATGAAAAGTGGTAGAAGATTTAAAAAAACGGTATTGAAGTTTAGAGTTGAACTTTCCAGATACTGTGTCTTTTTCCTTCAATATGATACGTTAATTTCAGAATGTGAAAATAATGTCTCTGCCTTATATGACATATAAATTTTATCCAGATGTATAACATGAACACATTACTGATATTTGAGATATAAAAATCAGGACTTACAGGTGTATGAGATGCATTGAAATCTTACATTTCTGATAGAATCACATTTAAGTTGTTTGCGTATTCATGTGTTCATAACTGTCAATTATAGTATAATTTACTCTTTCAGGAAGATGATGACAGCAATTACACAACACAATATATAGTATGACAGTAATAAGCATGCGGGTTTATTTTTGAATTTAGCTATATCATATAAAAATGGATCACATTTCATGTAGTTAAGCTTGAACCTCCCTTATTGTATATCTTCGTGTGTCAAAGAAAACTGAACTTTTTTGTTCTCTGAGTAAACATGCAATGAAAATGAATAAATGTATAACTTTGAAAGCTCCACGGTTCAATTATTGTGATGATGTGTCGTCCAAACCTTCAAAAACAGTAAAACTTTAATGCTTGAACAGTGTCCACATTAATATAATGACCCCTGGTTTTCAGACCAGTTTTCAATATTTCCCTTATTTCAAGTTAATCCTTTCGCTGCCATAAGGATGGGTATATCCGTCTGCACCAGTTTCGGCATATTGGCTTACATGATGGGTGTACCCATCATAGTTTACATGTACCTGCCGAGGACCCCTCCAAGAAACCATTGCAACTGACCAAGAACAATGACCATGGTATACAGGGCCTCCCAGGATGGGCACACCCATCTGCCGAAGTTTTAGCATATTTGCCAACAGGAAGCCCGTCAGGCACCACCGTCCCCAACCAACCCCTGTAGTCCTCCATAAAATCCCTGGCAAATATGTGTAAACCATGCAATCAAATCCCCAGCAGTGAAAGGGTTAAAAATGAGTCTCAAGGTGGTCTTAGCATCAAGGCTTTTCTGCACTGCGACACAGTTTATTGGAGCAGAATATCAAACCAAACCCTATATGAGATTAATCAGTACACTTACACAAAAGTTGAAATATAAATATGTGAGTTGAAGTTAAAATTCAAGTCTTTTACCCTAGCGTACAACAGATATTTGACTATCATACAGTTTAGGAAATCAATTTCTGCCAAATCAATAACTTTATATAACAGCAGAGAACAAAATCTCATTTGAAAAACAATAAAATTGCCTCATACCACATTCTATACACTCTAGTGCATATTAAGTGCAATATTATTCAAAACAGATAATCAATCATTCATTAATTTAAATCAGCAAATCCGCTCATGAAATTTTGACAATTTGGTAATTGGTCTCAACAGCAATGTTTTTGTTCCTAGGGTATATTTTTGTGCCACATGCATAGACTGAGAGATCTGATATTCTAATTTACATAATCAGTGTGAAATTAAGTTGACTGATACGTAACCTATGTAGAACAATGTCATAACAATATGTTACTTTGTAACATTCTACCAGCTTTTACTTTTAATAATTGTTCTCAAATTTCTACTCTCGTTTAAGGAGACCGTTCATATGAATCTTTTGGAATCATTCACATAATCTGAACCCAAAGACAAGTGTAACAGTTTATTCCAGATTTGAAATATGTTTCATGGCCATCGGATTATTATACAATTATCTAAGAAGCTAATTCGGAAAAGTGATTCAAAGATCTATTTACTTGTATAAATCAGTACAATCAATTGTTATGTGTTTTTTTTATTATTACCATAGTATTTACATGATTTGTACTTAAAAGGTGACCTGATGTAGGCTATTGTATGTCATAAACATATAAAACGAACATATATAAACCACTGTTTCAATATTATTACTATGAAATTATTACCTGAGTTTGGATTTTATAGAATCAAATCTATTGGGCTTTGATTTGTTGGTTTTAATTTTGTGGAAAATGAAAATTTTGTTTTGTTTATTTCTCACATAATAATGGGTATTACCATGGATTATAATGATGGATTCCATCATGTCTAGGAAACACTATACAAAAATATTCACATGAGTTACCATGAAATGCTCTTCATGTCAATATAACGACTCAAGTCAAATATTGTCAACCTAAATATTTGTCTTACTGCAATTGAAAAACCTTTTGAAAAGAATCATTACAACGTCAGTGGAATTCCTCTGACCTTACTTTAGCTGAACACAAATATATGACAATACCCCATTCATTCAGCAGAAAGCTAGCAAATATAGTGAAATGTATAAAATGATATTTTTCTATTCAGTGTGATTTTAAACCAGTTTCAATACTGCTAAGTGTTGACATTCAACAAACTTTGATAAAGAGAAAGGAAATGGTTGACAGAGACACAATAATATAACTAGGATTTCAATTTTCAAAATTATTCATGTACAACCGGAACTTTCAGCTTAACAAAGTCAGACACTTAAAATGCTGATAAGCTCCTAATAAAGAGATTCAACGTTTGTAAGGCGGAGGTTTTATTAGCCATTATGTTATAAACGAATGATTCCTTTTTTTGGAAGTATTGTAGAAATGCTGAACAAAAATCTAAAGTCTTGATTTAATTACACATTAGAATTTGTTACATTGAAAGCAAAATAAAATCTAAACCAGCGCATACGGTATGATCAAAAATGTAAGTGCTACTATAACAAAGAAAGTAATTTAACTCTGTTCATTAATTTGTTTTTATGTGACTTACTAGTATTGTCATTGGGGTTTAATACCGTTTTTCAACAATTTTTCAGTGATATACAGTGACTGGTTCACCTAACCAGTTTTCCTGGACTGTATACTTAAGCCAGTACTAACTTACCCTTCCACAAGGAGCCGGACACTTCTCCACATATGGAGGAAAATCAACATTTTTGTCAAATTTTCATAGAAGAATATACCTGCTGTGACCTGGATTTGAACATAGGGATCTTCAGGTTACAAGTCCAGCGCACCAACCACTGGACCACAGCCACTATACATCAATAAAAACTGATCTAGTGTTCCAATACATTGAAAAGACTTGTGATGAAACAGTGGATGGCTGCATTATGTTTCTGGTCATGAATTAAGATTATTTGATGAAAATTTGACTTAACTTCTCCAGCATGTTGTACATTTATCACTCAGAGCACAGACAACATTAGTGAAATGAAACAGAAAGCTAAGTTGGTGATAACCCTGATAATACTTCACAGGTTGTCTGAGAGTCTAGATTTATCAAACTGACTGGTCGTTAGCTACTGGATATCTTGATGAAAACTTTCATAGCTTAGGCCTTTTTTCTGATTTTTGTTTTACAGACCCTCCTCCAAGAAAAAAAAAGAAAAAAAAGAAAATTGAAAATCTGGAATTTCTTTTTTCCCTCTGCCCTTGATGAATTACCTTTTTGCAAATAAAATATCAATGCGAAAAAATGAGAACTGGGTTGAAATGAAACTTGGCCGAAAAGTACAAATCATTGACCAATTAAAATCAACATTGTGAATAGTGGTTAAAATAATGTTGATGCTCAAGTGGGTTCAACTCATTACAAATGTAGAGGGCAAGAACATCAAGAAATTAATAAGTATTGGACTTGAAATTCTTTTATTTATCTTTTCTGGCCAGAAAAAAATTTGTTTTGAAATTTTAATTTTTCCTCCAATGACTATTTTGTGTCTTGGCAGCTTGTAAAACAAAGAATAAAAAATGAAAGGCCTTATATTTTAAATACGCCAGGAAGAATAAAGTTATCATGATACATTTAGACCTGCCCAGTTTATACAACATCCATCATGCTCAACCTTATATCAAAGATTTTACAAACAATAAATTGACAACAGTTTGAAGTGCAGAATAAAAGCAAGTCATTGAGCAGAGTAAGAAATGAAGCAAACATCACTTATTAAGTCATACTGACTCATTTGGAAACAATAACCATGTACAGCCATGCATTTAGTACTTTAATGAAACCACAATGTTTAGTGAACAAATGAACATACATGTATTGTAGTAAAACTTTTAGATATTAATAAAAAACATTGCAGAGTAAATTGACTTATTAAAATGAGATGGAATCTAACCAAAATCACACACAAATGCTCATGTAAGAACAGAGTGATAAAAAACACTGTTACAAATTATTTACAATTTCAAATGATTTTTTTAGCAAACTGAAGAAAGTTCTTGTGGGCTTGTATACTGGTACAATGTATTAAAAATGCAAAGCAATCATATGCATGTCAAAACATAATTCATATTTTATCTATGACAGCAACATTTACATATTCAAGATTGAGACATTTATCAATTGTTCACATAAGAGTCAGCAAAATCCATCAACAGATAAAATAGATGGTAACTTATAGATATGTACAGCCAGACTAATTCAACAGACATTGACTGACTGTGAAGAACATGCATTTTCTGGTAGTTAACTATGATGATAGGTCAATTACCACTGATTAAGATAAAATAAACTTTATCATGCATGTGGGATAGCCATTACTGATAAGCCTCGCATACTTTTGGCACAGCTTGAGAGGGGCTATACTTGCCAAATGTCCCATTGTGAGGGAGACTTTCAAACATTCCTACCAATAGGGCTGTTAAAATGTCTGTAAATCATTTCTGAGGGACTTTACATTCCTGTGTTTAAAGAGCAATTGTTCATGTATGTCTGAGGTCATGTCTGCTTGAGAAAACTCAACAATAAAGGGCTTCTGTTTTCATGAACCTGTGATAAAATCCTACTTGTATCTAGCCACATAAAACATACGCAAGAACCTGGAAGACAGTAGTTGCTGAAAAATGGATAAATAATGCCAGCATGAAAAAAACAGTACAACCTCTCCAAAGCAACATTTTTTGGGAGAAGCAAAATTATGTTGATGTTGAGAGGTTGTTGCTCTAGAGAGGTTAGATTAATAGTAAAATCGTACAGTGGGAAAAATCATGCTGTTTTCCTAAGGTATTCAATTATTCACACATTGGTTTATAAAACAAATGCCGTAAATGATTTACTGATCAACTCAGTAAAAAAGATAAAGATCTGAAACTCATGTGAAATGGTACAAGTTTCCTGTAACAAAGATTTGAGAATCGATATCTCAATTTAACATCTAGTCAATCTAAGTTTAGATAACAGAGGAGATCAACTTATCAAAGTCACTTGTGTGATCACATCCAAACCAATCAGAGTCATTACTTAGATGAGTATCAGTGTAAACGATGTGTATTGACCTTAAAAGGTAGATTAATACAAACTGACAAACATTTAACTGATGGTATGAGACATTTATCTTAAGCAGATTAAGTGGATTTTTATGTAAGTGTGTCTGCTAGACAATGCGGTAAACAAAGACGTGAGATATTTCCCCACCAGGCTGTTGTCTTATATCAAGTATGACCAAAATGCATGCGTTTGTATTCATGACACATGTTAATTTCTTTGCAGTCTTAATTATGATAAGGTTACGTGCAGTGTACAAGAGAATTTAAAGCTATTAACTCCACATACAGACCCAGGCTGATGTTGTAAGTAATTTCGAAGTGAATGTTCATGTGCAAATGTTACTGTTACCCTTTGCCTCATAAGCATATTTTGAACTCTCCCAAATTCAAAGCTAATATACAAATCCTCAATTTATTTAGGAAAATTTGGTTATTTCTCCCTGACAGAGTGGAAAACATGTGGCAAAAGAAGCCTTTACTCATTACAAGCAGTGACTTGCCACAGTGTTTTCAAAAGTGGTCTGCTTCAGATGCAGGGTAAATGCGGTATTATGAGGCAAAGGGTTAAGCCACTGACTTGGAAATGACTGAGCCTTGAATGTGCCAAGGTACAAATACGCATAATTATAAGTTTTCACTAACATCACTCTCACAGAATATAGAAGTAAGAAGTAAAAAATATACCAGTCATAGAATTACATTCTAACTTGTATGGTCATAAACATAGATGTTCCGATGTTTTATAAATTAGGTAATGACAAATGACTGCTATAATTCAGGAGAGGGTGCTAGCATTTTGTAGACTGTGTACTTTATGTAGTCATAAATACAACATAATGTTTAGGATAGGATTTATTGAACATTATTTACAAGACAGCCGATGTCTATAACCACAGTACAGAGAGTTAAGTTGTCATTATGAAGATAGAAATTTGTTGATATTTAAATACATCAGGAAATTTGTGGTTTCAGAATGAATAAGAGGATGTGTGCATTGCTGAATTCCACATTTTCTAAGCTTGAAAGAACACATTTTATAAATAAGATGTAATTTCTATCCTAAAAATTCCCAAATAATCTTTGTTGGACTCAACCTCTCTGATTTAATCATGAATTATGTCTGTAGTTATCTAGAAAAGCACAGGTTATCTTACATTTCCATCTTTTTAAAGTAAGCAGAATTCTAGAACTTCTTCATCTGATGTAACTGACATTCCTTCAGTTTCCTCAAATAAATGACCTTTGGGTTCATCTTTGTTACTTTAGGTTGCATTAAAGGTATACATTCAAAGCAGCCTCTGAGGCAGAAAATTTTCATTAAATTGTTCAATTGAACACTATTTGATTTCAATTTAACAAATTTTTGTGACAATTTAACACTGTTCCTTATTTTCTTTTCAAACACCTTAACACTGAATTCCTATTTTTGCCTGAATAGTTTCAGATCCCCCTTGATGTGATATCTGCTTTACTGTGAAAGCTACTGCCTAATTTGCTGCCTGTTGCCAATTAAAGGTGTAGGGTGTCGTGGGGGACCAATAATGACCATTTACAATTGACAATCTGCATGATATTTTCATGCCAGGGGGTCCCCATAACTAGAACACCTAAATTCTTTGTCACACAAACATTTACCTTGTTAAATCCCCTATTCTGGTGGGCATAAATCAATTACATGGTAACAAACATGAGTGGATATTAACACTCTGGACAAATTGTAAAGCATGAATTGTTAGAATTTGGCTCCCTGGTGGTTTCAAGTAGGATGCTCACCCCAAGAAGCTTGACTCTATTCTCTTGTACACAACAAAGAATCTCTAGAGAGTAAAGTTCAAGTGTTGGATATTTTAAGAAGCTGTAGTAGTTTGTACTGAGTGGTCGAGTGCATGTCTTTATTATACTATGAATACAACAGTGATGTATAGAAGATACAAGCCCTTTGCCATTGTAAATATTTAGTTGTATAGACTTTCAAACTGTAAAAAGGATGTAAGTGGGGATAAATAAATAGAGACACATATTCCTGCGATACTTATAAACACTCAATTATTTACATCATGAACTTTAAGTGGAAGCCATGCTGTTTTAATTGTACATGCAGTATACTGTTTAATGTATACTGTTTTATTCGGTATGTATTTATATACGATTGTAAACATGACAGAGGAAATTTTCTTGACAAAGGATGTCTCAGATTTGTTTCATACATTTTCAGTCTCCATCTTTACACCATACATCACTGACTGTCCAGTTCCTCTAATATCTTTTCTACTACAGTCAACATGTGATGCAGTTTTTCAGTTTTGATAATAAGTATTAAATGTACAATATACCATAAACCATGCACAGGCCTTGCATACATTGTCTTTTAAATTGCATAGATGCATAAGTCAAACTGTAGAAAATCAATCAATTAGTGCCTGATTAAATTATATGATTATAAAAAATAGGAAGTTATATTCATATAATCAACATGTCTAACTCTGTTTTCAAATTAAATGTGATTGAAATGAAACAGAACTTTACATTCAGAACTATTTATTAACTCAAAATAAAATTAATTTGACAGATATATAACATCTGAATCCGCGGTATTCATGACAGCACAGTATTAAATATCACAAGTAGTATCATACACTGTTTGGAAACACGACACAGATCTATAATTTATTTGTTAAACAAGCAAAGATTTCCTGCTGAGTGACTTAACTTTGTATCCATTCACCGAACTTGTAATTAGCTACAAACAAGCTTTTACAGTGATATATTTATCCCACAAACACGGGTGGCAATGACTCAGGCTACATAGAGAAGGCTCAGGTTTCTCTTTGAATGACCTGATATAATAATCAACCTTATACTTGTCAAAAGTCACCCGAAGCTACATAAAATTGAGACAAAATAGGTAAAGTTCACCGAAACATGGTCATTTATTCAACGCTTTATTGTCTGAAAGTTCAGCGACACCAAAATAAAGTTGGTACGAAATCTATACACAAATTGATCCCTTCTTCTAAAGGTATCTTTATCTGATCTCAGTTAGACTTTTATAGGTGTTCATTTGTAGAAAATAGGGAAGTCATTACAGCCAAGATTTAATCTATGACAGACTACGTTCCTAATTGCTTTTTGCTATATCATCTCAACTTGGTACATGATAACAAAACAATTTAGTATAAGGACACATGTTCTGTTTTAAACATGGCTTCTACAAGTTTTTCACCTGTAAGTGATCAGTTTTTCGTCATAATTTACTTCAAACAAAAGAACACGTGATTGTATGCAAGAATGAGGACAAACATTGAACGCTTTTAAACTAATTTTCTTATCTAACAATTTATACTTCAATAGTATTGACAAAAGATTTTAAGAATCCTGTTTTTTACTGTGGAACATAGACATCCTAACTGCCAAACAATTTCAAAGATTTAAATATCACTTTTAAAACTACAAAAAGCAGAAAGACATGCCAATTATAATGAAATTGTCTCTTGACTTTTTGTTGGCTCTTAGTAGGAAGTCATAATTTGCACACATGAATAAATAATTTTAAGTGGGTTTCTCTTCTCTAGGTTTAATCTCTTATTCCATTTCTAATGCGGATTTTTTCTAAACATCATTTAACAAAAATATGACCCTAAAAGTCTTTCGTTTCCTTTAAATACCATGAATGATATAAGTTGCCTGTAAGAGCAATTTAAGATCATTGAATGTACATTAAAGATTGCATTTTGTCAAATTTAAAACACATTATGTTTATTATTCAATTCTGGTTAAATTGACATTCTCCACAGAGAGAAAGGAAACTAAATCACATTTGGTTGTAACCAGCAACATTTGTCTGACATCCAAATGTGGACCAAAGTTTAGAAAATATTTTATATTGATCAAGTAATCAAATCCTTGAATATAAATTTGTTAAAACGCTATCATGTGATTGTGGTTTTATAGGAATATTGGTGCTTAAGAATTCCATATGTTCATATCTTAGTGTTAAACCCTGTTTTTGTAAATAATACTACAAAACATTTTATCATATTAAACAAGAAAGACTACCAATCTATTTGACAAAAATAAAAATTTCATAGGCACATGTAGGTACATGCACATTGATTTTAATTTTTTTTTGTCAGAAAAGGAAAAGATTTTTCACAAACCTTTTGGCGTTGATGGGGTCTAGATATTCTGTGCTTTGATATAATTTTCCCAGCATACACTTTGTTTGAGTTTAGATCGAGCATCTCGTAACATCTGGCAAAACCACCCTGAAGATAAAACAAAATAGTTATATAATTGTACTGTTAACAATAAGAAAACAAAAGCAATTAAAGAACACAATAAATCATCATCCTGACTAAGTGGTCTATTGCACCTTTACCGTCATGTCAACAATACCAGTGGGACCAGAGCAATACTAAACACCAGCAAATGCTAAGCAAGGTTATAGAACAAGTCAATGACGTAAGTTTGTACCATTCTATAACCAAACTACACCAAATATTTAACATGGTTGTGGAACAATCAATGTTGTAAGTTAAACCATTCTAACCAAACTAATATTATGTTTCCTTATATGATTCACTTCTTCACTCAACTAGACTTTGACGACTTGCAACAAATTTGACAGTCAAACATTTTAGTGTGGGAAGAAAAACTTAAGTCTTAATATATTCAAACAATAAAAGTTTATAAGGCAGTTGGAGCTGCACTTGTTTGCTGACACACCATATTTAGGTTGGACATTAGCCTTGAAACATGAGACATATAAACTAAAGTCCATCTGATATAAAATCTTTTTAGTACAGCTGTAGAAATTCTAATGTAAAAATACAAAAGGAAAAACCAATGATATTGTCATAAAAATTCACTCCATTCATTTTTTGACCAACACAGTCATACATCATGTACTGTCGTTAACCTATTTCAAATTCACTGCCCAGACCACAAGGGCATTATGATAATACAGATCAATTATAATAAACGAGACATAATTCAAAAGGTTGCAATAATTTTCAAAATATGAAATTTCATATTCGTGGGAAAGAAATTAAAAGAATAAAACAACTTCATCATATTGTGACATTTTTTTAGGTATTATTGTAAGTGACCAGCTTTCATGCTCAATTTATGTGTTGGATTTTAGAAAATTGCCATGTATTCATAGTCAGCAATATTACGTATAACATGTTTAATATTATAAATGTAATATACACACAGCATGTAGCTCTTATGCAGACAGGGATATTAATGATTAAAACATTGCAAAAATCACACACACACACATATATATACTTATAGACACTTAGTGCTAAGCCATTAAATTGAAGTATTTGGTCACATATGTACTTTCAAGTCTCAAGATTGGAGAGCAGCTGTCAGATGTGCCAAACTTGTTCTCTAAGACTGAAGAGTAGTCAAAAATTGATCAAACGATCTAGCCAATGTGCCCAAAATGAATCTTGTTTGTTACATAATAGATCTTCATGCAAAGATGATATTGGCAAAAATATTTAGAAAAGTTGTTAAGTTAGAGGCAGTGATAAATAAATACAAGCTGATAAAATAAAACTTCCTGGCTCTTAAAGACACACCCATAAATTACACATGTAAACAGAAAAGAAAAATGTAAATATTGACATAAAAGTGATAAAAGATAGACAGGACACTTTCATGTTTCAACAGAGAATTAATTATAAAGGAACGTGTACACATAGTGCTGTACATTAATTAGTGTTTGTTACATCGTGTGTTAAGACAACATAATTTTCATCAGAATGTTGATTTTGTTGGTCATGAATAAATACATGCTAGGTATAACAAATCCCTTTCAACAATAAACAAAACAAGTGGAAGTCTTGGCACGAGAGTGTTATTGTCAATGCCAAACATAATACAGAAAGTGTATGTAAACAAAGAGACCTGCAGATATACAAACCAGACCAGGCTACAAAACATACAGACCAACGTGTCACTTTGATAGATTCATAGTAACTTGAAAACGACTCTAGGAAGATGAATACTTTCTTTTGCTTTTTTTGATGGTTATAATGTTTTCAACATAATCTTGCCAATAAATACAAACATCATAGATTTAACAAATGCTGTATCCAACTCACAGCACTCCAAAGTTTTCACTTGAATTTCTCCAAATATCAACATAAAGAAGGCTTGTTGATACGCGCCAATCTTACAATAAAACAGGGAAGAAAATACATGTCTATCAGTTTCCACAAAGGTATCAGCAATTTATTGGTACTTATGACCATGTATTCCATTTCCAGATTAATGGTAAGGGCCTGGCAATGTGTTACAGTTTGAGTATTGGACTACAAATGAACTCTGCTCAGTGGTAGCTTGTGGTCCAGAGATAAATAGTATTAACAGATTCCTATCATAAATTGTATAGATAAACATTTTTGAGTTATTTATATAACACATATAATTAAACACACAGGCAATCAGAGGGTCTAGCTAACAGTAATTTGTAATTTCGAGATTTCACCTAAAGCCCATGAGACCAGACTAACATTTCCCTGACCTGGCGTATCTACGAAAATATTAAACAGCTCCGAATGGTGAAAGTTCATCCACTTCTGACACCACCAAGTTAGCCTCAGATGGATCAGGAAGGGAACTGAGACGCACTATATGTTGAGAATATCTCCCTCCAGTTGTGGAGCTGGACATCTGCTGTCAATTTATTACAGATGATTTCATTCCAAATTGAACTTATAAGATGGTTTACAGATGTCATGAAAAAAGCATTTCAATGTTGCTCAGAAATTTATTGAATTTAGGGGTACAAGAAGAAACTGAGACGATAAAGAAAACGATCCTATAATTTAAACAACTACTAACGTAAATAATTGATATTTTTACTCCATACATTGTTATTTTAATCAGCATAAAACAGTCATCATGTTATTAATCATGAGACGTGATAAAACAAGAGCCATAAAAGTACAATAAATCTAGCTGTTCATGTAAGGACAGACTTTGGAGACATCAAAGAAAGAGCAGCTAGGAAAGTGGTGTAAGGCAATAATGAGATAGCTAACAATAAAACGTGATTATATAAGAAATGTCAAAGTAATTATCATACATGAGTAGGTAACGCTTGTAAACTGTATTCACTTGACACATACACCATACACTGATTGAGGGACTGATCTATCAAAGCCTGTCAGTTAAACAACTCACGGCCAGACATCGCCTTATTTTATACTTTTCTTAATGACCGAAGATCAAATAGAATGCGATAGAAATGCGTACGACATACACATGTACGCTTTCGACGTAGACAAAACATTGTCTGACACAGCACTTGATCATGTGCACAAGTACACGCATACAGGCAAACTCGGGCTTTTAATTTGGGTAATATAACTGCTTGGGTCTCAATACATCGAGTAACAAAAATACAAACGACACTCCAAATTGAGCAGACTTCACAAATCCCGGAAATGTTGTTTACATTATTAAAGTTTGGTATTAGGTGATCAAACAAATTACCGACCAGAATTACATGGCCTGGAATTATGTCTGACTGTTTGCTAGGTGTGGCATGACTAATCAGGATTAATGAGTATTGAACTAGATCGAACATTTCACTTCTACAATAATTTAGATGATTATCTTCGTCGATTTCATAATTTAGGCGAGAAAAATATTTGCAAAGAAAGTTGTTAAGGGTTTTACGCATAATGAATATGGCGCTATAGATCAGATTGAATCTCCGATCTCTTTTCAGAACGTGGCCTTGGTCAGAAATGTAAGGGTTATTAGATCATTTATAATACCATTAAGTAGTTTGCTATTAGTCAGTCCTGTGATTGTAGGAAGAGGGATTATTTCGTACACTTAGTCGTTTCTTTTCAACATTAATCCCTTATGAGAGAAGAGGAATGTAGTGGGGTTTCGTGAAGTGGGAGATATTTACATTAGTTGTAGCACAGAAAATGAATGGAACTGGCCACTTGTAATCTATTAATACCTACACAAAATTTGTTAAGTATTTAAAGTATATGTACATCACACTGAGTTAACGACAAGAACACAGGTAATGTCTGAAATATAGAAGGACAGATAAAGCGATTAACAATCGTGTTCAATTATAAATCTTGTTTTTTGACTAAAACTTCCTGTAAGAATTCGAGTCTGTATTTACTTTCTTAGGCGGCTTCAACATTATGTCAATATTTCTGTTCAAATGAGACATAACAGATATCAAGCATTACAATAAACAAACAAACATAGATTGGAAGGCAAGCAAGACGCATCATAATGTCAATACGACCACTGCATTGTTGAAGGTGCGTCATGTACCATTGGCGAAGCACGAACTCTCTTAAAGACAGATGTCACCTCGTACGCAAACATGTGGTAAAAGTAAGTTTTAAGTCGGTGTGGACAATATGTGTCACTACGAAAAGTAAGTGTACGATTAGATCTAAAATTAGGTATTCGTTAATGAATAATCAAATAATAGCATATGCTTGTACTCATGAGTTACGTGTCCAATATTATGACTTAATGTTTATTGTACATTGAATTGCGCAATCTAAATACTAGGAAAACATTTTGACACTTCGTAGTATGCCAATTGAAGTTACAGATAGAGATACGCGGACAAAGTTTCTAAATATAAAAACGTCTTTGTTTGAATAGAAACACAAAAACAAACACAATGCGTTGACAGCGATTACAATGGGTCAAATATTTCACGTACATACATATGACATACTAAAGTGTAAGGATGGAAACCACGTCCTCGAGCGGGGAACACACATGTTATAAACAATCAACCAATTATATAAAATTATAAGTGAAAAATATCGTACCATCAATTCAAAATCTTGATTAAGTTATTGTTTAAAGTGGTCGCTTATAAGTGTCAGAATTACAAATCATTTACTGTGAGTGAAGAAACACAAGGAGGCATTGCCAATGATTGTGCAGATAAGCCAGAAACTTTATCAAAGCGTTCGGCGGCGTAATGTTTTGATGGATTGCCTGAGATATGTTCTTACATCAAATTGTAAAACATCACGTGACAAGCGTGATTGCTGTTATCATTAGTAAAATATCTCCTAGTTTCAAACAGGTGTACAGGTTCAGTGGGTACCGTGAATTAAATTAAAACAATGGAACACTTGATAATTAGGATTCTTAAACAGCTGAGAGAAGACTTCACAACATTAGTGAATAAAGCTGGCACCTAAAACCACATGCGGTTGGTAGGTCTTTGTGCTGGGTAAATATTTTATTTCAAGGAGAAAATGTCGACTCATATGACATGTTAATGTGTTCCATGCATGCAATGGTGACTCAGTAATGTATACCACAATAACGGATCATCTGCTTATAACAGTTCACAAACACAATATGCTGAATAAAAATCCTCGTATCTGCCGTCATTCTAAAGTCCAAAATCTTTTACAAAATTTAATATATGGCTTCAGCAGTCTTTAAATCTAACAATAGAAATTTGGAAATCCAATCTTTGAAGCAGGAAGATAAGCAAATGTAAACAAGTACAAATTCTTAACTCAATACATTGAAGCATTCCAACAATGAATAATTCAAATATTTATCATTAAGGTATACGTTAAATGACGCTACTCGGTACGTTAATTTGAGAACCATTAGCAGACGTCCAATTTTCCTACTGGTGGAATATCTTTCATAGTTATCAGCTAAAATGCAATTGTTAATAAAAACAAACACTGTTCATATTTTTTTCACATCGATTGATGCTTTAGGTTATCCTTGTATACGCCCGAACCGCGGCAGACATTTTATGATAGAAAATACGAAATAAAACCATTCAACATGAATGATTTCTGTGTGTGTTCCCGTGATCAGCGACTGTACTTTGTCGTCTGCCTGCTTATTACAACTACATGCACATAATTATAACAGTACAATACATATTGAGATACGTGGAAATTCTGTATCAAATAATTGTATACAATTACAAGCCGCCATTTTGAAGTGGGTTATATCTGTTTTTAAATTTGACAGAAATTTGACATCATTGATCGGCTTTAAAGCGAACTTGGTGTGTTTATTGTGTAGGTTGCTATCATAAAACCACAAACATTTCTACCCGAGCGGAATTTGTACAAGGATGACTCATGTCTCCTTGTTCATCAAATCATATTTAAACGATTCAAAACTTGTTTATCTCAAACGCTTTTAAAAGATTGAAATTTATTTCCTGAGTGTATCGTTTTGATTGCATATCTGGAAATGGTAACAATCAATAAAAGATTTGAGACGACACGAGAACAAAGGAAAACTAAGTTTAATTATACAGGGGTACAAAGTTTACATTTTTGTTATTCGGTGCGTGATACCCTGGTTTTCTTTAAACACTTAAAATTCCAGAAAAAAATATCACAAAAATGTACGCAATTTCCTAAACACAAATAATGGCTTTTATCTTGAATATACTGTCGGAACTCAGATTATAATTTTACGCGTAGATCTCTTTAAAGTGTTTAAGAAACTCTTTTGCATCTGTAGACACGTATACACGTCATGTTATTACTAAATTTTGAGTATCAACCCGAACCATTTGAGATAAAAATATTTCGCTTATCAGACTTTACAACGTCACTGATAATGCACCACGTGAGCCTGGATGAAGTGCCAACTTCAAGTTATACGGAACTTTTTGTCAGAACTTCGTGAGATTGTATTACGATAGGGAATTTAATAACCTAATTTTCAACTTGGCACTTATGCAGAATTCCTCTGTTACTAATTTTAGCAATATACATGAAGTTTTTATTACTTTTGTAGCAGACAAAGATCAGCGGAATCTTGGACAATGAGCAGGGTTTCACTAGACGTCAAAAATTACCTCGGCTGATGATAGTTCGAAGAGTCGACAAAACTTCTTTCAAATTTTATTGTAAATTTGATCATTTGGTACAAATTGTCAAGAGTCAAAAGCTTTGTTTCACTGATTTCAAGAGTCAAAATGCTGTTTTTAAGGGTCAAATGAAAGCACTGACGAGTCTACCTCGATGACATGCCGACGTCTGTGTGGACTGTCAATCAACTGCTGTTATTTGGAATGAAATCAAGCTAATTACCAATTCTCACAATTATTGCAGCTCTCCATACAGAATATCAAAGGCTATTTGACGGATGTACTTAGGATGATGGCCTTCTTTGTAGTCAAAATGTAACCAGGTACAAATACATGCTGTTTAATTGATGACATACTTAACCACCACACTGATTAACATTTTAATTTATGCTGACGTTATCAATTCACTAACTTCAGTGTTAAAGATGCACTAAGAAAGCATGACTAGAATTAACATGACCATACTAAGGGACCTACTTACACAACAAACAAACAGCTTGATGTAGGTGTGTGTATAAACTGTTCAAGTGTCACATGGTCTCCCACAGACTTAGTGTTCATTACAGACTTGGCGAAGGTGTGAAACTTTCTGACGATTGGTTCTTTCAGCTTGTACAATTAATAAGTTGAAAGTGAGTATTCAATAATAAAGGTAGCCAAAATAATGTATTTTGTATAAATCGTTCACATACGTCTGTTAAAATGATAAAATCAAATGGAGATATTTTTTCATCACACAAGGTTGCGCGTTTCTAGTTCTGGTATAAATATACCCAGACCGCTGATGTTATTGTTGTTTTATTTGGAATGGAATCAACACCGAACGATCATCTGATCAACAGTCAGCCTAATAATAAAGTACAGTAATTCAAGACAAATCTTCGTGTATAATAAACACGCATTGATCCATGCCAGGTTATATATCAATGGATCGGTGTATATTTTCATTGAGGCCCAGTAACATATGTTAGGCAATTTTAATCATGTTTGTGTACATAATCAGGAAATATTTGTCCTATCCGGTATACAACCAATCAATATATGTCCATGTCTTCCATTGTTGTCAAGTAAATATTTTTTCTTCCAAAACTTTTCTTTAAATCTTTCTTTGAATAGAATACATGCATAGAAGTGATAGCATTTAATCCTGCAAATACATCTTTATCATCAACATCATCATCATCTACATCTTTATCATCAGCATCGTCATCATCTACATCTTCATCATCAACATCGTCATCATCTTATTCTTCATCATCAGCAACATCATTTACGAAAACCAAAGCAAACACACCATCAATGATTGCTAAAATGTTGTAAACGAAGTGTTTTGGAATGTTTAAGCAATAACGGGGATATTTTTGCTTTGTAATATTTTTCAATGAATCATTTTTGATAGCTATCTGTGACGTGAAGGAATGGGTTTGTTGCCAAGAGCAGGTCACTACTTGTTGTAGATTTATCACTTGATATTGACGATGGTTGTCTGATTGGAAGATATTAAATCTTCACCAGCCAGATGTTATATCTCGTGTTGAAGTGTTTTTGCTAATTCTTTTCTTACACTCGAAACGTTGTATGGAATAAGTTAGTCACAGTAGAAAAGGTTTGAAATCTGACCGAGGCACAAGTATAAAGAAGTTGGATAGATCTTACATCATGTCTATAAATGTTTAGTGGGATATTCAAACTCAGTCGTCTACAGTTGGGTGGTCGTCAACGGAGTAACCAACCGTACGACTATATGGGAGCATGGAATGCTGAATTTTAAAAACTTTGCCGAGTGTTGATGAATAGTATTGGCTTACAAGTAATGATTAAAAATCCGAACCCTTAATTGTACAGCCCATGAACGGTAAATATATTTATGAGCTCGTAAAATAGCTGTGGCTGTGTATCGTTATTGATGATTTTTGCTCGTTATGCAAATATTTGGCATGCCAACAAAATGCAGTCTGTATACAGATATGAATGAATTAGTAAAGATAAAGTTGGACAAAACATCCCCCGTCAATTAGCTCGACTTAACAATAGTACACACAATCAATAATACCATAAATAAACAGGCGAGATGGGCACCCAACAGTATAAATGTTTTGATAAGTTTCATAAAGTACAACTTAAAACATTTTAAAATTGTTTTCTTGAATAACTTAATCAGAGGGAATCTTAAAGGTCAGACAAAGTGGACCAGGACTTCTTTGTCTTTGCTGATGACACAGAAAATATTTTCCATTCTTATTTCAGAACAATAAAAGCGAGTAATTCTGTCAGCATTACTCCCATTACAGTCAACGTGTTTGATTGTTTTCATTGACAAAGTCAGGAGTACTTAAAACAATGGATGCTAATTTTCTCCACCAATTATGTTATTGAAATACAACTCTTAAAAAGACGGAACAAAGTGACAGTTGAACGGATGTAGTATCTAATTGTCGTACACTCGTCATGACGTCTACAAGCTGTAATGAGTCGATGGAGCGGAAGATAAATCAAAAGATTCCTCATACCATGTACAAATAAATATCCAGACATGTTAGGAGCCCGATAAGGTTAATGAACAGATTTTAGGAATCTGAATTACTTTTACTTAGAATCTCATTAATTTCCGGAGACTCATTACTTGATGGCACAGAATTATGCTTCATTATTTACCATATCATCTGATACATACGTAATTTTCGGGCGGCTGAATACAGAATGTTGACTAGACACGACAATAGTTGATCGAAACGGCATCATTACAAGATCGGTTCAAGTAAATTACAGTGCGTAGAACAATGTGGCTAGAAACACGACAGTTAGAAAAAAAGCAGGTTCATCCATCAAACCAGACTGTTTCCCACCAGATTGCCTAATGATTTCACTGTGTACGTTATTAAATGGCTATCAAGTGTAATACCGTAATAGCAAGCTTCCGTGAGAAATGGAAAGCGAATTTCCCAATGGGAAGCCACGTTCGCCGTTGTATATACGCGAACAAATTAAGGGGAGTTATATTAATAATGTCTAAACAGGTTGTCATGTGGTTCTCTCGCCGAATGTTATGGAAAACAAATTAATGTAAACCATAAATATTGAAAATAAGCAAAACGTCGAAACAACGGCTCGTTTGCATGAGAGTGGTGGATCTTGAGGGGAGATCTGAGGCATTTAGATAAAATGTTTCAGTTCTCAAATATGAATCAATGGTACGTTAGATCCGTACAATAAGGCCATACCTTGACATTTACATGTAGGCAGTTATATACTTGATGCAGAGAAGTTAAATATCATGAGAAAAGTTTCAAGGCAAACATTAATATTAACTGTTACACGCAATACAAACATCAATTAACCTTTGATCTCTGATCACATAACACTAACTAAACAAACAATTGATTGCTATTTTAAAAGCGCCAATAGAATTATTCCAATGATGTGTTGTTTCCATTTTCTTTTGATTAAGAGCAGTAATTGAATCAATAAGTTTACATTTACACCGTATGCACAATAATAACATGACGACTTTCATTCGTTGGGTCGAATTGTTCATGTCAGGCAAACCAAACTAAAAAAGAAAACATGTAAGGAATGGAAATTGACCTGACTACTGCATAACATACATGACTGTAAAGTATAATCATATCAGAATGAACATGTTTATGTTTTAATTGAAAACAGTGCAGCATTATAATAACTAAATATGAAACAATAGCAAGCGTCGTGTCACGTGTCAGCGAAAATCTTCCTGGTTCAAACACAAAGCTCGGCCGTGATTTCATTCGTCAAATGTGTCACAATATCAATAAATTCTTGTCGTAATGATAACAGTATAGAACACGGCGTACATTCACACGAGGTCTGTTTTCAAGTCAACGACTGTACATTTAATTACAAATCATGTTTTATATTTGATTGCTAAAAGCCTAGTTGGCAACTTTGCAATAATTATATTCGCATTTAATATAGAATACATATCAGCATAAAGGTGCATGTATAAGTTCGCACGACAGACTGCTGTTTGAATGACACACAGTGAATACTCTGACAGGTGCTCGAACCCGGAACTGCCGCCTAAAGACTGGACTTCACACATATTTCGCACTATTGTTAATGCTCATTGCTGTGTTGGAAACAAACACATTTTACCGAATGACCGGAACTCCCAGTTCTTAATGTTTTTTCCTATTTCTTTCTTTTTAAGTGGTTCTCATAAATCTACAAACAGGGGCGGATAAAGGATTTTTGGTAAGGGGCGTGAAGATTAGACTGGCGTTTTTTAATTATACTTGCCAGATTTTATACGGGGCGCACGCCGGCTTCGACTCCCCCTATATCCGCGCTTGACAAGTGGGATTTAGTATTCGTACTTATTCAATATACACATGTTTGTAGTTCCCTCAGAGTGATATTATATCTACACAGTATAAACACGACTAATAGATTGAAACTTCTGTATTCTGATCACGGAAATTACATTATCTGTATGCGTTCTCTAACTTCCAGACGACAATTTATCAAAACAGTAGGAAAAATACAATGCCAGTAAATAATTTAATTACCACTAAAACTGACATCATATTAATCGTGTTACCGTGTTTAACACCAAGTCTTGACGACAGCGGAGAAAACAGAAGACAGTATTGGTTTTATAAAGGAGTAATATTTTTTGTGCGCTCAAGTTGTAAAAAAAAGACGACAAAATAAGATCCTATATCCGGTGTTTGAGTGTAAATTACGCCATATTGCAGTATTTATTCTATTCAACTTAATGCTCTACAGACCCAGTATGAGTCATTCATAATTTCCTGACCCAGTGCCCTAATTCTGGATGACAAAATGAACATTTCTAGCTCCTGAACAACGAGTCAAAACAAAGACGTGCATGAAGACTTGATAAAAAAACACGAATGATAAAATCATCTCATGTGAACTCGCTGACGTCTGCTGAAATAATTCATACGACAGAGAATATTGTGAGATAGAAATAACTAATTCCCGAGGGTATAGGGGCAGCCAATGCGCAGAAAATACAAACATTTTCAGCTGTATTTGAAATCTCTTCCAGACGAAACTTTGTTTCAAAATACAAACTGATCGGTGTAAAAAAAGCAAGAAGACAGAAGAAATAAGGTAAATAGAGAGGACATGTATGTAATGCTCCATAAAATATTCAAAATAACAACAAATGTAATCAATTATTCGATGGCACATTGTTAAATAAAACATCGAGAAGGATAGTGCCAATAAGTTAAAACAAGTATGACAACAATCCATCCACCTCAGTCAGTCAGGCGGTAATGTTGCAATTGGTCTCCTTAAGGCCAAAACAACACCGTTATAACAAGCGTATATCAGTAAGATTAACGTCGTTCGAATGACCGTGTCCTCGTAAAATGATGTCCAGTCCTCGTTAATAAAACATCCTCCGGCTAGTTTGATATGTATCAATGTTGTCATAGTTATGCAATGTTGTGTCTTTCATCGACAAAGGTCAATAAATTAAAATTAACAAGGTGTAAAAAACGGGTTCGGGGATGGTATAATGTCCGTCCTTTTTACGACCCGGTCCGGCTAGACATCTTTAGCAAGACAAACAAACTATCAGCAATACAAAGTAGTCAATAGAAATGTTCTATGTACGATGATAGACGGTTATGTAACAAATAAAATAATAAAATGACATACATAGATATGGGATTAGCGTAAAGTTGTCACATTCCTTTAAAATCTTTATTAAAAGACCATTAGCAATCTGACAAGATACTTCTCATGGTGACAGACTGTTGATTACAACCCAGACATCGTAAATGTTGGTCTTTCAGACGTAAAAATGTGTTTCAGTCAAACATTATTATAACACAAAAATTTAGCCGAGACTACAAGATTATAAATTATCATACTGTACAACAAAACTGTTCACAGTTCAATATAAAACCCCTAAATGAATCATGTGTCACAGTTTCCGCTTAACGGGATGTACAAAGGCAAAAACAATGCATAAATACAAAAGGTCAAGTACATTAAGTTAAACAAAGACGTTTGAACACAATAGTTAACCGATATGTTCGATCTCTTTAAAGTCGTAGCTAACTTTAAAAGATAGAAATCTAAAAAAAATACAGCTAAGTAGTGACTGATAATTTGGTAAACAATTAGTGAGAAGTCTTGTCTTTGTTGTTGGAAAAATTGGTGGTCTGCATGGGAGATCCTCGATAATTATTCGACACTTAGCTTGTGTGAAACAATGGGATATGTCAGAACAGCTATTCGACAATGTGTCATAGAAATCTAATACACTTATACACAATTTGAAAGCCAATTTCATTCGTGACATAAACAGACAAACACCGGCTTTGTAATGATCAACAAAGAACATTTAAATGTGGCATTTCTGACAGACTTTGTTGCAGGAACGCGTGATATGTGTCTACAGGAACCCAATTTGTCACATGCAGCATGTGTACGTACTATGATCAAACATGACACCGCTATGATAAAAGGTGAATACTAGATAAAGATTTTAATAAATATCGCACTGAGATAACATTCGTTGGCATCCACAATAAATATAGCTACAAGTACATATTTTCAGCAAAAATATGGGTGCATGTACACTCTATGATTTCAGCTGACACAGTTTAATAAATCTGTATGTGGAGGTTATTATGTCAACATGATTAAGTGTTTGTACGGTGGGCGGATACAATACTTCGGTATCATTACTCACAAATCGAGTATTATTCACTATTATGAACTCGATTGAAATGTCACGAGTCATGTAATTTTATTTGGTTTAATAGGTTATTTAATGTAGTTAGAAGTGATCTAACTATTCAGAAAAGTTTTACACACTGTTAAGTGGGTGGTAGGAGAAATGTTTTCGAGTTGCTTGAATCCACTTCGGTAATCACGACATTGTACGTAGGTTAGCGAATATAGCCCTACATAATTATAAATCATTTGAATCAATGATATTACGTACATTTCAATTTCAGTAATGCGATTTTAACAATTAAGTTTTCCTCGCAGTTTCAATAATAATAGTGTCATGATAACACGACCCAGTCTAATATATCATAGTCAATAAAATTGAATCGTTTAAACGCAAGTCTGAATGTTATTTATTTAACACCAATCATACATGGGTTTAAATACGCACTCGTTGGCTTTGAAGTTCTCCATATAACAAGCAATCACAAGATTTAATCTCCTTTCTTTACTTACATATTATTATAAATTCTCACCAAACTACACACAGGGGTTTGACAATCCAAGTATCGTTGAATCAAACAAAGAAATTGGCCGCCGTCCTAACGATCTTTGTTCAGAAAATTATCGACTACGCTATAAGTTGTGCTTGTAATATTTGATTCATCAATGTAAACGCGGGATATAGCACATGTGTAATAATTGAAAATACTTGAAATCGTCAATTAGATATAATTCATACGTAAAAGTTTAACAGCTTTCGTCCTCGCGCCACAATGAAATAAAAACATGTCAATGTAAGACGCAAAATGGAGAATCTTCGGAAACCACACGGAAGCCAATATTGCAATGATATGATTTAATTGTTCACTAAAAGTGTTTCCGTAATGTGGAAACAACCCGTATAGATGAGAACGGTCGGACGTGGAATTACTGTTACGCATTATTAGCCATGTGGGCTCATCTTAACAACACAAACTTAATTAACGACAACAGAAGCGATTATTGCATTAATTTTGGTGTCGACTTTGGGCCTATGGTTTATGTCATACAGTGGGCGCGATGTTGACCTTCTTTGTCTGGTATCACATGACTCAGTCTTATTAAGAATGATGTTGCATTTTGTGGGTATATTTTGACCACACAATGAAAAAAAACCTTTTATGTAGACATCTTTTAATCAGTTTTTAACGTTTTAATGGGCTTAACTATAATCGGATTGTTTCTGTTTGAAAATATCGACAAAAATATAATTGAAATAACAAAATGATTAAACCTCCTCAATGAGATTAAATATAGGAATCCGTCCGAATTTTAACTCCCAGGACAAGTGCCAACAATACTGTAATCGGTATGCCCTGACTGACACCATATCAAAACATAGCTGAGTTTAATTGAATCACGATATATTTTGGTGCCAGTTTCCTGTTAGTCAGTCGCTCATAGAATAACATAAAAACAGCTTTAGTAAATATTCATTTCGAGACAATATAAATGTGTATAGCCCAAATGTATGCTGATCCGAAAAAATGATTACTTTATTAGCATTAAATTACGGCGTATTATATTGAGTACGAAACGCATGAGTGTATTTGAAATATGGAAGATACTTCCGGTGTAATTATATTAGTGGTGACTCGTCGTGAGGAAATCGAACATTATTTATCGGAAACGTTAATATTCTGCCTCAGATCTTATTATAAAGATGAGTTTATGAGCTACGTACTGTATACATCCAGGATAAACTAATTAATAGCTCCCACATGAGCGAAGAAGTTCAAGAGTCTGACAACATCATTAAATATCAGCGTATAAAACATATAAAATACATTCTCAGCAGAAAATAGATCTGATTACCATTAACACAGTCAATTATTTAGTTCATTGTGGTCAACCTAATGCCGGAAACAACATATAACAGTTCTAGAATCACGTGGAGGTAATTGGGGCGGTCTTGGAGATAATGATAGGTTCTAACCAGCTTTAGAAAAACAACTAAGGACGAAAGTGAAATTAAGAAACCATCTGTCCATTCAGGGTTTATTAAGAAACTTACAAATGCCATTCCAGCTTGGTAAGTTATCGGATAATGTACGATCGGAATTAATTGCTTCCGATGACAAAATCAAACATGTTATTGATCTCGTGGTTTTTACGAAGCTCAATCTCTGATCGAGTATGTTTTAAGTCTGTAATCCGTTCCATGCGGCATGGAACATAAAATTGTATTTTTACGTAAATTAACAAAGTGAAGATCGGCGGATAAAAATCAGAATACAAGGATTACTCTCACAACGTAATTCGGTGATCAGGTTATTTTTTCGTCTTAAAATAAGAAATCATCACTAGGGTGATAAAGTTTGAACTTTTATACCTTTTTTACCCGAACTAGGATGCAACTTAAGTCGAAATACAGAAAGCATGACGATTTTACACATCAATTATTGGAGAGTGGGGTTTTCACTTGAAGAAATGAACAGCAATGTGCAGACCACAAAGCTGTAATTAACTATTTGTTTTACATTGAAATGGTTGAACCGCGATAAATTATGGTTCTTTAATAAAACACCCAGAATGATTCGTGTTCAAACCACTGCCAATATAGTTCACATGATAGTAGGGAGATACTGTAATTACAGACAAGATTTGCCTCGAACAAGGTATGTAATTACCGCGAGCACAAGACGGACGACTATATTGCGTGTTATAGACAAAGACATGCGTCATTTTAAGTAAACGTGGCTCATTTTGTAAATTCAGGAATATTTGAAATCACTTTTTTAAACTAAAAAAAAAAAATTGTAAAAAAATTGTCTCTGTGGATGTTTGAAATAGTTTGTTTAGATTTACTAGACACGTTTAACACAGAAAATACGCACAACTACAAGTTAGCGTGAAAAAGCGAGATTCTTGAATAATATACCAGTGTTTGAGTATAAGTTTCAACCACGCCCCTTACTTTCACAAGACGCACGTGTATAACGCTCTAGGCGGGGTTGAATCCGGTACACGAATGATATTGTCATACATTATCACGGGATCGATTCGTGTAAACTGTACCAAGTTTGAAAATTTTGTACATTTGACATTTTATATGTACAAACAAAACTTTTATGATAACTAAACTTTCACTTGATAAATAAGCTGTCAGTAGTCCAACATTGAAGATAAAACAATAAAATTCGGACACAATCTAAAATTTATGCCTTGGATGTTCAAATAACAACATACATGATAAAAGATAGCCAGGCACACACATTATCTTATAAAACTATGCACAGTTTGAACATTCGTTACATGTCGGTTATCTTGTAATATATTTAACTTTGTCCCCATTTCTTCACACTACATTTGACAAGAGCAATGAATTTTAAATGGCATTTTCAAGTTCACTCTCCTTATTCTTCATCATAATGCACCGTCTTCGTTCTTATTTTGACACTTCAGCCTGATATGTTGTTCACTCCAGCGGAGCTTCCTAACAGCAGAACCAAATAAAATACAATTGATGCAATAAGCTATGAACTATGTGGAATTTTATGCATTTGTAACAACAACGCTTGTGAGAAATACAGCGTAATGTATTAATTAATTGACTTGACATTTAAGAGTCGGAGAACTAACTGGATCATTTAGTTAGACATAAAAAATGTAAGATTTTCTGAAATGTCAATGTCATATTTGCTGTCTGTATGCATATTCCACAACAGCTAACTAGTTACAGCGCACGTGCAAGTGTTATTATTGAGACAAAGGCAGTATAATGTGGTTCCCAAACGATGTAAGGCTCCCGAGCGTGATAAGCTCGAGCGCTCGATGCGTGCAACATCCCTTAATTGTGATTTCAATTACGGTATGAAGCCACAAATGATCGATCAAACAATCTCGGGAACTACCGTCTGCTGTTGGGTCCAATATCAGCACTAATTTACCGTAAATAATGGTCACTCGTGATGGGGGCAGGGTATCTTAACGGACGCGTCTGCTTAAGACGTTGAGGGAAATTAACATCAGGCATGAGAAATTAACTCTAAGCCCAGGGAGACGAATGCTTCCGACAGGTATAAATACATTCTAGGTAAATTTTATTTCAAAGCTGCATGTAATGTGCAGATCGTTTGAAATGATGACTCAACATAAAACATATTTGTTTGCCAGGCACGACCACCGTAAACAATTGATGAGCATTTGTGTACAAACTGACATGATATCCGCAACATGCACGAGGGTTATTTGATGTTTAGGATTTTCTGAATGTACGTGGTGAAGTGACAACTAATTAACTAGTATCCAATTGGTCTTATGTTGAATACGAATGTTCAGGGAATGCTAATAAAGTATAAACGTTGTATAGTCATAGTTTAGGTACCAATATTATACCTTATCAAAGATTTACATTATCAATGTCGTATTACAATCTCAACAAATGATAAATAATCAAAAAAATTCATGTGAAGCGACTATTTGTTTCAACATGCATTTTTTATTCTTGTGTAAACAAAGAAAACAAACTCTCGCCGCTGGTCCACACAGAAGTTTCTCGTCAGTTGTGATAAGCACCAATCAACATCTACAGTGCAACCTTTCCAGCAACAACCTCCCTTAAACAACATCATGATTTTCCCCCACTGTACGATTTAACTATAAATAAACATCTCCAGCAACAACCTCCTTTTAACAATAGCATGATTCTTTTCCCTACTGTATGAATTTGCTTTTGATATATCCTCTCTGGAGCAACAAACTCTCAACAACAACATAATGTTGCTTTTCCCAAAGGCTGTTGCTTTGGAGAGGTTGCACTGTATTTGTTGGTTTATGCATTTGGACTGTGACTCCTTAATATTTGTAATACATGTACTTTGTATATGCATAAGGAAAAAGTCATTAAACACATGTCCACTCTATAAAGCATGTACAACTATTGCATATTGACAGATATACAGCCTACACATATCGATCAGTGTAGATCGAAGCACAATAAATAATAGATTACTATGTGTCAGTCAGTCTGGCATGAAACTTAAGTATGTGTGTTTTGTGTCTAAACCTTACAAGCGATTCAGCCGAATTGAATATTTGTTTTCTAAGCCGTCAAGTCGCTTAACATACAATAATTAAACCACGCTAGTGGTGGTCCGGATCGATTTGGAATGTGAAAAAAAACATATCGAATTAATATGTCGCCCGTTAAAATGATTACATTGCATTTTAATTAAATCTTTTTTTACACGTCCACAAGTCCGGTATTCTTTAACCACAGGAGTTAAGGCAAAGACATATTGGTTATTACAATCTTACGAGAAAAAGAAAAGAATGCAATTATTGGTCGAAATTATCGACACCTGTAGGAAACCATCAATGTAATTAGAAGTCGTGATAGGTATACGAAATACTGTAGATATATTGGTAATCTTCACGATATAATCATTCTTACAAACACAACCCCAATGTTCCCTTCTGGTCTAATATCATACGTATCATAAGGACACGTAATGATTAAGTTAAACAAACGAAATAAACAAAGAGACGCGTGAGGGTGATAATGCATATTTAGTTATCTACCATTACACAAAAAAATAAAATAAAACACAAGTGACATTGAAGAGAGCATATGTCAAATTTTAACCCCCGAGCACAAGTATAAATTGAATATTACCCCGGGTGGGGTATATTGAATGTCACAGATGGTCCTATCTTCATGAATTTAATACCACGGACGTATGATTACACCGGTGTCTTCATTTAAGGTGTAATCTGACATAACCACACTGATTTCAGAGCCTTAAGCTATTTATCTAGCAAAGATTTGGTCAGATTTGAGCTCCCAAGCAAAAACCAGATATCAAGGGAAAATAAACAAGACCCTTTATAAAACTAGTGTACGCACTCCCTTCTTTCTTTGTGACAGAATAAATCCAATCTACTTGAGTCATGTGGTCAAACTTTATTAAATCTTCAGTCCTGATTGAAAGCGACGACGTGGAAAAATATGTACCAAAGTACAAACAGCAATTCAATAATTTTTTAAAGTTTGCCAATAAATTTAATCAACACAATTTCATGGCTGTCAGTAAAAGGGTCTCAGAGTATTTACATCTTCTGCTCAGGTACAAGACTTCACCAACATGGCGTCTGCTATTTGCATGTTTATAAAATATGTACAGCCAAAATACAAACGCTTTAAGGATCTAGTTAGAGCATTAAACATTAATTACTAAACAACAGATCGATATTTCTCCGTTTAAATTGAAACGCTTAAGTGGCTTATTTATGACAAACCAAAATTTTATTGACTACAACACACGTTTTTAGCCTTATTTGTCTTGTAGTTCACATGACATAAAATATTTCTCAACACGTTTTGTTAATCAAATAATGATAAAACAAAATTGGAGCGACAGTTTCTAGCTTTCAACGTTCAAGAAGTTTCGGGCAGACGAAATATATTTAGAATGGATTTTCTTTACAACATTTTTTTTTCTTTGTTTGGCGTCAACACGATAAAAAACGACAGAAACAATCGATGAATTAATTGTCAAAATTAACAAAGTTTAGAGAAATACGAGCATACGGGACGTCTGGTATCACCACGAGATTCCAATCACGGGTTATGGGCAATGAGCCCCTTCCAGACGACATCAATTTGTCACAAAAAATACTCAGGAGAGATTTTCAAGGCAATGATTTTTCAGTGAAACGTCCAGAAATTCAATTAAACTAAATCTCTTCACAAGGTCTTAAATACAGATTAAAAATCAAATATTTCGTCTGCTCGACAAACGGAGGTCACAATATTGCATGAATATGTATTACTGTAATTCTTATTTATATCGGCGAGGTGACACTAAGAAGAAGAAATATTGACGCTGGTTTGTTCGAAAAATTACATATACGAGGTATAAATCGAGTCGCAGACGAAATCTCATTTGTCGTAATGTAATAAGATCAGACGACATTAAACAACATGTCCGGAGAGAACGGGTTTGTATGTCATTGAATATCAACTACAGTCCACATCAGAAATGAAATATTCAGTTTATTGCGGGTATTTACGCAGACATAAGTCTCTATACATAAGCATATCCAATCAATAATAAAAGTACTACAAGACACTAGCTAACAATGAGTGGTGATTCCGTTAAGAATAAAAACGAAATAAAACATGAACACCAGAAATAAAAGAACCTACCTTTCCCAATAATTTGCCTCGTAGATAAGTGGTGTCAGTGTTACAGTCATATATGATACAGTTCGGATCGAAATTTGAAATATTAACCCCTTTAGAATCTCTTCTTCTCAAAGGGGACACGGCGGATAATCTTGCCTCTTTCATGGCTATATGTGGATGGTTAAATGAATGACCTGTGGTCACTTTAGCAGGTAACACATCAACTGACATATTCAGTAATGTCAAAAATTCATATTAAATTAATTTCGCGTTTTCTTGAAAAAAAATTCTTTTTAGTCCTCGACCATAAAACCGAGTCCTTTGACACAAGTATTCGACGGAAAAAATAATACCACCTTATATTTCAGTTCATTAACTCTCCTGTCGAATTTATAAAAAAAAAACTAATACACTCCAACTTGCTTAATAAAAAATCTCCTATTAATATCAAAGAAATATTCCTTGTTAATAACGTCTTTTTCCCACGGTGGTTAGACGACGAATGTAAACCGACCACTTATCTTAGCTCTCTCGCTTCACATGTATTATGTTCTGTGTATATCACAACTGCACTGTATATATGGTTTAACTTACAGTATAAAATAGATTAATCATGTTTTAATCCGTACAGTAATTCGTTATTACAATATTTAAACACCTAGTCAATAGAGAAATAATTGTCGAATTAATATTAAACGTCACACCTGTAAACGTACAGGTAAATATACATGCGTATTCGCCGACAATCAGCTGTAAACTGAAAATAGATACACTATGTGTGATGTCATCGCGAGACTACGGAAATTCCCTGCGCATTCGTCCGTGGCTCGATTCGACCCAGCGAGATTATGCGACGTTTTATTCACAAAGAAAAGGGAGTTTCTTGAATTAGTATTTTCTGCTTATGTTATTAAATCCTCACGGCTGCTTTAACAAGTTAAACTTGTCAGATGTTTATTTTTGATAAAGTTTTCATCACACACATATGCACTAACGACGTCTCAATGGAATGATTATCGAAAACGGAGTTATGTTCAGGGAATTAACACAGATGTATTCGTATGTGAGTGTGATGCCTCGTGGATCAAATCAATGAACTATAACTTTATTTTCTCGTTAAGGACACGCGTACCAGCGACTTATATATCCTCTAGAAGATTAATTTTATTTTAATAAAACTTATTTTTAAGTTATGAATACAAATATCAAACAAACAGGTTGATATCAAATTACGAAACTATGTGTACATTATAAATTATTACATTAGAATGACACATAAATATATATATTTTTTTGGGGGGGGTGAGAAAAGATATTTTGGATGGGTTTTCAGATTAATGAAGTCACTTTTTTTAAATATACAATAGCCTCTTGTTTCTTATTTTAAACATGAAAAACAAATGTAGACGACTAAAACATGGTATAACTATTCTAACCATATACAACTCCATGTACCTCTCAACTACAGACAGTCATCCATACATTTGTTTATTAAAGTCTCATTAATATACATACATGCACATAAAACAGCTTATTCAATTAAAAAAAACAATAAAAAAGTACATTATCACTCAAACTTGAGTTATAGGAGACATGTATCGTACATACACAAGAAATATATTTATAAAACATTATCACATTTTTTTAAAACAACAGAAGCATATAGAAGTATATAAGGCTTATGTACCAATAAATACTTGTAGGATAAAAACCACATAATAGGGAGAGCCGAATCAAAAGTACGGAAATAACTATAAGTAGTTCATGACAAACATCATACATTCATGCACATATATAAACATGCATTATACACCATAAAATTCTGCTGACGGGACGATTGTGTGCCTGAGATACGGCTTGAACTTTAGAACAAACAGAATTCGTCATTGTTTGTATGAAATACAATAATATTCTCAATTTTTTCTTAATCTAAACATTATTTACCGTCGTTTTTGACCTAGTCTAGAATTTTAATATCATAAACAACATTATACATTGTCCTACTTGTTGGTAAAAACTGTAATGTAATTATTGTCACTTATTACGTCCATATATTTGTACGTATGATTGTACGTGTACGTGTTATTATTTTTATTTGTATGTTTGGATGTATGTTTAATATACATGAGCCTCGATTAGTGCCTACTAATTCTGAAACAATCTTCGTCTACATTCTTTATTGTACTTTATTTTATGAATCGCTCATGAGCAATTATTCGTCATTTGGAAGAAATTTTTAACATTATGTATAATCATTGTACGTATTTTTTATCTTTATACTGTGAGAATTATTTTACCTATATGTAATTAACACATATAACGAAACATCTTATAGAAGGGTAAAGCTTTTATAGACACACTAAATGTAATAAGAATAAAACAGAATTTTATTGATCGACATAAATTATTAGTTTTGTCATAATTACTGACAGAACTTCGACCATTCAGTCAACTTGTTGGCGTCATTGTTATTGCTGAAATCTTGCGCAGTAATTGGAATTAGGCCATGTGCAATTATTTCTCTATTGTACACCTAATTATTAGGCGAGACATCCCCTCGTGAAATAAGTGTCATGATTTATTACAAAATTGTTTAGGCAGGAAATAATTTAACATATAATTATCACGTAGGCTTACATCGATAAATAAACATTAAAACTGGGTGAAATAACGGTAGATTTCTTCGCACCAGATTTTATCTCGCGACTAATCTAATATTTCACAATAGCGATAACGGCAGCTATTGTTAGGAGCGATGACACGGTCATTACATATATATTTTTGGGTTGTCCCTTGCATGCGTGACTGTTGCTATGCAAACTTATTTAAGGTATCAGTAAAGATTAAAATCCCTTTAAATCCCCGTTAAGTAGCAATTTCCGGACGTTGATTTTACGAGCTCTACGTAAGGTTTATGTTAAGCAATGAAAGTTACTCCATAGATTAAGTTGTACTCGACTCAATGTTATTCATTATATCCATAAAGTCAACAGCTAAAGGATTATCCCTGTTGAAATCTTGTTATAGAATACAAACATATAAGTTGCCTGTCTTAAACAACGCCCGGTGCATGTTGTATGTTTTGAAACGTGTACGAGTATTAATTACTTACTAGCTACTGCCCCATACCAATCGATTACATTGATGTCAAAATTGTGTCAGTGTTGTAATGTAGGTCACAAAAATGATGTATGAGATTTTTACGCGTACAAAAAATAGCCATTGTGAACGCTTGTAACAAATATATTTTAACTAAAGAAAACAAACACTGAAATATCATCTAGTCTACTTTGGGAAACGTTCCGGTATTTTTTACGGATATTTTTTTACGACTAGTGAAATTGCATCTAAGTCAGTGTGTTACTTTCGATAGGAAATGTGTCCCCATATCAAACTACAGTGATAAATGTAACTATTTCAATGACCCTTATTGTTGATAAACATTATAAACACGACTTGTACTAGGCTCTGAAGAACAAGATATACCCCCAAACAAGCAACATGAGCGAGTTAACAGATGTTATCATTTATCTTAAACTTCTTATCATGGGAACTGTGTTTTTGAAACAGTAGGGAAACTTATAAAATTGCGTCATACCTTTATATATACTCACTTTCAGGTCTCCAGTTTTTTTCCGAATGATTTTATCACAGGTTATATAGGTTAGTGTTTTGGGAACCCATAGTGTGTATAATTGTGTCAGGCTTGCCTGATAAATGAAGCGGTTATCTAAAACCATGAAACAAGAGGTATCTATCGGCAGCTGTTATTTAAAACTTTGAACATAGATTATCATTTCCTATCAAACATTGGCAGGTGATAATTCACTCATATATCCCACTTAGATATTTTCATAACGGAAAAGATGCTGGAAGAAAAGCCGGTAGGGACTTATCAGCACAAGGATTTATTGTGGTTTTATGTGGAACAGTCGTTGTGCGCTAGGGAGCAGGGTACATTTCACAGCATGTTAGCCACTTACCGATTAAATAGTTTACTCCAAATTAATGAGTTACAAACAGAGAAGGGAACTTTTTCCAAGTTTAAACGAAAACTACTGAATGTGTTACGTTAAACATTATCGTGTCATAATCTTAAAGCTGTTGGAAACATTTAAATTCTGACGCAATGAAAGCTGCCAGGGTTCTTATCTTGAACGAAATGACAAAGATAACCCAAATAATACATTAGTAGTCTTTTATTTCCTACCTAAGAAAGACAAAAACTTATTAATTTGTTTTTGCACTTTCTAATGTTTCATATTCTCTAAGATACCCATCATGCATTTCAACATCTATGCTATAAATATTGTGATTGGAGTTTGACGCCGTTTTTCAACAAATTTTCACTTATTTACGGCGACCGGTTCACCTAACCAGTTATTCTGGACTGTATACAAACCAGTACTAATTTACCATTCCACAAGGAACTAGCAACTTCTCTACATATGGAGGAAAATCGACATTTTTTGTCAAAATTTCATAGAAGTGTATGATCTGCCGCGACCAGGATTTGAACCCGGTTCGCCGGATTACAAGTCCAGCGCACTAACCACTGACCCACGGTCGCGGCCCTCACGGTGAGTATTGCTATATTAATATATTTGTTGCGAACAAAAGACAATTAAGCAATAACCATTGTGCTTTCCATGCAGAGTACATTTTATTGAACTAAAAGGAAGTCTAGTTATCTGCCACTTAACAAAATCCGCACACACTGTTACTATAAAATTGGGTACATCCATGGCATCCTAGCTGACGTTAACCAGACAGCAAGAAGCAAAAAAAGAGAATAGAAAGTCGCTTTTTTACTTCGAGTTGACTTCATTCATGTTTAATTTAGTAGGCCTGGTTCTGGGACACAGCATGAATAACTGAAAGACATTTTTTTCTGAACTGCAACACGTAGCACAATATAACGACAGTTTTATGCTGACAATAACAGATTCGCAACAGCTTATTATCCGCGGATTTGACTTTAACCTTCCAGAAATCTCATTTTTGAACCATCTTAATTTTGAGAGACCAGCATTAAGATTACAAAATTTATTTATTCTGAAACATTAAATTTCTTAAATATTCATCCACTTATGTTGATTAATTCAGTCTACCCAATAATTAAAATAATTGAATAATTTTCTTAAAATCAAAATTCTGATTGATGACTTACTTGAATTAGTTAACACAGAGAACAAGTACCCTTGCATCTTTTAAAGTAACTAAACAATGAATCAAACTATTGGACACATAAAAATGGTTCTTATTCCTGAAGTTGTGAACCATCTACTGTTAAAATTACTAATTAGTGCTACCGTAGACGTGTGCGCCGTACAAAGAACCGCATTTAATGTCTTCATGTTACGTATCTTCTTGGCATGTTTCGCATTTCTGAGGACTAAAACAAACTAGTTTTTTGTCTAGACATAACAGTTTATTGTACATAACATCCGTACCGTTCGACATAAATCGCACGTTTATGTAATTGTAGCGACCAAGTATACAAGCATCTGTTCAAAGCATATGGTATACTGTGTTTCACCTTCGAAACAAGGCTGTGTATTATTTTAGGTACGTTTTCCCACAGCAGAACATGACCCTGAGTTGAAGCAGACATGTATCACATTTTCATAAAACGGAAATTATATAGGAATATGAGATTGTGGTACATGGGAGAAACTCGGCATCTATGGGACATGAAGACTGTATACGTTACATCTGTGTTAAATGACCGTACATCAGAGAATAAGGTGTTTATTATATAACCCTGGTAGCGGATTAATCATCACGAAATGCAAGTGATACCTGACAAATGAAAAATGAGATGTACTATGACAATACTAAAATGATATAAAAGCATGAGTTGTTTAAGTGTTGGTGTAAAATAATATGTAACCAGAAAATACGCTGTTTAATTACAGTTAAACCTGTGAACAAAGGCCACCCATGGGAAAGACAAAATGTGACCTTTATTGACAGATGACCTTTATTCGAAGGTCAGCTTGTTCTAAATAATCAGCGACAGTCTTTTTAAAGAATGGCCTTTATTCACATGGTGGTTTTTATTCGGGGGTGGCTGCAAGCACAGGTTTGACTGTATAGAAAAATAAAACCAAACGCTACTGAATAGGAAATTAATGACTATTAGAGGACGGCTTTTAATATTTAGAGGTTTGTCCTTACTATCTGATGAGAACACCAGTTTTACACGTATTTGACAACTTCTGAAGAAGACATCCGAAATAACAGAAATCAAAATCAGTGGAATAAACTTCAATCACACTACACAGAAATTTGTCCACACAAGATAATGTATAAGTACATGAATATAAAATTTTGATGTTTTCATCTTGTATAAAAAATGTCTGGTTACAGGAGACAGATAGTCTAAAAGACTTTTAGACTTGTAATTATCTAAACAGAAATGTACGAGCCGGTATTCTTAAAATTACCGTATGATACAAGAAGAAGGGGAATAGAAAACATGTATCAGAGGATTTCATTTTTAGACATTAAAGTCTCATGAATAATACAAAAGCACCCTGGACAAATAAATATCCACAAGAATCTGTAGAAACGGGCAAATCTTCAAGTACCTCATTTGGAGCAGATTTCCAAACTGACCAGACAAATACTTTTAATGCATGGATTTTGGCTTCATTGATGAGAATTGTTCGTAAATGTAATGCTTCAATCATGTGATTATTACACATTCTAATGGTTTGTTTGTATGGGCTGCGATACAGAGATCTGTGAAATAATGGTGCGTGTTTTGTCTACGAAACATGCAAATTAAAGCATGTAATCCCTTGGTCTGGTTCCCTGCCTTCTTTACTACGATAACGTCGTGAAAGGGGAAGGAACTCCAGACTAATAATCCCTCAGCTGTTGTTCATTTTATGCAGTCTGGCACTCGATACGACATCAGCTGGTGTAACATCAAGGCCATTTCATTTTGATATTCAATATATGTTTTTATTGAAGTGACATTTTTAGATTACCCAATTTAAGCTAGGTCGCTTTGAGAATAATAAAACTATATTGCCAAGTTTTCCTCGTATTTGTATAAAGTTAAATGATAACGAATCATCAGACTATTCTTCACCCTTTGCCTCGTAATACCGCATTTCCCCGCATCTGAAGCAGACGACTTTTGAAAACATTGTGGCAAAAGCAGCTACTGTTTGTAATGAACAATGGCTTCATTTGCCACGATGTTTTCCAACTCTGCCCATGAGAAATAATCCAATTTTCGTAAATAAAGTTTTGTATACAATGTATTAACTTTGAATTTGGAAAAGTCCACAACAAGCTTATGAGGAAACGAGTTAAATTGTGATTAAGATATTCTTAACGAAAAACTCTGCTGATGATACAAACGAAGTCAGCACCATATTATATTTAATACTTCATTTTGACACTAAAATTGTGTAAAAAAGACATTTTATTTTAAACATTAAGAATCGTTGACAGGTAGTAATATTAACATTCGTTCTAATAATAAAGTCGTTTTTGTTCACGTAAACTATTTCTTGAACGGCGGTTAAATATGAACAGACGCAGTAAATGCCATACAACATGCTCATACATGTAACAGTAAACTACGACTTTTATCACTCCTGTACAACATTTGCAATTAACTTTTACCTTTCGAATGTTTAAACAGAAAAATCACTAGGACACCAGGTATAAACTTCCCTTAAGGTTTATTATTCATCAAAAGTTTTTTTTCTTCGTATCTTACGATATACTTCGTGACAAGTCAGATGTTAACATGAGCCAAGTCAATGGCCATAGGAGTCAATAAAAATAAAAATTCTTTCATGTACACATTTTTTTTAATTTTCTGGTCTTTTTTTCGGATTTTCATGACAAACCAATTGTCCATTTTTCTGACTACATGTATAAATAGAACACACATCATCCCTACTAAATTACTGACAATTGCTTCGGGCTTTTATTGTTTGACACTTGATGTATGAACAGTGTATCGACTTATTTTAAAAGCTGACGAAATTTTCTTGCAATTGGTATCTTAACACCAGAAAACCAAGTGAACATTTTTATTTTCTTATTAACTGAAAACGTAATTTAACTAGGTTTATTTCATCATAAATAATATCTATTGAATAGATTATAATATAGACTTATATTAACATGTAGATAAAAAGTAAAATATACTCAATAATTTATGTGCATTAAACAAAGATACAAGTTGATTGATAAACTAAAGTTATATAGTACACAAGGTTTATTTGGTGAACAAAGTTTTGTTTAGATATGAGTCATATAGTTTGGTTGGTAAAACATAATTAATTGGTAAACATAAATTGGTTGGTAAACAAAGGTCTGTCCATACAGAAAGTTTGATGGTAGACACACATTGGTAAACACAAGTTGGTTGGTAAACACAAGTTTGTCCATACAGAAAGTTTGATGGTAGACACAATTTGGTAAACACAAGTTTGTTGATTAATGGTCAGTGGACATTCGTTGGTTGCTAAACACTGGTTAATAAACACAGGTTAGTTGGTAAACAAAGGATGGTTGATCAACAGAGGTTGATTGATAAACATAGGTTAGTTGGTAAATACTGGTTAATAAACCCAGGTTGGCTGATAAACACTGGTTAGTAAAGACAGGTTAGTCGGTAAATACAGGTTAGTTGGTAAATATATACAGGTTAGCTGGTAAACAAAGGATGGTTGATCAAGGGGTTGATTGATGAACACAGGTTGGTTGGTAAACACAGGTAGATTGATAAGAACAGGTTGGTTGATAAGTACAGGTTATTTGGTAAATAAACACAGATTGGCTGGCAAACAAAGGATGGTTGATCAACACAAGTTGATTGATAAACACATGTTAGTTGGTAAATACAGGTTAGTAGGTAAATACAGGTTAGTTAGTAAATACAGGTTAGTAATTAAATACACGTTAGTAGGTAAATACAGGTTAGTTGGTAAATACAGTTTAGCAGGTAAATACAGGTTAGTTGGTAAATACAGGCTAGTAGGTAAATACAGGTTAGAAGGTAAATACAGGTTAGTAGGTAAATACAGGTTAGTAGGTAAATACAGGTTAGTTGGTAAATACAGTTTAGCAGGTAAATACAGTTTAGCAGGTAAATACAGGTTAGTTGGTAAATACAGGCTAGTAGGTAAATACAGGTTAGAAGGTAAATACAGGTTAGTAGGTAAATACAGGTTAGTTGGTAAATACAGGTTAGTAGGTCAATACAGGTTCGTTGGTCAATACAGGTTCGTTGGTAAATACAGGTTAGTAGGTAAATACAGGTTCGTTGATAAATACAGGTTAGTTTGTAGATACAGGTTAGTTGGTAAATACAGGTTACAGGTAATTAATAAATATAGGTTGGTTGGTAAACACAGGCTGATTATAAATAAACACAGGTTGGTTGATATAAACAGGTTTTTAGTAAAAAAAAAACAGTTGGATAAGAAGACAGGTTGGATGGTACTGGTAGGTAAAATTCTACTGATAGACAATAGCTGGGGTGGGCTGAAGTAGACTGAATCATAAAACAGGTTTAATTTTAACAATAGGGACGTGCATAGTTGACCCTAGTAAAACAGGAAATGACATTTACATTGTCTCTATCAGTCTGTAAGATCTTGGAATGTTATAAATTAACACAGCATCAGGTATATTATATTTCAAAGCATCAACTACAAGATGTATATCCCTTTGAAATCATTGTGTTAATATAATGTTACCAACCCAACTTCCGTGCAGTAACCATTTTTTTAAATAAAGTTTAACATGCACAAACTTCTGCATGATTTCATCATGTTCGTCTCTGTTACAGTGACATCACAACTTGTTACATCGTTTCAGAAATGTATATGTATCAATTTCAACTTAACTATGCCAGTAAATACTGGCTTAACTATGCCAGTAAATTTGAATCAGATAGAAACAAGAATTCAAAAGACAAATAGTCAAAGTGACTGAGTATAAATACTAAACCTTTACAAATTCAAAGAGAAGAATTTTACATTTGGACATTATGAATTAATTATTTTTATTGCACACCTCGTTTATTAAGTCAACACCCTCGCAAATGCCAAATAGGATATTAATATCTGATAGAAATCTTTATGTTCAAACAATTTGCAATACTTTAAATAAAATTTTGATGATTAAATCAGCCAACGATGCAGACAGTGAAAGGGTCAAGTAAGGCCATTTACATGTTAATAAATCACTGAACTGTGTCTTGATCAGCTGCCTTCCAGAAGTGAGGATTTTATCAGTGATCAAGTCTAATTGAAAATCATGGTGAACTCTTATTATCGTAAATACCGAGTTCATTGACCAGCAAGTACTTCAAGTGACAATAACTCCGAGATATGAATGCAACGGTGTTCACACAAAGAAATTTATTGAAAACTAGAAACTTTTATAATGGATGTTTCTTCTACTATTGAGAATGTAATTCATTTTAATACTTAGAACTACAAAAATTTTGAATCAGTTAGACACTAAAAGGACAAAATTTCTTAAAAACTTCATTTTACACTTATAACAATATTTACAACTTTACACAGAGCAGCTAATTTCTTGTTCATTCCAATGCAATAAAACTGTAGATCATCTTTAGGATCAAAAAGTCTTAAAACTGAGGAGGTACATTATGAAGTTGAAAAAAAGGAGAAATATCGAAATCGGTCTGAAAACGATTTTACTATTGAGATAGCCTCTAGGGAGGTTTTACTGTACATAAAAACATAATTAATGATTAATTACATGACATAGTATAATTTTATGCTATTTTGTGATACAAGTTAATGCAAGGGAGATAACTTCATACCATCTTCATGTCCAGAAGATTTACCTCCCTTACTAAGTACAACAGAGGTCAAACATAAGTTTTATGATTTTATTTAAATACAAAATCTTAATAATTTATTTATTACAAAAGTGATTAAGCTTACAATCATGAAAAGAGATACTGTAAAGCAAATACCGGTAAACATATTTTGATAACAACAGACAATAAGTGTGCATACAGTTTCCATGGAAATTTAGATTTTACCATCTATCAGGTTCACAAACCGTGCAAACCCCCACCATGATGTAGAACCAACCTCAACAGTGTACATGGTACAATCAACCATAACTAGCTTTCATGGAAAGTAGTGAAAACCTCACCTAACAATCTTATTGTAATTGTCTGACATAAATATAACACTGCATCTTGTCCTTTTGTACCACCTTCCAGACATTGAAAAACCAAAGTCATACTTAAAAACTGGCACACATACACAAAAAACTGACACTTTTGCTTCTGTATTATAGATCAGAGAGAGAAGTACCACACACACTAATAGAGAGCTACCTGTAGATACTCTAACACATGAATATTTCTAGTCAGAACATCAACCAAATCACAAGACAAGCATCTTATAACACTTTGTATACAGTCAACCTTTGAACAAAGGTTACCCTAGGGAAAGAGAAAATGTGGCTTTTATTGACAGCTGGCCTTTATTTGGAGGTCAGTTTGTTCTAAAATAATCAGTGACAGTGTTTCAAAGAATGGTCTTTCTTCACAGGGTGTCTTTATTCAGAGGTTTGGTGCAAATACAGGTTTGACTGTACATACTTTAGTCACATCTATCATATATGCACACCCCACAAAACATACCTTTCATGTATAAATATATGTGTATAACACTAGTTTTGATACTATAAAAAGATTTATAAACTCAAATTAAGATGATGGTTAATCTTGCAATCCAGACTGTGCAACAGGAACAAAATTGTTTTCAGTACAGCAACAGTCATCATCTTTCACACAAATGTATGGTTAGCAAGCCATACAAGAGACAAATGAAGTAATACTACATGTATAAGTACACATGTTGTTGTCTGCCTCTCTGTGAGTGTGATGACATAAAGGCAAAAAGAAGCAGATGTGATCTAAAACAACAATGGACGACATTAGTGCTTACATCATACATGTACCAGCTAATGTCTTTTTTGGTTGTATTGGTGGTTAACGCCGTTTTTCAACAATTTTTCAGTTGTATACGGCGACCGGTTCACCTGACCAGTTTTCCTGGACTGTATACTAACCAGTACTAACTCACCCTTCCACAAGGAGCCGGCAACTTCTCCACATATGGAGGAAAATCGACATTTTTGTCAAATTTTCATGGAAGGGTATGACCTGCCACGACCGGGATTCGAACCCGGATCTCCGGGCTGCAAGTCCAGCACACTAACCACTGGACTACGGCTGCGGCACTAATGTCTTTGTTGAGGTCAGTATACAGCAAAACAAAATGAAAAAAAATATAAAAATGATACATTGCTAACAAATAAACTAAAATAAGAATGTTGTTCATACAAATAAATAAAAGTATGTTCAAAATACACATTTAGGAATAAATTTTTCACACATTTACCAGAAACTCATGTCTATTGGTAGAATCTGTTCACTGTCATCTATGAAATGTATTTTTACATAAGGAGTACCTTTCAGGGTAACATTCACTGGATATAAAAATGAGCAATGAATTATGATTTTCATTTAAATGTTCTCACATAACTAAAACATCATTAAACATGTTCTTTGGTTACAACCCAGCATGTGTGAAACACGCTATGAATATCTATGTCACAATATCTTAAAATCAAGATTTCATATTGGAAAATGAATTTTTATCATCAACAATCATTACCTTACAATTTAAGATAAAATATATTATTCATATATTTGATTCAAAGTACATCAATAGTAATTTAAAAACATATAATTAGTTTTTAATTGAACAAATAGCCATAAAATCACTGATTCCATACCACTGCAAATTAATTCAATACACTAAACCCATACATACACACAAGCAAGTAAATAAAATTGAACATTATGCTCAAAAAATAAAAATATATCTACATTTTGTACATGAACTAACTAAGAGAAATCATGTATGTCCAACACTAAAATATAACATACATTTTATCTATAAAATATTCATCTTGAACATTTTAACAAATCATTTATCATATCATCAACATGCTTGGACTATAGACTGCAACACTAAAAATAATAAACATACATTGCTATAACTTAGTAAATGGGTGAATAAGATAAATTCAGTACGACATGAGTATCTATTACATACCAATACTTGTTTAGTTAGTGACTTTTTACCTAAGAAAAACATACAGAGGTAAGTATGAAGTCTAAAAACAGGCTTATTTAAACATCCTGTACATACATACAGTAGCTGCTTCAAGTTTTGTGTATTTATTTTTCATTTATTGGTCTACAGTAAACAATTGAGCAAAGTTACTGGCAATACATATATACAAGGTGCTCCCTAGATGTCAGAAGTTGAGGGTCAAAATCACCCTTGCCTGATGATAATTTGACGTCACAAAATTTCCCACTAATGCTATTGTAAAGCCTTTTTGTTCTAATTCTCAAGAGTTTAAGAAACTTTATTTAACTAATTTTAAGAGTCAAAATGCCATTTTAAGGGTCAAAGGAGCACTTTGTAAATATATACCAATATACCAAGTATGATATTGATGCTGAAAAGACTGTATAATTGTACTGGTATGTGTGAAAGGCTTCTTTTAGGTATGAGCAAATTTTTTTTACATAATGAACTTGTAACATACATAAACCATTAACTCATTTGTTCATATACACATTGTTCATAACATAACATCATTCACTATTATTCTAAAATGAAGTAATGTAAGGAATTGGTGTAAATACTAATGTAACCCTGTAGGGAACACACTTAAAATCATTTATAAAACAATTGAACACATGGATGTACATAAATGAAGCACGGATGTCTTTGTTCATTATTTCAACTTTTTATATGCTTGATTTTATGCACTTTGTTCATCAGTTGTTCGTTATAAATAAATACATAAAAATATCAGTAACTCAGGGGTTTAACACATTCTTAAGATGATAATAATTTTATGTGAGTATATTGGATTTACCTTCCTATAAATGAATGAGATGGATTAAGCATTTTGTAGACAATACAATGGAAAATGAATGTTTAAACCTCTGGTACACTGAAATAATAAATCAATCTGCTAACAGAAAGAATTGCCTAAATCAAAAACAAACATCTGAAAAATATAAGTACAGACTGAGAGATTACACAATTTAATCATCAGGTTAGGAAAAAATAAAAATCACTACAAGATATAAATCATCACAATGTTGTATCAGTTATCTATACAAGGAAATATATGAAGAAAAAAAGGTAAACAGTTCTTGATAATCTATTCCACCCTGGGATTCAATTTGGATACTTTTGTTTTGTTATAATCACCTACTCCTTGTTGAAAATGTCTACTAATTAATAATCAACTGAATTAATAAAATGAACTACAGCTGTATTTAATAGAAATCAAGATATTGCTTAAGAATGATTGATAAATACCTACAAATAATTTCTACAGTAGAATAGTATTAATACATAACACCAAGTGAGAAAATTTAGCACTAAACTTACTGTTACATTTTGTGCATTAAACTATGGGCGTAATACATGTACTAATTTTGTCCAACATAAGAGTAGGATACCCAAGAAAATAAATTTCTAACAATGTTTTAATGATACAATTATATTAAGTTTAAGAAAAACATTGATATAGGGCTCACAATATATTTATTAAGTTCACATAAGTGACTGAAATCACCATTTTCGCAGGGAATACATGAACTGACATGAATTGAATTATTCCCACATGGAATATAATCCAAGATTTCTTAGTTTAAAACACTTAATGAATATCATACAACAATACTTGTAACACTGAGGTTAAATACACAGTTGTATACATTAAATGCAACAACTGATGTGTCATATTAAGTCACATATTGGTGATGGTGGAGTAAATCACATGTTTAAGTTTGGTTTTCTATGTTGTTGAGACCAGCATCAGTCAGACAATCAGGAACTGAAAATGATAAACATGTGATGAAGTTCATAGATTTGTTAAGACAAGTTCATTATTTGGTTGAATGTTAATACAAACAACTTGTCTAGAGATCAAATACAGAGATCTGAGTACTCCCAGTGACATAAACTAGAAAAGGCAGTGAATACTCAAATATTTGTTTGACAGATAAAATATTCAAATCCAAAATAGAACCCAACAGAGACAGTTAACTGCTTAAACACTTTAAACTTAACCTTGATTTGTATGATGGACAAAGATTAGAATTTCTTAATGATGTAAAAATACATTTAACAGGGTGAAATTAGTAATTATAAGTACATTTAACCATATTCCTAAGAGCTAATGCAAATTTTATATAACATGTACAGTTTTCCAAAACATTCCCTTAGTTGTATGTAGAAGATCTAAAAAATTATGAACACTTTGGTTTTATGTAGAAAAATCATTTAATCATTCAATGTATTTTTACTGATGACCTAATAAAGAGATATTAGTCTTCCAAATAAGTAGTTAGGTAGATGTACACTTCACTGAACAGAATCAATAAAATAAAAATGTTTTAATTAAATAAAACACATAATTAAATATAGGAGACAAAACATACCTTTCAGACAGTACAGCCTGACAGGAGTCACTCAGGATGGACATACATTTGTCAATCTCTTCATCGGTTAGTTTTACATTGACAGCTACCCTAATACTGTAACGATAATAAAACCATAATACATCAATAAGGATTCAATGATTTAACAACAATTAATTATAATGACGCTTAAAACCTAACTGTTAGAATATTGACCGAACAGAGATAAAGAAAAAACACAGGAACTATATGTACGGATGTAACTGGTTATATAATAATAAATGCAAACATAAATCTAATTGATCAATAAAACACAGACTGATCAATAACACTATGTCACATGAAGAAGAGTCTACAGCTGAGATGGAAACTGAAGTTGTCACAAATCACTTAGTTAGTGGATGAGTGAAGTAAGGAAAGATAGTGGAAATGTAAATTTAAAGATAAGTTTGTATTTATCTTATATAAATTCCTTTTACCTTGGAAGTGGGAGATTATGTTCCTCGTGCTCAAGATATCTCGCTGGAGTGAGAGCCAAACCACGTTGCATAGCCTGTAAAAATAGGCACCACACCATTATAAATTAGTAAAAATAAAATATGACTTATCAGAAAGTATGGAGTAAATACATCACACCAAATATAATTACAGCCACGACCATGGTCAAGTGGTTAATGCGCTGTACTTGTAACCCAACAATCCAGGTTCAAATCCCGGTAATGGCAAGTCATACCCTTCAATGAAAATTTGACAAAAATGTTGATTTTCCTTCCAAAAACAGCGTTGAACCCAGTGAAAAAAACCTTATAATTAAATCAATGTACTTTGGTAGGAAGAAACCATATTCATTTTTTGAATGTGAACAACATCTCAACATATAGAAAACAAAGTATGTTTTCAAATCTATCCAGTTAAAGACTAAAGCAAAAACTATAACGAACTAAAGATGCAAGAAAAGAAATATTTAAAGCACAAACAAATCCATATCGTAAGTACAGTAGACTGTTGAGTAATGTTTATAAATAATAAATTCTAAAACACAATTATTCCAATCAAATTCAACTGGAAAAGCTACCTACTTGTACAGCATATATTGGAAGCGTTCGATAAAGAATCGAATTTAAGAACGCATAATGAGATCAACACTTACTTCTTGCGTAATTTTCTCTAGAATTCTATTGTCTAAGTCTCTATCATCACTTGGTTCAGATAAACTAAAATGTTTGATAGGAGCAATAGGGTCCCCTAATACCATCATACCATCAATTCTGTAAAATCAGAACATCACAACAATTAATACAAGAGTAAATGACGACATAACTGAACATTAAATTACACTGGAACCACCACAGTATTAAGACTAGAGGTATCAGGAAGACTGGTCAAAATAATGTTGAATTCATTCTGAACAATTATAATTCAATTAAATTATTTTGCAGTGTAGTACTTATAATCAGATTACAACAACAAATCAGTGGATTACAGTCTCAACACATCATCTTATCTCGCTGTTTCAAGAATATACAGTTTGAACTCCTTTACAATCAAAACACTTCAAGCATTTAGCTAGTAATGTTACAGTTACTTTATAATAGCTTTAAAGCATTTGTTATTGAGAGGTCTTACTTGGAAAGTTTCTCATGAATAATCTTAGAGTTCTTCCGTAGCCTGCTAAACATTCCTGAAAAGTTGAAAAAATGTACATATATAACACAATTTATCAAATAATGTGTTATAATAAAAGAGTTAACAGCACATATTATGAAATTGCTATTTCCCACATAAAAATGACACAAAATAATACCCCACTAGAATAATACTACAGTAAGATATCAGCAATATTCCATAATAAATAACCTTATAATGAGGTGAATGAAATGTCTACAGTTCTCAGATGATGCATACAATTCAATATCATACAAAAGGAGAATCTTTTCTGAGAACATAAAAGTGTAGTTGGCACACTATTTTTTCAATATTAATTTTTCTGTGGGATTTAATTTCACACCAACAGCCAGGGTCATTTCGTGACTTCCAGCATTAACAATGCAAAAGAAACAAGTTTAAGAAATGTATAAATTCAGGCATAAAAGCATTTATTTTACAATTTACACTGTGAAAAGATGTAATTCTCACAAACCAGGAAGAATCTGTTTCTGTGTTCAAGATTATAAATGAATATCATACCTGGATCTTCTGACATTATGTTCAATGATTGTATAGCACCAGATGCTAACATAGGAGGAAGTGACGCAGAGAAACAATATCCAAGACCTGACAATCTCTGTAATAAAATCAGCAATAAAATAAACAATAAAATACAATCATATATATACATGTATTAGCATAACACTGAAACGTTTTTTAATAAAGTTACCCAAGACAACAGTGTCAGAAAATATGTGTTGTATAATACTGGAAATGTTACAATATTGAAATTAAAGGCAATTTCAAATTCACATAAACATATTTGATCTTAAAACCAAATATAAGATGGATAGATGGTATAAATAACCAGACAATGCTGATTTATTTAATGTCATGTTATCTGATTGCATTAAACAACCATGTGCCATTAAATGAACATTCTTGATAAGATATCATTATTACAAGCACCAAGTCTACATAAATAACTGAAATACAATATCAAAACTGAAATATTGAAGTTACCTGGTGATCAACAATGTACTTCTTGCCACAACAAAATCCTCCAGCTCCACCAATAGCATTCTCTAAACAAGCAGCCATTAAGTCTATCTCATCTATCTGTAACACAACAAAAAAATCATAATTTTACCACAAGAGTCATCTAAAATGAACTATAATCACATAACTACACTATCAGGTGATGCAAGCAAGCATAGTAGGAGTATAGAATATATCACATTCCAGTAAAACTGGTTGCATTTTCCTGAAATCGTTAAGCCAAATTCAAGTCCTGTGATAATTGATTTAAATCATGAAATAATTTCTTTACTTCAAAATTTATTTAATTAAAATGAAATATAAACTAAACCTACACTGATACCAAAGTGTTCAGTAACTCCATGACCTGTGTCACCCAGAACACCAAATGAAAAGCTCTCTTCAACAAATATGCGTAGCTTGTACTTCCATTTCATTTCAACCTGAAATTTAAAGAAAATACAATGGAACTTAAATATGTGAAATTTTCAGAATATTCTACCTTGAATAAACATACTAACATGCACTTGAGAATAATTTAATGGAACTAATACAGAGCAAACTAACCAGCACTAAGCATCATGAGTACATAAAGTAACCAAGTATGATATTGGGTAAATGAAGTTAAAATTCAATCCATTCATACTTGTAGATGAATATAAGATTTACTGAAATATCTGTAAGCAGTATAAATACTGTTATCACCATTTTCATTTACTAGTCTTTAATGTATTTAAAGCAACAAAGTAAACTTTCATAACTACACATCATTAAAGACTTACAAGTTTTGGTAAAGGACAAATATCTCCGTGTTTGGCATACAGTCCCTCAACAACCAGAAATCTTCTTGTCACTTTGGCCTTCTTAGGAAGCTTAAATGTGAAAAAATGGTGAGATTTCAAATACAGAATTATAGTATTTTGTGCATGCAAAAATAGTTTAACCATATAAACCTGGAATTCTGACATCTAATAAGCAGAAGAATTTATGCAAGTACAAATAGGTAAACACAGAATCTCACTTATGAAATGAAAGTCAATAAATCATAATACACAGCTTGTGACATATTTAACTGCACGCTGATTATGGAATAATAATAACATTTTTTTACAAGATAAGCAAACATTTTTTTGGTTAAGAAAACTATATTTCTTACTCTTTTGTCTTCCTTCTGTTGTTCAATACAAAGTCTTTCTAAATCTTCCATGTCATTGTGTTTGAAGTATTTGATGACACTACGAGAAGCGATCAAACCTTTCTGAATAGCAAAACATACCCCTTCATCACTGAAATAAAGAACAAATGTACCACATAAAGTACAGGTTGCCAATAAATGAACACATTTCTCTCACATGTTTAGTGAATTCCAAAACTTACACCACTGAGAATAACTACCAGACAACATTATGAAGGTACTTACACAAATATTACATCACCTCTCTTGGAGTAAGCTGGTATAGCACTCGCAATTGTAGCAAAACCGTATGAGTACATGATAGCTTCTTCACAGTTCATAAATTTAGCCAAACGTTCTTCAAATTCTAAATGAACATCTGAAACATACAGAAACAGTAATGTAAACAAGCTCTACAAATATCTAATATACATCAATTCATTGATTTTTTCAGCAATTTTTGGGACAATACAGGCACTTCCCCACTTTCCTGACGTCATATCTTCTAAAAATATGAAGGTTGCTCATAATATTAATGCTTATAATAGCAAAGTTTTACAGTAAATAAAGGTGTTACAGTAGCTGATAATAAATCATCTATGTAATTGCAGAAATAGAATTAAAATACTGAATTTTTACCCATAGTTCCATAAAATCCTCTTGGTCCACAAGATCCCACACCATACTTGCTCAATGCTTTCTGTGCTGCTGCCTGAAATACAAGCAGAAACATTGTATTATAAAGAAGAAAAAACGTGATTGTTGTAACATTATAATTGTTACCTTAGTTTAAGAAATTATTCACAAATATACAATGTGGAGAATCGAGGTAATAAATCATTCATCAAAATGAATAATTTTAACATTACTTAAGACAGTTTATCCAGTCCATAGATTGGGACTTAAAATAAAATGAATGCACAAATAAATATCTCTTTTCCATATAAACCATATTCTAGGATATCCAATAGAAATACAAACCTCAATAGATTCATCACCTAGGAGACCGAGGAAGTTAAGTGATGCCATATTAACAACAGATTTGCCATTAATGGTCATCACCTTGTCAGGACGCCTGAATCACAAAAATGAAAGAACTGAATTATTATTTCAAATACTCAGATATGTACATAAATAATGGATATTTTTATGTCACCAATATGTTTCATTTGAGGAAGCAAAATTGCAAATGTATTCATTTAATAAATCAAATATTCATTTTCCATAAATTGCTTTAAATTTCTTACAGGTATCACACAAGACAAGTGCACCTACCCAGATACAATGTTATTATTCATAGCTTGGAGTATAGGATGGTCATCTGGTACATCTGGTACTAAAGGTTCTGGTTGCCATTCCTGAATCAAATCTTCCTTTTCCTATAAACAAAAACCATATAAAGATGTAAAAAAGGTGTTAAGTTAAAACATAAACCTACTGGTGTATGTTCTTTATTATAATGCTTAGATAGTTAAGCGATTTTTCCCCTTCTTTGCACGGATCCAGTAAATGGACCCTTTATAATTGAAAATAAAGACATTTTTCCCTATTCCAACCTAAAGTTCCCTATTTTGGCATCACACCGGCATTTTTTCCTAATTGGACCGGACCCAAACCCTTTCCCAAAAATGAAAAAAAATCACTGTAGTTAGAAAGTATTATTATTCACTTGAAATTGGCACTGAAAATTATTTGAAACCATGTACCAAATGTTAGGCCAATAAAATGGAATACCTTTTCTGTGAGAATGGTCTTGTTTGGGGCATAAGCCTTTGAAAACATAAGTTTTACAATCCATATTATCAGAAGTGCTTCAAATATCAAATGATATGCAGGAGCCTGGAAAACATAAAGCAAGAAAATAATGATACAATTTTACAGAAAACTTAAATATTGCTTCAGTGAAGTTTACATTGCTTAATTAATTTACAGAGTCCTTAGATATGCATACGAAATTTCAGCACATTTCAGTGAACTGCATTTGGTTTACAATTATTATGATTAATAGCCAATCATGTGTCTTAAAAAGCTTAAATAATTAAATGAAACACTAATTAACTGTCTAAAAAGCGCAAACACACTGTTTTCTATTTGGAGAGATCTAGTTATATAAGACTAGTAACAAAAGTATAACATCTACAAATCTGATTTTTTTCGTGACAAAAAAGATTTATTTTATAATCAGGATTGAGACAACATTGTTTGACATGATATGCTATATATCTCAATAAGCCTCCAATAAAATACACACTACAAAATATGAATAATGATTTCATTAATGCAAATGTACATTCCACCACCTTAGAAAGAAAAGGGCCTAAGCATTTTTAATCCCAGCACTTCCTTTAATATACTTCTGACCAATACAATATGTTCTTATAAAATATGTCACAGTTAGATACCAGTATAAACCCTGGTATACCCATACTTTGAGATACAGGGTAATGGCCTAATAGGCCAGTATACCCTTTTACAGTCTTATTTTGACTTGAGTCTTATATTAGGTGCTAAGCCACCTAGATTTTCCGGGAGGTTAAGCCACCCACAATTCTCGATTATGCTAAGATGTAGGCATTTTCTTCTCTTAACAATTAAGTTACTTATGATAATACCTGTATACTAAGTACAATGTCAAGATTTTTGGGGCCGTTTTGACGATATTCGGTCGCGTTCCCAATGACAAATGGTAAGTTTTTTTCCCAATTGCAAGGCAAAAATTCCCAATTCAAATAAGAAAAAAACTAAAGAAAATACTTTTTTGCCATTTTTACAAAACATGTTTGGGGTCGAGAGTAGCAAGTGCAAATAATATGAGGAAAAAAAATCACTGATTACATATTTTAGACCGGTTCACTACTCTGGACCAGAGTCTGGTGGTATTTTTATACAGTGTAACTTTTTCCCAATTTTGTCCAAAATTCGCGAAAATTCCCAATTCTGGGGGTCGGGTCATGTTCCCAAAATGCTGACAAAAAAACCTGAATTTAACCCAAATAGGGTGATTAAATTTCAGCTCACCTCTGCATAGCGTTTTTTTCATTTTGTTTCATTTTTCATTCATGATGTTTAGTAGTGTTTCTACACATACAGAACATTTGTATTTTTAGTCCAGTGCTAAAAGCTGAGCTAGTACATTAATATAATGTTCACAGTATATATGTTACTGCCACATAAAAAAACAGCACTTCTATTATCTTTCACAATCACTTTCGATTTGCATTTTATAATATTATAATAATATTGCTCCAAAATGCTTTTTACAAGATACACAACTCTCAGACAGAATCGACCTTGTTACACCAAGCAACGGTTGCTAATTTATTCTTACATGGCAATGAATTTTTTTGATTATAACACATCATTATTACAGTCCAACGGGTATTTGGGAGTGCCGGAATCTAATTTCTACTGGAATCAACCAAGAATACCAAAATTGACTAACAAGTAAATTAGTGGTGTTTGCTTTATGAATTTAATCAATACTGTTATTTAGTTAATTTGAGACATGCATGAAAAAAGCGAAGAAAATTTGTCAATTTTTGGTAATTTTGGGCCAGTTGTAATTTGTGTCCCTCTGGTATGTAAATGTTTAAGTATGATCCAAAAATAGAACATTTTAGTTACGTAACATGTAACAAGGAAATACAATATTTTTGATAATAAATGATGTTAAGTAAAAATATCTAAAAATTCACAAAGACATAAGTCGATTCTGGTATTCTGAGTAGATTCTGACCCCATTCCAGAAGAAAGTACTGGCATGTCACGAATAAGAAGAAAAGTCATTGTCAATTAATAACACACAAAAATGCAAGTAACTAAATCATCAACATTTGTTTATTTCATCTTGCAAATAATTAAATTTTCAGAGTAAAATCAATAACAAAGTTCCTTGAAAAAAGTTAATCAAAACGTTTTCATTCCAATACTACCGTTCTGTTTTTAATTATAAATTTTAACTTATCAATGCAGTCATTTCATAATCACGCCATACTCACTTGACAGGTGTCAAAAATTCTTTACAAGTTTTAGCTGTTTTGTTATTAGGCATACGGTTAACCTATACATAGATTGCATAAACATTCATTAAATGAGCTTTTTCATTAAGATTAGGAAAAAGAAATCGCCGAACAAACCTGTATGACTGCCTGGAGCATATCATACATGTCCCAAGTTGCTGGGATAATCGCCATCATTTTCTACCTTTCAAACCTTCACGTTCAGAAGAGTACGGTTAAAGATAACAGACAGTTACCGGACAAATTATTAAACTGGTACCCGTTGCCACTGGTGTTACAAAGCGCACAGCGACATGAAACGGGGACCAGTTTAAAGAAATATATTCGTCTGACTAGCCTCCCATCTACGTATGATTACGAATGAACGATTGAGTCTTAAGGTAGCGTAAGTGGCTACAAACGTAAAAATAAGCGAAAATTACATTTTAAGTTATTAACAATAATTAAATATCATACTATCATACCATGCAACAAAAAAATCGATCCCTTTATGCAAAAATAGTGTTTTATCGCGATAAAAACTGTACCCCCATATCGACTCCACTTTATCAGCGAGAACGATCTAGGATGCGGCGTTGTAAGGGGCTCCTTAAGGGCAAATTTGTATCAATCGATATTAAATTTGGTATCGCTTGCCGTATGTTAACATAAGTATTTAAAATTCGACAGATTATCAACATCAAGCGGATTAAAATGGGAAATAAGAAAAATAAGGCTAAGCAAGGTGTTAGAGTGTTCTCAAAAAGTGAAAAATGTAGTTAGAAATCTCTTTCTCGCGGAAGTTGGTTTACGAATGCTAAAGATACCGAACTGCATAAATCTATATCCCGTAAAAAACTTGACCATAGTGACGTGACATATTGTGAAAATGGAAACTTTATGGTGGAAAATTACGTAATAAATATATAACTGCAACAATCATTTGATGTGCAAGAAAGGTGTGAATTCATTAACACCTTGGTCGATTGGGCTACTAACATTTAATGTACTTTTAATATAAAATATATGATGAAATAACTGATCCGGAACAGTGGTCTTATTGAAGTGTGATATCGATATCATACTCTAACGCCTTGTTAATTATACTATCAATATGGGTCAATTTAGACCTTATATATGTCACATCACATATTTCTTTATGTTTTGGCGGGAGATATAATAAACAGCAATATGGTTTGCAGACACTTCATGCACCTTGCAATAAAACGCACACGATAAGAAAACGAGCTGTCAAAGATTGTTACCCTGTTAATGTTATGACGTACCATTTTTACAAGTTTAATTAAATTTATTTATATTCCAGAGTCAGGTTTCAAACACAATTAAAGTTATAAAACTACAATATATTTGAATTGCCAGTAAATTAATACAGGGAGACTGGGTCAACGAAAATTATTATTTTCGCTATTTCATTGATGTAATCAATAAAATAAAGTTATTTCAGCGTGCACTTTTATTAAGCAACTCTGTACATTTTGGTAAAATATTGAAAGCTATCAAACAAACAATAGGATGAAATACAGTAACGTCTTATGGACATCGGACGTGCATGTTTTTCGAGAATCATATTATTCTGTTATATATCCAATTATCTTTATATATCAGTATGTTTTTAAATGGTTACATTAACAGACATAAAACATAGACACTTTTCTACAAATCAATCATATCTTAAGTTCTTATTTTTACACTAAATGCATGGCTACCTTTCATTTAATTTATACAGCGGTTTCCCCAGCAATCTTTAACTCGATTTCCCAATTAGCCGTTTTCCCCGTTGAGAGCCTCTCGGTTGACGAGAAATCTGATGTACTGTGTATTGCATCGGTACGATATGATACTATTTTGACAAATAATTCGTAATTAAACTCTTTAGAGTCATCTAAAATGGTGGGCGGTTTCACTAATTGATCCGCTAACGATGAACAAATTTGATTGGTTATCAAATTTTAGTAGGCTGTATTAATTTATAGAATAATTGTTGATTACACAAGGTGATAATGATCTGACACTTTTATTGTTAATTTCTCGCTTAGAAAAAAACGCAGAGGGTGCTATTTTTGAACAAAGATTGCCGCCTTATTTGAAGATGGATTTCAAAGCGGTTTTCGGTATTTTGTAGCGGAAATGCTTATCTAAGGAAGCGTGTCACAGAATTTTGATATTTAATTTCGTTTTTTATCTATGACGTATTACGTAATTGTCAGCGGGGTTCAGGCTACGGAATTTCTTTAAAGTCAAATATCTATTGAATGGAGGGCGTTATCAAAAATCTGTGACACGGTTCCCTGCATGATACCATGATTGTTATTTTAAGTCTAATTGTTGTAATATATCCTTATATACAGAGTAGTGATCTTTATTCAAAAATATGAAAATTACGTGCGATATTGGTTTATAGAAGACAGACCAAGTAAAATATTTGTTTCAAATCACTTGCAATAGACTCTGTATAGTGGGTTTATTAATGTGTACAATTATGGTTGACTTTTTAAAACTATGAATTAGTAAAACTTGATATCACCATATAGCCACTCACGATACCTTAACGATAACATAGGGTAGTCACCGGCTGGGACCAATGTTAACCAATCGATTTGTTAATCGATTAATGAAACTAGAGTTATTTTTGCTGTTGTTTCAGTGTATAGTTAGGAGCGAGAAAAATCCATGGTCCCCCTAGTACGGTATGCGGACACTCAAGCACGACGCTAAAGAGTTAACCCAACAGCAAGGCTGCTGAAAGTGACCTATATTCCTACAATCACTACAGTCCTCTACATCTGACTCATTAGAGCTGACAAGCTCTAGATTTCCTGTTCGCTACTCCATGTCTCCGTCACACACTTCTGACACCATTATAGTAAATTAGGGGTGAGAAAATCCACCATCTTACCCGAGGATTGGACACAGGACCATTAGCACCGCGTTAACCGGTAAGTGCCAGAGTGGGCGCTACGTAATTACTGTGAGAATAATGATACCTGGGACCAATATACACAATGGTGATACCATTTTATTAAGGTCACTTATTTTCGGGCCGGCTCTCTATAGCTTCCTAATTATTCAACTCGATAATGAGATCACCTCATTATTACGACCGGTCTTTTGGGACCTGATGATGGTCTCAATAGTGAGGTCTTACTGTATTTGGGTTGCTTTTATATAAAATACACAACAATCAAAATTTGATTTTAGACTAAAATTTGATATTACATTTTTGCAATTGAGTATTTTTGTAGATGCATCTTTCTGCAATTTTAAGAAAATTGATGAAACAGATAGCTGCATAATTAATCAAGTAACATTTTACAATGCTAATGAAATTGACTAAATATTTGTCAATAGCCTTGTTAACATCTGAGACCCATTATAAGAATCTGTCTGATATTCAAAATGAGTGCACCTTTTCAGCTGAAGAACAGGAACAAAGATCAGAGACAATAAATATTGAAAGTCTAGATAAAGCATTCACAGTTCATGAACTATGTCAGACAATTAAATCATTAAAAAGAAACAAAAGTTGCGATTACGAAAATAACGTTGTTGATTTCTTTATTGACTCATGTACCTTTATAGCACCTTACTTAGCAAAAATTTTTAACTATATTTACGATAGTGGTATCTACCCAGAGGCATGGTCTAAAGGTGTTATTGTCCCCATTCATAAAAAGGGAGATAAATCGAACCCTAATAATTATAGGGGAATAACATTAGTCAACGTAATCTCAAAAATATTTTCTTTAGTACTTCGTAATCGAATAAATAATTGGTGTGAAAAAGAAAATGTATTAAATGATAAACAATTCGGTTTTAGGGACAAGAGAGGAACTACAGATGCTATATTTATTTTACACTCAATTATTCAAAATATTTTATCAAAAAATAATAAATTATTTTGTGCATTTATAGATTATGAAAAAGCATTCGATACTGTAATTCATGATGCTCTTTGGATAAAACTTATAGAATCCGGAATAAGCTGTAAAGCAATTGCTATGATTAAAGCCATATATAAAAATGTTAAAGCATGCGTAAAAAATTATAAAGACATGTCCTATTCTGACTTCTTTGATGTCTCGTTAGGTCTGAAACAAGGTGAACCGCTTTCTCCGCTAATGTTTATTTTGTTTGTTAATGATATATATACTTCTATTAAGTCAGACAGTCTTACCCCAAATGATATTGAACATTTATTTATATATATGCTGCTCTTTGCTGATGACATGGTTCTATTTACGACAGATGCAATCAGTTTACAAACCCAATTAAATAATATTCATGCATATTCATGTAAATGGAGACTTAAAATCAATGTAGGGAAAACTAAAGTTATGGTGTTTGAAAAACGAAAATCTACCACACATGAATGGTATATCAATAATGAAAAATTAGAACAGGTCGATAAATTTTGTTATCTAGGTATCAATTTTACATACACGGGATCTATGTCTCAGGCGGTTAAAACGCTAAACGATCAAGCTCTTAGAGCCCTTCACAATTTATATTCAGTGTTTAGTAGAGTCACACTTGACATTAAAACTAAACTCGCATTATTTGATTCACTGATTAGCCCTATTTTATTATATGGATGTGAGGTTTGGGGCATTTATAACTTTAAGGAAGTCGATAAACTTCATTACAAATTCTGTAAATCTATTCTTGGGGTGCGACCACAAACCTCGAATGCTGCCGTCCTCGGTGAATTAGGTCGATACCCGCTATCTTTAATATGTATTGAAAGATCCCTTAAATATTATTTTAAAATTATACATATGACAGATTCTCTTATGTTCCGTGTCTTAAATGACCAACTTAATCACAATATTCGTAAAAACTGGGCTAATACTGTTAAATCGACAATAGAAAATTTAGGGTATGGCTTCATTATCAATAATATAAATGACACTAACTATTTCCCATTATTAAAACAAAGAATAAAGGACCAATATGTACAGAAATGGCATCAAACACTTTTGTCTCAGAACAAAATGCAATATTACGTTAAATTTAAAATAAATTATGAATACGAAAATTACTTGGATTTCATATCTAAAGATAATGTAAGAATAGAGCTAACAAGATTTAGATTAAGTTCACATAATTTGGAAATCGAAACAGGAAGATTTAATAATACAGAGAGATCGCTCAGAAAATGTAAACTATGTACTCAAAATGTAATCGAATCAGAATACCATTTTCTTTTGTGCTGTCCCATATATAGAGATTTAAGGTCAAAATATCTGATAAACACGTCGTGGGTAAACCTAACAAAATTCTACAAAATTATGTCTTCAAAGAATAAAAAGATCATTTTAAATACTGCTTACTATGTATTTCATGCAAACAAACTACGCACTGAGATGATGTCTATCATTAATGTTATATAATTTTATTTATATATTATTACATTGTAAATTGTAATTCTGCTTTGAATATTTTAAGGATTCTTTCACCTTTTGCTATGACCATCATTTATAACATTATTGTAAATGGTCAATAGCATATGATAATGCTGATATGCCAATAAAATGTATGTATGTTGTATAATGGTCTCAGTTAACATGCACACATTTTATAAACAAACTTTTACAGACTGGCTGGAAGACAGGAGATAATTAAAATATCTCACAACTTGATATACAACAAAATTATACATTCGTGAATGATGTTTTATTTTGTACTTAATCGAAATTTAGTCTGATCCATCTAAAAATTCGATTCAGTGGGTGCACCGGCATTTATATTCAATTTATTTTTTTTGTAAATTTGTATGAATTTTACTAAACGATCGCGTCTTGAATCCACCTGAAGAAACCTTCAAATGAAGTGTACACTGTAACATGTTAGTCATGCATTAAATTTAATTTAATTTCAATGTAATCGCAGGCACTTAAGTTGGCTGAGACGATCTCTATGGTGATTAATGTCCAAGCTGTTAATTGTAGTATTGTTATATGTTACAAGTAATATAACAGGCTATTGGTCAAATTTTATTTGTTTGACCAACCTTTTGTTATACGAAATACCTGTGAAAAATATAGTCTCCTGGGTAACTCTTAGTGTCTAAGATGTTCCAATTGTTCGTGCGTTGGAAAGGTGTGATTTTGGAATCAAGTAATTATGTTTACGTGAGTGGATAAAAAGTTACATCTGAAATGAAGAAATGTGATAAGCAGAGAATATGCAACTTTGTAGCTCATTTCATCTGCTGACTACGAAATAGAAAACTTTTGTTATACTATTGTTTTTTAAGTTACTTCTTGATCTTACAGGTATGTTCAATTTATTCTTATAATCACTGCTTTCAGATTTAACTATAATTCATTGCGTGTGTAATCTAACAGAAATCTATTATTTGCTAACAGTTAATTATAGGTAAAAAAATGTCTTATGACTTAGTGTACATTTTTTACGAGATATTTTTGCATTTGAGTAAATTTTATTCACATGCATCTTCTTGTAATTTTATGAACATTTTTGAAACAGGCGAGAGATGTAACAATGCTATTGGAACTGACTAAATAGCTAATACGTAACGATAGCCGTCTGGTGTCAATATGTTATTCTAATACATGTAATATTCAGCGTGTATACTTCACAAAGGCGTTGTTACGTTAATTTTGGGAAACACACCACTAGAAACTCATACTCTGGACCTCGTCTGATTCATCCCGAGGCTAAGCTAAGGGTTTGCGCGAGAAGAAAAACTATTTTGATCTATCATTTTCTAGCACCAATTCATTACTTTTCCACGCACTGATATGAGCTTTATGAATGAGGCACCCACAGGTATCTTATTCTGTGACGAACACGTCGAATAAAGTAAAGACACACATCACTCAGGCATTTTGCAATTTATTGATCTCAGAATTAGTAGTCATATTAACGATTCTTCTAAAAGTTCTCAACGCCCCTTTTCTCTGTGGCCAGCCTGGGTGTCCCATGATCCAGCAGGACTCATTCCTCTTCTCTTTGTCCCTCTTTACTCTCGAACTATGATCTCTATCGCATTGTATGGGTCAGAATTATGGGATAATCTCACAAAGACCGATGTATCAAACCCGAAGCAACTATTTTTGATACAATGGTGTTTACATTTGTTTGATCATGCATCAGTAAGCCTAGGTAACGTCACTGGCATTTATTAAAACAACAGACTTGTGCACTGCATGGTGCACTGCAACATGGAACGGGGACCAGTTTAGATCTGACCGTAACCACATCATGTTTCTTGAATCACTGAGAACTGAATAAAATTCCACTTTGTCACGCTCTTCTACATTGTTCAGTCTCTAATGTACATCTGTTGATTTCCAACCAGCGCGGCATTTCATCTAACAAGTATTAGCATTTCCAAAATGCTTAGAATCGCCGTTCAGCCAAGTATAAGAGCTAAGAATAGACTATTGAATAAAGATTTCCTAGAGATTTCATTTCTTATTGAGAGTTTGCAACGACGATATTAAACTGGTTCCCGTAGACTCTGGTTGTACAGAGACAACGTTCCTTTGGTGCACTGCAACATGGAACGAGGACCAGATAACGACGATAAATTGCCCCAAAAGAGCATATTCAAAACATTACGTTATATAAATGCCCCAAAAGAGCATATTTAAAACATTACGTTATATAAATGCCCCAAAAGAGCATATGCAAAACATTACGTTATATAAATGCCCCAAAAGAGCATATGCAAAACACATAGATAAAATATCTAAGTGTCGCATTCAGAGGAAACAAAGGATTTCACGATGAATGAAACTAGTATTCTTATCCCAACATTCATCAATAAAAGCCTCATTTTTGTAGAAATACACTCGTTTCTGAAAGCTAATGCTTTTTAGTGAAATATTCGAAATATTATTTACCCCGCAGAAGCCTACAAACTGGTTTCGAGCTTCATACATTAAAAAAGTATGTCAGTTATACAAACAGATAACCCAACAAAAACATGGCGGATGATGTGCCCCGTATGAGACCCTTTTGAGGTTTTTTGTCTGCCATTTTTGTCATTCTCCTTTCTGATTAGCTTAGAGCAGGCGGTGTAAGGGAAGAAATGGTCAAATCTGGTTAATTGTATATGTCGCCGTCCGTGAATAAAGTTGTAGTAGAGACACACTTGTGTTCTTAGCTTCTTTATCCCCACATTTGTGGTACATGAACTCAACATAATATAATATTTAGAGTAATTCCCAAATACAAACACATTGCATTGACCTCTTGGGCAGTAGACTTCTAACTGATAATGAGTTAACTTATTTCAGGTACTTTCGACCATTAAGAACAGAACTGAGTTTATTAAATAACGTACGCACTTGGTATCTTGCAAAGATAAGCAAATAAAAATAACATATTTATGAAATGTATAGTTGATTTAAGGAAAAATTCATTTAGATTCATAGGAAAAGTATGACAGATTAAGACTGTTCTGTTTTGTTCTATAAATATTGATTATTCATTGAGGATGAACAAACAACAAAATATATGGTAATGAGGAACTAGATGAATAAGTGCTGATATTTGTATGATGATATGTATGTAGCTGCGGATGAATAAGCAGAGATGATTAACATTCTTAATAAGTTAATGTAGATCCAATATGTAAATGAAAAAAGGAGCCCATCTATTGTGTACCAAATTTCTGTTCAAAGTTCATTTCGACCAATCATGACAACAGTAGCAAGAATGTGGTGCCGCTCTGTGACAGCAGAAACAATGTACGTGCTGACTTTTAGGTAGGATGGGTTTCCAAGAGGAACTAGTGCATTTGCTACCAGAACGCACCAAATGTAATATCGAGACAAGCATTATACGTAATTATCATTCATCATTCGACGAGGAATTCATTTGAGAAATGAGAAATCTGAAGCAGATTACATGGACATTAAAACCTCAGTTAAGCAATGAAGAAAATCCAACATTTCTTAAACCATGCTTCAAATTAGTTGTTGGGTGCATTGGACAATATTGGTTTAAATGTACGTTTCACTATTCATCTTACACCTACTAATCTGCATCAGTGACTCATTATGCTCCTTTATATAGCTTATATACGGACGATGTTACATGATCCTCTCTGTGTACTAGTATGTGTTTATGTTTGTGCAAACTGTAATTCAATAGAATCAATACTAGTATGTGTTTGTATTTGTGCAAACTGTAATTCAATATGTAGAATCAATATGTGATGTTCAAATATGTAGTAATCAATGGATAAATATTTCATAATCTATTCAGAAAGTGAAGATCTGTATTGGAATGATTGATACTAGGTAAATAGATGGCATAAACATTTTTTATAATTTTGTTTAAAAGCTTGGTGTTTTATTATGATATCATTTTTTTGAGAAATCAGATCGTTTTGTCGGTTTATCAATTTTTTCACAAACTTCTGGATAAGTACGTTACGTAAGGTTTTTATTAAAATGACAATGTACAATATGCACCACAATTATTTCAACAAAGTAAATTAATCAGAATGTACCCGGCCCAATGGGCCTACAAGTCACTATAAACAATGAAACATATAAACAATAGGATTATACTTATAACAGCTGTTAACAAATACGATATTCATGTTTAAGTTTTACTATAGATGGATTTGTCTGTTCCTATATGCTCTAACTAAATATTCTCATTAGCTTTACACAATCCTATTGAAAAATGATACATTTCCAAAATAATACGATGACACGGTCCCCAAAGTTATGTGCGGAAAATACGGCAAACGAACGTAAGACTATTCAGGTTTTTATACTTTTTAAAACTTGAACTTTTAGCCTCAAAATCGTGAAATTCATGTTTTCGCTCTGTTTCACAATAGCGAGAAAACGTGGAGATCATTGTTTCAAAGCTAAATGTTTCGCAAATAAGAAAAGTGTACATCTTTTCTGCATAGAGAATGCATTACCTGATCCCGGTTTAAAGTCGTTTTATTATCTTGGAGAGAAGAGTCTCATAGTTTGTGCCCATATACCATTTATGTAACTTACTATTCAGTAGATTTTCATTTTAATTCTGCACACCATAAGAGTAATATAATAATAATACTCGCTTCTCCCGTCTAATATTTTATTACGCATGCATGTTGCTTTTGCGTGTGTGTGCATATTCACACATTCACAATATTGTGAGACTACAATACCATATTTCTAAGAACTTTTTTGTACTGAAATGCTCTTTACTGTAATGTATTTTCATACCTGTACATTTGTATGGTAACATGTGGGATAGACCCACCATGGTCAATTAACGGACTTGCTTGATTGCGCACTGTTTGAACTGCTTTCTTGAATGTAAAACTTGTTTCAATCCATCGTGAATTCTATACAGGAGGGCGCATAATTGAGTTATGCTTCAACTGTTGTATTCCCTTTGAGCATGATTCAGGGAAAGCATACATTTTTGAAGAAAAAAATAACCATATTAGTCTATATATTTTTGACGTTTTCAAATAGTGTCTTGGATCAAAGAATGAGTTTAACTTTTGAAAGATTTGTTGCTTTTTCCCTCTCACTAAAGGCCGCTTCTGTAATACAATCTGTGTAAAATGTTTGTTTTGTTCAATATAATGTTATGTGTTCGCACGTACATTGCTGTTTCATGCAAATCACATTTTTGTGCTGAAAGCGCCCACTGCAAGACACCTGATTTACTGGCTGTGTTGCTAGTGGAATACCGTGAAACTAGTCAGTACTGATAAATAACACAGGAAGACTTCTTAGGTCAACAGCTTAAAAATAAGTTAATAATGAAAACACGGACACAGATGCGATAATCAATGATATGTAAAATATTCAAGATTGTTTACAATGCAAAAAGCGCCTTAAGTAATAGACACATTAAACTGGTACCCGAAGAGTCACTTATACATTTTGGGCTTTGCTACTAATGCTAACAGGCTGGCTCCCACCTGTGTATCTATTTGAACATACATGTATATAAGGTTGTTCTAAAGCGTTTAAGATATCTTAGAATATGACCTTATCCTATGTATATCCTTATTTATACATGGGGTATTTTGTGTAGTATCTGAAATTTGATTAGTTTATATTTTGCGACATCTTTTTTAATTTGTATTGCTCTTCCCATTGTTCGCTTGCTGAATGTATGTCCTCATGCATTGTAAATGTATTATATAATGAAGTAAACTATCTACATATCTTTATAATTCGGACCATTTCAGCACAAGTGATGTTTTTTCTGAGTGAAGGGTAATGGCCAACTCATAAATTGACATTGACACGTGTTTCAGAATATTTTCTGTTGACCCTATATTGAACTAATAATTTTACGTTCTGATTTGTGACAACAATTTAAGCATGCGTTCATGGATTTATTTTGTCAGACAAGATGTCACAAATTGGACTGGTATATGACTAGCGTGGACTTTTTACAAAAAAAGAATGTACCAAAAACTCCATTTTCAGGGAACTTACATTTTATCGTATACATTATACATAATATAACAACGTTAAATGTAATTAACGTATTAATACACCAGTATTGGGAACACGATCTACTATATTGAATTGATAATTAATTTATTAACTTAAGTCTTAATCTAATGATTTTTCAAAGTGAAAGTGGGGCAAGTGAAATTATTTCGTAGTGAAAAGTCTTTCTTTTTTCCTTTGCGAAGCATTTTCTATTCTCCTGTAGTGTTCGATCAACATTTTGCAAACAGGAAATCGAATCGTTTAATTGAGTACGATCCTTTCAATTTATAATCTTATGTGATACAATTGTTACTTTCTAAATGTATTTATTTACCTTTAATCAAGTTTACGAACACAATAAAACTTTAATCTAACTTATATTTGCATAATGACATTTTTACACTTACGTCGATACGCGGGGTATATATTTAATATAAATCAACAATGCATGTAATTTTCAGGTGTAAATATGAACGAACAAAGTATACTATGTAACAATAAAATATCGACGTTGTAAATATTTCCCTTTATGAATGTTTTGATATTTTTGTTACTAGTAGAAAATCGGACATTACCTAATAAACAGTTATCAATAGTACCTTTGAGCAAAAACTTTACAATGCTTTAATTGTACGGTCGACCAAATGTTGACTAAACATCCGGGATATTTCTAAGTAAATGTACTTAACTTAATGCCTGTTATGCTAGTTGTTCCTTCACGAAGGAGCCAGGTTACCGCTATTATATCTACTCGCTGATATATGAAGAAACATAAAAAATCTTACCGGCGTGGGAAACCTTCAAATCGGTCCCGATTTTTTAAAAAAAACGATAATCGGAATATCTCATCGTCATCTTATTGTAGCGCTCCTAATTAGGCCTACTTAGTGGATTTTTCATATTTATGGAGCGCGGTAATTCAAAGTGCATTAAATACATAAATATTTTGTAGCAAACAACAGTATCATTACTGTCCTACCTTCGTTTTCATACAGATGGTCAAGGCGATGTAGGTTGCTTTAGGAAAAAAACTTAGTAACGATAGAACTGGGACGTAGGTTAACGCATAATTATTCAAATTTGTGACTAAAACACACTGGATGGTTACAATCACTATACGTTTTATCTTCTAACAACATACCATGAGGGTCAGTGATAATTGAGTGTTTATCCATGCTTTATCGTGAAAAAGTGTTTTGTATTTTCGATTGGTGTGACCTTGCCTGAAGGACCGATTGTTTTTTTGTTGTTGCTTTGCTGTAGACTCGTATCTTTATCCATCGGGCAACAGAAATAAATGTTACAGTTTTTGAGAACTGCATAAAGTTTTTGTCCCTAACGGGATCTTTAATATTCATCTGGATTCGTTATTCATCATTGTCAGGTGGTTCTAACATTGCATGCACACAATCAACCCAGGTTTGTGTATTATTTAATATTTATAATTAAATCTTAATTAGCGGTATTTGTCAATTTATTTGTATGTAGGCGCATAAACTGAATTTAAGGTACATGTTGTATTTCGTTTGTTAGAACAAATATCTATTAATTTTACATTGCATAAATTGATGAATTATAGATTGATTATCGAAAATTGTGTATGTATTTGAAATTACGCGTGTTCGGTACATTAATTTTAACATGAATTAAATATCAATTACAAATTAATTGGTCTGTTTCATAATTATCAGTCGGAAGCCAACAATTTATTAGTTCAACTAAACATCTCCAATATGCGATCGTCATGTTTAAATAACAATCAAATATATCAACAAAGAAATTATTGTGCCAATCTTTATTTGTTTTTTATTGTCGTGGATAATTTCAGTGAAGATTGAACAATGATGGGAGTTGAGTTTTACCGCGGAGGAGGAAGTTATTCCGATCGTGACAGATCGCGGAGTTCCTCAGAGAAATACAACAGCCGCGGAAGGTACGACTACCGCGGCAGTGATGAGAAAGGAATTTACGAGTTTTATCCGGGACAAAAGAACGGGAACATCAGGAATGGAGGAATGAATTATCACAAACCCAAGGTTTGTAGTGTAGATTTCTAAATTGTACTGAAAGTCGTTTCAGCTTCATATTTTAACCCTTTGCCTCATAAGCATATTTTGGACTATTCCAAATTCAAAGTAAATATACAAAGCATCAATTTATTTAAGAAAATCGGGTTATTTCCCTCTGTCAGAGTTAAAAACTTACATTACATTACTTACATTACAAGCAATGGCTTCTTTTGCCACAATGTTTTAAAAATCGTCTGCTTCAGATGTGGGGAAATACGATATTATGAGGCAAAGTGTTAAATAAAATGTCATCTTCACCATGGATTATTCACCATAGTTAAGAACGACATTGAATTTCTCTGACACACCGAACAGAATATATGAAGAATTTACTGGTCAAATTTAGTATAAAACCTCGTACTAATCGAAATAACCGCTGTAAATGTTACTGGAGTGTTTGTTAATGTTGCGAGGGTCGATATGAGGAAAGTTAACAGAATCTTTTCTCCTTGTTTTCTTTACCGTGTAAAATAGCATACAGTTTCATAATGTTATCACATAAATGCAGCAACAACCCATATTAACAACATTAACTCTGACAACAACAATAATTGTAACAAGTATTAGCATTTCCAAAAATGCTTGGAATCACCGTTCAGTCAAGTATAAGAGCAAGGAATAGTATATTGAATAAAGATTTCCTAGAGAATTCATTTCTGGTTTCATTTCTTATTGAGAGTTTGCAACAGTGAACACATTCTATATATACGACGATATTAAACTGGTTCCCGGGGACTCTGTTTGTACAGAGACAACGTTCCTTTGGTGCACTGCAACATGGAAAGGGGACCAGTTGACGACGATAAACTGCCCCAAAAGAGCATATGTAAAACATTACGTTATAAAAATGCCCCCCCCAAGAGCATATGTAAAACACATTACTAAGTAACGAAGTATCGCATTCAGAGGAAACAAAGGATTTCACGACGAATTAAACTAGCATTCATATCTTAATATTCATCAAATAAAATCCTGCTTTTTGTAGAAATACACTCGTTTCTGAACAAAAAAAGTTTATGTTTTTGAGTGAAATATTCGAAATATTGTTTACCCCATAGGAGCCTACAAACTGGTTTCGAGCTTCATACATTAAAAAGGCATGTCAGTTATACAAAGCGATAACCCGACAAAAACATGGCGGATGATGTGCCCCGTAGGAGACCTTTTGAGTTTTTTTGTCCGCCATTTTTTATCATTCTCCTTTCTGATTGGCTTAGAGCAGGCGGTGTAAGGGAAGAAATGGTCAAATCTGGTTAATTGTATATGTCGCCGTCCGTGAACGGCGACAATAACTCCACCAACAATAAGATCATCGCAGCGATCACCAGCATTATCAATAACAGTCAATTAATTTCCAAATTTTATACCGTGACAAAATTTACAAATATTAGACCTGTGTTTAAATACACTTATAATTATTATTCCGCAAACTATACAAATGACAGAAATAAACTGCTATTAAATTTGTATTTAACCAAACGTTAATTTTAAGTTCGGATATTACAAATCGCTTTCATTTAATCACGATGAATTGATATTTATAATTAATAGACTGTCAGATAATTTAATACCCATTAAATATTTTAAAGTTATTGTCCTCCAAGATAAATTTGTCATCGGATAACTATCACAACTTTTTAATGTTTGTATTATAAAAAGAAACGTAACAAACATTCAGCCACAGTCGGAAGAATATTTAGTCAATTAGCAGACACAAAAAATTCTGTTAACAGCAATAATATTTTATCATATTTCAATTCAACTGTCATGTACCTCAAATAATGCTTGTGTTAAACAATTATTTGTTAAAACGTCCTTTGTCTGGTATCTGTTATTGTTGTACTTACCGTAATGATCTCTTATTGACATGAAGGTTGGTATATGCGGTGCTTCATTGTCAATCGTTCACACGTTTAAACAGAAAGGGTATTAAAATAAATCTCCTGGAGTGAAGAGGAGCTGCCATATTAAAGTTTGATTGTCTGGGTCACGATTTCTGGACTGATGATCAAGGTTTTATAAAACGTTATTATTGCGTTATATGTAGATTTTAAGTACAAAACCGAATTTGAATATCATTCATTAATGCTTTCCGAACACTTTATTTGCTAAGATCTTAGTAAGACGACCACTTATTTTTATGGTCCTTTTTCGAAATTTTCTCTTTTGTTTCAATTTGATAAGGAGACCACCTCTAAACGAAGACCGACGTTTCAGGGGTTTCCAAAAGGGATATTAATATCGAAGTTTCGCACTTTATGTCCATTTATCAATATTGGTATAATTATTCATGATGTAGTTTTTTTTCACGAATAGTCCATATTGCGTACATAATAAAACACTATTCTATTTTCGTAACTGTATGCACAATTTTGGGCACATGAGCTTAAAGGGTTTATTAACACTAACGAAATACAAAGTAAAAATAATAATAATTTATATCTCAAGAGCATAAGTATATAATACTATAATGTATAATAAATGTAATAAAATACAAATGTATAATGTAATATACTGCGTATCAGATCAGTTGAATAATATCCAACATATCGTACATTGACATTCATTGATTACAAAATGAACACATATTTACTGTTGATAAAACTATGATATGATTTTCAGATAGTAAAATAGAAATAGTTAACAATAATTGGGTATGAATATTTCATCGATAAGTCGACGAATTAAATTATTTCTCTACGAGGCACAATTCGTGCCTGATATAAAACTATTTGTTTTGTGTTCACATTGATTGCAGTTGGTTCAATTATCCGTAATGTGATCAATTAGATATTATTGGAACGTAATATATTGTCTGTCAGTCGGCGTATACAACCAAATGAATGAGATAATTGTTAAACAAATTTGTTTTCGTTCATATTTCCTTTATTTTAGTTAGAGTCCATTACACGAAACGATTTTAATAGCGTATAATTATGTAAATGGTAGCTATGTCAGCACTGACATAGGAAATGTTCACTGAATAGTTCAGTTGAAACATGGAAAATAATTTAAACAAAATCTACAGTCATTTAATGGCATTCGGATGAATCATGCCACGTTGACTTGTATGGCTAAAGCAATGAAGCAAATATTTTTTTCATTCGGAGATATTTTGAGAACAACATTTTGTGATGTTTTGATAATAATTAAACAATTCATTAAATGGCTGGAATTTAGAGAAGTATGATTTCTGTGGTAGATTTTGTTCATTTATATAATTCTTATGAGTTAACGACCATAAACGCCTACTGTTATGGGGCTAATTAAATTCCCATCACCATGCTGTTGTTAAATATTTACCCTGTATTTTGTACATATTTTCTCACATTAATTATTACCCTTTTCGATGTGTTTACCAAACAAATTGTAAGGGTATGATAGCAATGTGCTTTAAGTACATGTCTCTCTTTTCAAATGTTGTCAAATGTACCGTGTTTATACTTTAATAATTGTCAGATAGGACACTTGCTAATAGAATATACAATTTTAAATACATCAGTTATGTTCAAAAAACAGCTTAAAAATTTCATTCATGCTTGAATGAATATGAATAGAATTTTTATGTAATTCATAAACCGTACAACGATAAGACAAAATACGTCAATATTTTATAAATGAAAGAGAAATGGGTAGAAACTTATTGAAGTTTATTTTTATTTCTGTACTAGACTTTAATCAAGCGTAAGTTTTGATACATCTAACGTAAATTGCACTCCAAAAGATAAGCATTGAGACATGTACCCATAAATATATGTCTACAACAGCTATCACATCATATTATAATGCTACATAAGTATATAATTGTCTTAATGCACAATTTAACATATTTAACATACAATATTAAGCCGAAAAGAACACATGAATAACAGTCATATTAATCCTACGTAAATATGAAAACTATCAGGGGCGTCTTTCGTGATCGCTTCGCATGTAAACTCAGTAACTAAATAGAGATTCGTGATGGACGAACAAAACATGAACTAATAGTGAATCATCGGAGTAATCGTTGTCATACATGTGTGGTGTAACTAGATATTGAAATTAGTTGTATGAACGGTAGTTGTGAAATGTGTGTTTATAACTCTTAAATCCTTAGATTTGAATTATGGAAATATGAGTGTATGACTTATAAATTTGATTCTAAAGACTCAGTATACATATAGTGACAGATAATGAGTGGCTACCTTGATGATATTAATGGTAAACGCCATGATACGGAAATACAAGTTGAAAATTCAAATTTCAGTCTTAGACGTCGACACAGTGATGTGGTAGGTACTAGCGCTTGTTTTCCAAGAAATTGTTAATGTGTTAAACTGTTAATTCAAGTTTGTTGAATGTTGTAGCCTTCAATCCAGGCTCACTACTGAAATCTGTAAACTTTAGTCGCTGCTTTATTTTTTGTTCACTCTTTGATCATTATACCCCCGCAAACGAAGTTTTCTGGGGTATACTGGAATCACCCTAGTTTTTGGTTGGTTGGTTGGTTCGTTGGTTTGTTGGTCGGTCGTGCAGTCCGTCTCCTTTTTGCGGGGGTATTTAATCACAATTACATAAATTACGTACATAATTATACTTACACGAACTGGATTTACCATTCTTACTGTAGTTATTACTTTTCTGGTGTTACCTTTGAAAACAACCCTATTATTCTGAACTACTTTCTATGAATGTGGGTCGTGTTCTAATTCAGGTATCTTTCAAATATTCACACGGAATTTAAAGGGCGTCTGCAAAGCTTGATAATAAATTAGCTTTCTCAGGTGATGGAATCAAAGTGAAATGAAAGAATGTATTTTTGGACAATGCACGTTAGATACCCAGTGCTTTATTTAATGCTTATTGTAACAGAATATTGGTACGTTCATTTCTTGCAGGAATTAAAAAGACGAAACTACCTTAGTGAAGCAAGAAAATACATATTTTAAAAGAAATTAAATGCCTGTAATAATACGATTCAGCCATCCCTAAATATTAAATGATGCTGAATGATTCGAATATTTGCCGGTATATCAGATGAGATGTGGTTTAAACATATTATAAAATTTATTTTGCAGAGGAAAGACAATAAATCCAACCATGTTCAGGATGATTCTGTCAGTATGGCATCGCTCGATTCAGGCGGTAAACAAAAAAGCTTCCGGCGACTCATCAGTAGATTTGCTGACAAGACGTCCATGGTTGGAGTACCTTACATAAACAATGCAAAATTCTGGTGGGCTAAATTGATATGGAGTATATTGCTTTTGATAGCAATTGGAGTTATGAGTCTACATTTGTGGTATTTAATAGACCAGTTCTTTCAATATCCCATTCAAACAAAAGTATCACTTGGATTTTCAACTTTGGATTTTCCACAAGTTACAATATGTAACACAAACCATATGCGCATGGGCCAATTGCAAAATTACCAAGGTGCTGAAGAACTCCGGCAACTTGTGAATAGCATGTTGCCCGAAAATTTAGTGCCTGAACAATACGACAGTAATTATGATCCATACGCTTCACAAACTCCTAGTAAACAAACGCCCGGAAGTGGATATAGTTCTCAGTCGCCGGGCGGAAGTGGAGGCAGTACTCAGACAACAACCAAAAGTGGAGGCGGTTCTGAGCCACCGACAGGAAGTGGGGGCAGTGTGCAGCCACCAACCAAAAGTGGAGGCAGTTCTCAGCCACCGACTGGAAGTGGGGGCAGTGCGCAGACAACAACCAAAAGTAGAGGCAGTTCTCAGCCACCGACCGGAAGTGGGGGTAATTCAAAGTTACCAACAAGACGTGATGAATTTCAGCAACCTACTGAAACCGGAGGCAGTACACCGCCACCGACAGAAAGTAGTTCAAAGCCACTAAAGGTAGGGAAATTTATACTTTGATATTGTATTTCAATAAGTCTGATGTAAATCTCTCTGTTTTTTTCATTCAGACAGGTTATCTTGTGAATATTTTAGGCTTGTATACTTGAATGATATGAATTACAAAGGTTATTCAGTGTTCTTATTTTTAATGAATTTAATTAACGAAACCACGTACTTTGAAGTCTATCCGTCAATGTAACATTTATCTGCCACCTCTTATTTCCCAGATTTTGGATCATCAGTTCTTTTTTGAGTGTTTGACTGCTTAGATTATGATGTAGTGTAATAATTATATATGACGTCCCCAAGCGAGATTTTGGGGGGGGGGATGGACCGGCGTGCGCCCTCTCTAAAACCTGGCAAGCATAAGCAAAGAAACGCCAGTCATGTGCTGATTGTGTCTATATTCCACATAAATATCTAGACTTTACGTCGCCCCCTAACCAGAAATCTTAGGAAATATCTTGTAATTTTTATTTTATTCTCAGAGACGTAGGCGATTCATAGCAGAAAATTACAACCAGTTGAATGTATCAAGTTATCGTAAGAAGGATACAGTAAACAGACGAGATTTTGATCTTAAAGATGACAGTTTTTACGATGGAGAAAATGACCCGCAGACTGAATTATTAGATATGTTTAATGAATTATATATGGACATACCCAAGTAAGATTGACTTAACAGTATGTCTGAATAAATACATGTAGTCACCTTCATGTACTCCTATCCAGGCAAAGGTCGATTCGCTAAACTTTGGCCATAATATAATTGAACTTGTACACATTCGAACCGCATGATACTCGAACCACGTGTTACTAAGGCCATGTATTATTAGAACCACGTGTTACTCGAGCCAGGTGTTTCTCGAACCACGTGTTTCTAGGACTACATGTGACTAGAACCACGTGTTACTAGGACCACTTGTTATTCAAACCACGTGTTACTAGAACCACATGTTACTCAAACCACGTGTTACTAGAATCATGGGTGTTATTGGGTGTTTATTATAATACTTGTAAACGAGTTCTGTACACATCAATATCCTTGTACAAATACAGGTGTCATGTAAATGATTAACCATTTTGATAAATAGTAAACGCTAAAACACGCTCAACAATACACACGATTCTAGTAATGTGCGGTTCGAGCGTGTGGAAGTTTTTGATATGGTCAAAATTTAGACAGTATATTATAGTTAGGTCACTAGTCATTCATGTCCGTGTCAGTGAAATATATTTGTGTGAAATACTGTCATGACTAGAAGATTAATTTATATATGAAAATAAGGAGGATGAAAGTATATACAGTACAACCTCTCCAAACAACACCCTTTGGGGGAAGCAAAATGGTGGTGCTGTTGTTGTTGTTGAAAGGTTGTTGCTTAGAGTGGTTAAATTAATAGTTAAATAGTACTGTGGGGAAAAATCATGCTTCTGCTTAAGGGAGGTTGTTACTCCAGAGAGGGCCACTCTGGAGAGGGTGCACCGTAGTAAAGAGCTATCATATAATAATAATTACAATTAAGAATCAAGTTAATGTTAGTATAAATATATCAATTGTGCAATATTCTCTAATGCATTACAACTTATCTGTATTATTTTTCAACGATTTACCTCACCATTTATCTTGGGTATTTTAGAGGCGTCATAAAGTAATGTGTAAAATCTTATAATCATACGTTGTGTTTCAGACAGGACAGAGCACGACTAGGCCACAATATTTCGGATATGCTTATCAGCTGTACATTTAACGGGAGAATTTGTGATACCAAGTAAGTTCTTGTATCAATATATACCGTTTTTGCTGGTCAATTTAGTAAACATTAAATAATGACTAAATACATGAGATGATGGTAAACCGAGTTACAAGTACGTAACATATGCAACATGCACAATTACATCTGCGTATACAGATTGTGTACCTGACAAAAATGCCCGTGGGTTAGGTAACTCAATACTCAATAATTGACAATTCCAGTAACCGCCAAATGTTTGTAACCCCAAATTATAAATGTGGCGGGTACCGGAAGACACCGAAGAATCATTGTCCTCAGAAATCTAATTGTACATTTATTCGGTGTACATTATTCGGTGCACATTATTCGGTGTACCAGAACTGTTTACTTTTTACAATCATAGATTATTACGTGTATGTAGTATACGTCAGGTGTAGTTTTCTGTTATGTTCGGTTATGGCAAACTTTGAATTGTTATAGTTGAATGTTTGTGTGAAATGTCTTTACAATATATAGATTTCTGTTGGTTGAACCCACAGGTACTTGACACAAAACCAACTTTTAGCTCCATAGGCTACTTATTCTTAATAAAAAGGAAAGGACTACAACGTTAATTCAACAGGCATACTAAACACTCACGCTGAACAGCAATAAAAACGGCTGGATAACTATTTCCTTTCTGTGATTGACAGCTCCAAGGTTTTAATCCATGCGTCAAAACTTTTTATTTAACGAAAATTCACAAAACACGGCCCAAAATTTCACCAAATCTACACTGATTTTGACACATGTAATTTTCGACGTCCTCCATAGGTATACACTTCAAAACAGTACCTGGTCGATTTAATTTCAATCTTATTTCAATAAATATACATGTTTTCTTGCTTTTCAACGAACAACTTTGATACACATACGCGATATACACTAAAACAACAAATGTGATCGCGTTTTTATGTACTTACACATAAAATTTGTCCATTTTGATCAATACATTATTGCTTATCTATTTTGGTACATTTTTTCTTCACATTTTTTTTTTTATTTCAAATTTCTCATTTTATGAAAGGGTTTTGTTTAGTGAATATTGGATCATTGTAGAAGACTTTTCTGTTTTAGCATGTTTAAACTTCACCAGACGTCTGAATATGGTAACTGCTGGTTATTGTCCTCTGACAAATTCAGAGTTTTGTCTCCCGGACCAAACACGGGTAAATATCCTTTCATTTAAAATATTCGTCAATGTGGCTGAATCATGAATACATATTGTTTATGTAGAGCTTATAACAGCAACATACGAAAATATTTTGGGGACGAATCGTCCCCGCAGAACAGGAATGATTTTTTAGAAAAAAAAAACAGAAAAGATAAATTATAAAGTTTTGCGGCCCACTTGCCCTATTTGTTTTGATGAAGTAACCGCAAACATGACTCTTTTTCAACTTATATAACTGACATTTAGCCCCTCTTCTGTCACATTTTAATGAGTTAAAATTATATTACGCCAGTAGTAAATACTGGACCTGCGGTCGTGGTCCAGTGGTTAGTGCGCTGGACTTGTAACCCGGCAATCCTGGTTCGGATCCCGGTCGCAGCAGGTCTTACCCTTATATGAAAATTAGACAAAAACGTCGATTTTCCTCCAAATGTGGAAAATTTGCTGGCTTCTTGTGGACGAGTAAGTTAATACTGATTAGTGCATAGTCCAGGGAAACTAGTTAAGTGAACCGGTCGTCGTATATAACTGAAATTTGCTGAAAAACGGCGTTAAACCCAAATGACAATATTGATGTCACATAAAACAAACAAGTAAACACTGGACACATCTGATCTATATTAAATACGAACACCATTTGTTTATCACCAGGACTTACATTAATTTTATACCTGGAGGCAACTGAATACCTCAAAGGAATTACAAACGGTTATGGGGCCAGGATCCAAGTACACGAAAAAGGTACTTACCCTTTCCCTGCTGACGAGGGCTTATATTTACCAGCTTCCATGGAGACCGATATTGGTCTGAAAATGGTATGTACACATAGAAATGAATTACATCTCATTAAGTTACTTGATTGTATCATTTAATACACCGATATAATATTTTGAACGTGAGCTTTGTGTAGATTTATAGTAAATTTTATCGTTGACACTACAGTTCGCTTTTTAAACAAATTATGATATTTTGTTAAATAATACTCAATAACAAACTTTTTGACCATTTGTTTTCCAGATTTCTGTGTCCAGGATGGGAGATCCGTACGGACACTGTAACGATGGGGTTGACTTTCAGAATCTTCACAAGCATAAATACACTAGACGGGTAATTGTCAACATTTTGTGCATAGCTGGTGGCGGTTGTTTCGGCGTTTTATAAAGCAAAGGCACTCGATTTCCGAGATTTATGTACCCAAACAGACCTAATTTTTTATCTAAACTCATAAGCAACGCAAATCTGCCAAGAAAAAAACGTCATTTCGCTATTGTGCGTATCAGAAAAACTAACTTTTTTTCTTGGCAGATTTGCGTTGTTCGATGAGTTTAGATAAAAAATTAGGTCTGTTCGGGTATATAAATCACGGAAATCGAGTAATGTTGCGCAAGAGCTTATGAAAATCAAAATGTGTAGGAGTCACGAGGAATCTATGAAATACATGTGTGTCACTTTTTCATGTAAAATTGCTTCAGAATCGTCGGTTCTGTTGAGCATGCGTAAAAACATACTCATTACCACAAAACTGTGTTTCCGCAATATCCAAAGCTCTATTTTTATGACATCTTTGATTCTATTTATGATCTCTACTTTTTCTGCTCTGAACCAACAATAAAATCGAATATTTTGGCTCATAATTTTGATTTCAATATTCTGAATGAAGTTTGAATTCGTTCACATTCTTCGACAGGCGTGTCAAATTTTTTGTGACGTTTCCATGGTGATAAACAGATGTAAATGTTTCGATGAAAATGCAGAAGAAATAGCAAAACATAAAAACGATACACTTCGACCTTGTCGATCACGGGCAGGTATGTTCTTCATATCATTTTCTGGTGTCAATGGTCGGCGATTGTGGTGCATCGATAGTCCAAATCTTTTAACACGTTCCTTTTGTTCCAGATTTCGTTAAATTATGAAGAACATGTAATTATAGTATAATTATTTATTATTATCATGAAAATAAACATTATAAAAAAGCATTTTATGGCTAATAATACACTAAGTAACTACATGTATGTTTATTTATTTCAAGAGGTTAAATGTATGATGAACGTGTACAAAGAGAGTTCAACAACGGAATTCTGCACATGTGACAATCCATGCAGGTAATACTTCAGTTGCCATAACTACTTGCGGCTTTCATTCCGAAGAAAATATCAAACATTTAACATAAATTGATTTATTTTGAATATAAGCAAGCAGTAAATAGCAGTAGAAAGCTCTGTGCTGAAATACATCGCTATTTTCTTTCAAGGGTGTTTAAAAAAGCAACAAGTTTAAAAAACACGGTTGTTTTTGGTTGGTATTAGGTTATATGTGTGCTTACACTAATTGAAACTAGGAACACGGTGTAAAAACGAGTCAAGCTCCGGTAATCACCGCCAACCATACAAGCTGAACTATATAGCATCACAATAAATCGTACAGTGACTGGAAGTAGCAGGTTATAAGAATAATTAGTAAATTACATTATGTCAAATTTGTAGTGCTCTATCTATCTTGAACTATATTTAAATATTTCTTTTTTTTCGTCTTGTTTGTTCGAAGATCATTTTTGATCGTAACAAATATTGTGTATGTGTATTAAAAAGTTATTCCGAAAAATCTTTGAAACTTTGGTGCTTGTGATCGCAATAAATAGTACAAGTTGAAATACGCAACGAAACAATGATTCGTACAGTGATTTTGTTTACACAACGTGGGGAACGAAATCAAAAAGTTGCGCAGATTTAACTCTGTAATAAGAATTCAAAACATTTACTTATGATTTTTTTAGTGAAGTGAATTATGTGAAAAGTGTCAGTCAAAGACAGTGGCCGTCAGATGATTTTGCTGTAAGTACATCATGTTTGTACGTAATATATTTGATATATTTTTTTAAAAATTTTCACATATTTATTTCACATGTATAATATTGATTTTACACATATTACATTTGCACGTTCGTCGCCTTAGAAACTTTTGAATTGATTATGTGTATTTTTTTCTTTTTAAAAAATTGTTTTTTATGCCTGTTCATGTTTGGGAATATGTCTGCTGATATTGTTCGGAACTTGAAGTCACTCAGTCACGTTATCTGTTACAGATGGTGTTGTTACATGATATTTGTGAATATCATAAGTCTGTGTGCAGAGATATGAGGAAAGATATGGATATGAAGTTGATCAGGTAAATCCCTACAGATGCTAACCCTGTGTGATCCCTAATGTCCCCCCTGATGTTTTCTTGTGGCTTGTAAAGTTAAAACTAGAGATGCTTCGTTTAGAATTTAAATGTAGTACACATAGCTTTAATATATCGCACGAGTACATCACGTCGTTTCACATTTAACAAGTTGTTAGAAACCTGGGTGGTGGTACATCATTCAACATGTGGTATAAATCCTCTGTATAAACCATACTGTTATAACTTGTTTCGTAAGAAGATACTCTCACACTATCATAGTGTTAAATCTAACAAAATTTACGAAACCCGAATATATACATATGTATCTATAACGAACTAAATATGTATTGATATGTTATAATACGGTATTTATGGATTTTACATGCAATATGTATATGAATATAAGTCATATATTTGTACTTTAACAATGTATGACTGTATTTTATGTTATATACTGTATTTTCTAAACGTTAGACACAGCAGGGCGTTACAGTAAGTTAAGGCTTTAATAGATTTGGTTGTAGGAAAGACAACAACTTTTACTAACATATCGTTGGAGACCACATCTGGATATATAAGACACATGTGTTGGTCATAGCATGCTTAAGAAGGTGCGCATTTAGGGACCTTATAAGGACAGTATGGGAAAATGGACGGTAATATTATACCATGATAGGTTTTGGTGTCAAACTGCAGTCTTATTAAAATCTATCCAATGAGTCCACCAGTTTCTGGCCGGAAAGGTATATATGCTTATAAGCCAATGTTTAGATCGGATTTACGGAGATTGTATGTAGTTTACAGGATTTAATGAATACCCTCATATTATATATATGTGTGTATATTATTGGGAACTGGTTTCTCTGCAACATCTATATATAATGTACCCTAGTTTTCATGGATAAAATTTCATGTGTACACCATGGACTTGGTTACCTATCCTACACACCCAAGTGTATATACAGTAAAGCCTCACTTAGCGACCAAGTCAGTGTAAAGTTCATACCATTATAACAACCACTTATATTTGGATAAGTCTTCAATATTTCCTATTGTTAACTTGATAATAAGACCACCTTAGTATTTCTTCTCTGGTCGCAAAGTAGGTAAAATAAATGGAGGTTTTACTGTATATCAATATATTATGATGGTATGTATCATGTTCATGGGTTATGTAGCCTAAAAATTTGAATGAAGTTATTTGCTTACATTTTATTTTATTCGCCTCCGCTAGTCCAAAATGTTTCTCTTCTTTATAGTACAAGAATTTACTGGAATAAAGATTTCGTTTGCATACTTGTAGATGGTGACTTATTTACTATTTATGAGTTTGCACGCTGAATCAATGAATATAACGTTAGTACTCGTACATTGTATATATATATACTTTCATGGGTTTTGCCTAAAGTCTGTCTGACTACCCTTTTTTATTACGTTAAAGCTGAATTTCAGTCCGTTTTATCAGGCGTTATTGATACCTTTGAGATCGTAAGTACCAAGCGTTTAGTACAAAATGTACATATAATTTTTTTCGCGCATTTTCTTTTGTATATATGACACTTTTATAGCGAAAGTTTCAGTGCTATATTACAAAGAATTATATGTAACTTATATACGATGGTGTTTGATGTTATAATGTAACAACATATAAGCAATAACTACAATACTTGGTACGGTCTTGTTAACAATCTGTACGATTCATGGACCAAACTTAGTCCTTGATCAATCTGTGGAAATGGCAGCAAGCGTGTATTTAGGGGGGGGGCGGAGCCGGCATGCACCCCCTCTAAAATCTGGTAAGCATAGGTAAATAACGCCAGTTATGTGCTGATTGGTGTCCATATTCTACATTAACATCTAAACTTTACCCCTCTCCCTAACCAAACATCCTGTATCCGCCCTGGATAACTACAACTGATACATGGTATTTGATTTCATGTTGGTGCACAAATGTATACATGTATATGCATCTCAAGTCCTATATTCTCTTATTGAATATGAATTAAAGTTCGCCCATTTAATTGATTGTATTTTTTTCTCAGCAGACACATTCAGTACTTGATCGAGTCATTCCTTAGAACATCTAGATGAGTCGTTGAACATTTTATCCGTAGAATGATTAACCAGATATTTAAATACGCATCTTAAATTTATGGTGTGTGTTCAATACATTTATGCTGGAATTAATTACTTAGTTTTTTTAATCATAAGAAGCTATCTTAGTCTTTTACCCCATTAGCATATTTTGGACTATTCCAAATTCAAAGCAAAGAAAAACAAACATAAATTTATCTAAGAAATTGGGTCATTTCTCTCTGACAGAGTGGAAAACATTGTGGCAAAAGAAGCCATTACTCATTACAAGCAATGGCGTCTTTTGCTACTGAGTTTTCAAAAGTCGTCTGCTTCAGATGCGGGGAAATGCGGTATTATGAGGGAAATGGGTTAAAAGTCAGATGACCCATAGTGGATGCACGATCATGTATGTCTTGTGAGCGGACGAATTAACTAAATGTTACCAAGCATTTGTACGGCTTTTTTATGAGTACATATAGGTACTATTACAATAATCCCAAACTTGTTTAAGAGTTGCATTTTTTTTCTACTTCCTTTTTAGTCTTATAGGTTTTAACTTAATGTAATACTTGTAAAGTACTTCGTGTATGTAAGTTTCTGTTGTACAATATTCAAAATACAATTCATCTAAAACATTACAGTAATGCTATCTATGGTGTTTACAAATTTGTATGAATATTCGGTCGATAAATTTGGAACTGAATTCTAGAAGTACCTTTGGTGAAAATTTACCACGAAAATATTTTTTACTTACAACATACATGTGCATTTTTATTGCAGTAACAATTTCCTAAAGTTGAATATCTATTTTGAGGACCTGAATTACGAATCAATTGAAGAGGATGCTGAAATAGAGGTAAATATTGTCACATGATATATGTACATTGTTCTAGTTGTATCCCTGTAAGTCAATTGGCGCTTATCTGTGTTTTGAGAAAAGCTTGCGCGCTAGCTTATAACGACTGATCACAAGATTACTGATGAAAAGATCGAAGGTTCAATGATATGTTTTAGGTCACAACATGACTGATGACGTAACTGATGACGGAACAATCTAGATCATTTGTCTTCAACTTCAGATCCCCTAATCACGCGTTGAAATTGTCAGAACAGAACATACCAGCATTTTATTCAAAGACTTGTACTTCAACATTCACAAAAACATATTACATTTACATTAAATGATAAACATGACTGGTTTGTTTCACTTACACACCATCACACGTACACTCAAGCGCACATTCGTGCGCGCATGCGCATTTACATTTCTGATACAAGGTAGCGGGCGTTATATAGACTGAACCCCTCTTGCAAATAAAATTCTGTTGAATACGACATGAACTCGTAAAGTTCAACTCTATCATTAGAATACAAATATATTGGAGAGTATTACTCGTTTGTTTGTTTTCTGAAATGCCCTTAATGTGTACTAAGTATTTAGCACTGCTTGCTTAGTTTTACCGTATAATCTTGTGACTGACTTATGCCTGTGTAACATTGTTAGAGTCTTTTTACTAACCACGATACAAAGAAGTGATCTGACCCAAGTGTAGTTAGTTCCTAATTACTACATTTGTATAAGGTACAAAAATTTGCAGGAGTTTTTCATTTTTCTCATTTCAGATACAACAGTTTCTCTCAGACGTGGGTGGAGCCATTGGGTTGTGGATAGGACTGTCCATGTTAAGTCTGTGTGAGGTGGTTCAGCTGTTGATAGAACTATGTGATTATGGTGTTAACAAGACAGTGACAGACCGCAGACGAGAAAAAAAGAAGCGTCGAAAAGAACGAAACAAAAAGTTGGCTGAAGAAAAGAAAAGTTCTGAAAATTCTTGGCCACACACAGATTTTGGAAGAGATCACGACAGACATAAAGCACGTTTATATCCATCAACAGATCAAAGACATTTTAACGCGCTATCAGCCGAACTTCAGTATGGTTCTCGCTATTAATCTCTCCCTTAAGATGGCTTGATTACGTCTCGGAAATCTCAAAATCGTCCGACAAATTTGTAAAACCAATATTTTATTGACAATTTTAGTTTGGAAAATAATGCGAACACTTCGCTTAAATCAGACAAACATTATGTTGTCTTTATCTATCTTTGTTATCATTATTTCCATTTGTTTTTTTACAGAATTAAAAATTCTTTATACAATACAGCTATTTCTTATTTATATGTAGTGTTTCCCGATGGTGAAAAAAAAAACAAACTCGTTTCATAGAAATTTATGGCACGGCGGTCTAGCATTCAATGATAAAAAAACTTGTACGAACAAATAAGTCTTAATCCACGAAAGGCGTCTGCGTGTAATTATTAAAACCATTGACACGTAACAGTTACAATTTACAATCAGTAAGATGTAAGTATCAATATATCTACAAGAATTATATAATTTTCTAGTCAAGCGTATGTGTGCTTTTTCACAATGGTCATTTGGTAACCAGTGCTTTAGGGTAACGCATGCATCTATACACGATAGTCAGATATACGTACCACTGTCCCAGGATAACATTTACTGTATACGATGTACGAGTAAATTGTTGGCGTTTCAAGCACTACAATTGATGACCAGCGCAAGTGAGAAACCTAAAATCATAAAAAGACGATAGAAAGACGTGACATGAGTTGTTGGGTTTACTGTAATGTCCTGATTTGTTATTTCTTGTCCCCCCTATCACAAGTAAAAATATGACACAGATAGTTAAATGATTACTGAGATCAAATTAAGAGTTGTCAAAGATAAGTGATAAGAATTATGAACTTGACATAACAACCGTAAACAGCACTATGTTGAACCACATTTATTTTCTCGCTGCTCTCTGTTGTCTGTTTGGGGTATTTGCAACAAGCGAATCTGCGGAACTCGATGGAATTTTATCAAGACTTACAGCTCTAGAAGAGAAAGGTAAATCAAACATATTCTTCTGTCAGTACACTCGCTCAAAAATAGTTTCACAAATTTCGTTAAAAAAATTAAGACTTCATATTGTATCAAATGGTATTCTTAAATCAAATTCCACTGAGTAGCACAATAGTGGCACTTGTATATGAAATATAAATGTATACGCTCCTCTACAAAAGTTTCTTTCTGTGCGCAGTAATTCTGTTTTTTTTTGTTTTTTGTTGTTTTTTTTTTATTAAATGTATATTCATTTGAAAAAAGAATGATTTGGATTAAAAATGATTAGCTTTTGTTTTACGTTAAACTAAACAAACAATTGTTAGTAATGACTTTATGTCTTATACCATCTTTTGTTTACACAGACTGTAACATAAGGTAAGCTAACGCCGACACTTCTGTGTAATACGAGTGATGGTATTGTCACTGACATTTAAAACTATGAATGAACCTGTAAGGATGAATTCAAGAATATCTCAAACTTGTTTACCAATGTTGTTAAAGACAAAATTCACCTCTGATATATGGAGTTTGTGTTGTTAGTCAGTCAAGGACAAAATGCTTATATAGCTCCTTATCAGTGTGAGGGCTAATTAGATAAATTATCTAAACCTTATTTAAATACGAATATACTGCAGTTGATCATTGTTTGGGTCTATAACACATAAAAATACTTTTAAATACTGTCAATCTTGTATTAAGAGTGTAATAGCGGGCAGAACATAAAGTCCCGATGCGGGGCTCAAACCCGCGATCATCTAGAATTGCTAGTCAGCTGCTCTCCAACTGAGGTAATCGGGCTGACGCTTATACAAACTACAATAAACCCATAATTTTATTTTATATACAGGGCTGTTATAAGAGACCACACTGTATTAGTGAAACAATGTGTTATATTTGCAGGTACATATATTTTACAGTACTTGTTTTATTATAGACCGGATATGTACAAAACATCAACAGAAGCAAGACTCTCTTATTGAAAAGTTGCAGAACGAGCTCAACCAGGAAAGACAGCTTCGCCATAATCTCGAAAAAGAATTGGTTGTATTTAAACAACGCCTGGACAAACAAGATAGACTCGTTGCTGGTCAAAATGATGAAATAAAAAAACAAACCAAATTTATGGAGAAACTAAAACGTAAGCCGAGTCAAAAACCTTTTAAATAAATATACAAATGTCGGTTTGGTCTTGCTGTAATCGTACGAACGAATTTATTTGTGAATCATGGAGGTTCTAGCTTTCAACAGTAACAAGATCTGAAAACAAACTATAAACCACAAAGTCGTTACATGTAAATGTTCAATGCAATGACAAATGAATATATTCCATGAAACGTCAATATCGTCCATCGGTTACACTTCCTGAATTATACATCAGTTTATTACAATTAGAATAAATTACAAGATACGATGAAAATAGCCATTTGATTTGTATTTTAGACAATGATGTTAAAGATTTGCTGTACAAACGCCAAGGTAGTGGTTTCATGGAGACAGCAGCTTTCCATTCTACGTTAGACCAGGACTCTGGTTTAGAACACATCTCTGTTGGTTCGACAATCCCTTTTCCTAATGTCAAACTAAACATCGGTGGAGGATATGATAACACTACCAGTACATTCACAGCACCTATGTCTGGTTTGTACATCTTCTCCGTGTCTATATCGAGTTATTGGAATGATCACGGAGAACTCCATGTAGGTATAATGAAGAATGGTGTCTACTTGGCTGGTGCTTATGTTGACGATATCGGAGGACCACCGGAACAAGGTTCAGTGACCATACCTATGGAACTACAAACTGGGGACAAAGTATGGATAAAACACCTCGTTCATGATGATGGGGCCTTGTATGGAGGACGTCTGACAAGTTTTATGGGATGTTTGGTGTATGCTTTGTAAGATGCATTTGCATGAATGTTTGTGAAAATGTTGATTATCACAATGTATTTCGATAAAGCATTAAAATTGTGAAGTAAATGAATGTACAGTACTGTTTTGTATATAATGACGCCCATTTTGGTAAGCACATACGCACTGAAGTGCGTTATTAAAGAATAAAACTCATTTTTTTGTATGAAATGACCATATGAACAATCTGATGAACTGAACGTCATAAGTTCTTCCTCAGATGGATCAGCATAATTTAATCCTCACACAGTGTGTTTCTTGGACCCATACATAACATTACATGTACTGTACAAATCCACCATATCTAATATTGTTATTTATGACAAATTAATGTTTTTATAATACTAAGTGTTCTTAACCTTGTTCATACATCCATTGATCAGAAGCTGTTAACAAAAGGAGCTGATTTGATGTATTTTTGTGTTAAATTATTTTTATCCAATGCTTGATGAGACATTTGTTAATTATTGATGAATAGGGTAGTAGTTGTTAATAATGTTAAAGTCTTGAATTTATGTAAAGTCATGAGTGTTTTTTTTACCTTTAAGCAACATGTCTATAAATTTTTACGAGGATCCATCAAGCAATTACTTGACAGTATTTAAATGATGAGTAGGTCACCAGATTGCCAAACTACAATTACAAAGTCCAATTACTAACTCTAATTACCAGCTCTAATTGTCTGATTGTAACACGTAGTCAACATCAAATGAAACAACGTAACACAATAATGACACAAATGGTCAACTGTCAGCTGGGTCAAATCAGTGTATGTATCAAAACACATCTATGAATCAATCATGTTTACATAATAATAGTTTGGACTAAATAATAAAAACATGTAAATTCAAACAGATTTTATTGCCAAAATAAATTAATACAAAATAAAATGCAAGTATGACACACCTACAAAATATTTACATGTATATTCCACTTATTTGATATTTTACAGCATTTCAGGGAGCCTGTTTTTATAATATCGTACAAATTTTAAAAAAATCCAAATAAAAAGAATTGAGGTAATTTCTAGTCAAATGCATTTCTTCATACCCTGGGGAGATTATACTGTCCACTTGTAAAAAATCCCACAATGCTTTTCATAAATGGACCAATTACCTGTATCATCCCTCTATTATGGAGATGTTTCATTGTCAATAACCACTTGAATATATTGTTAAAACAATGATTAGCCCAACTACTTGTTTTCCTGTATAATGGACATCATCTGTGAACACACATCAAGTAATGCCAATGTATAAATGAACAAAAAACATTCATTAAGTCAAGGTTTAACATCAGAGAGTCAATGTTTGTCTATGTGACATGTATGCTGGCCTAGTGAATTTTGAGGCCAAATGGAGTCCTGAGACAGAAATAAATATCAAAATAGCACATATTGTAATCAGATATTACCTAGTACATGTATCTACAATCAGAGATACACAGATAAACACAGAATTTTATCTTTTTCTTTTTTTCCAACGTTTTCCAGTGTTAGATTTATTGTCTTCATATTCAGTTGCTTTGGTTTTTGTAGGATCATGTTCCTTGTGTAGAAAGTTCCATAACTGCTTAGCATGCTGTGAATTCATCATTATCGTATTTAGTTTCTCCTCAGAAAGGGTAGATAACTCCGTGAGATTCTCAACTTTGTTCATTATGTCACGATAATTTCTAGAATTAACACCTGGCATCCGCAGCAGCATATCCTGAAATAAATTCATCAACTTTAGCAACAGAATTGAATCAGAAAAGTTTAGAATAAAAGGTGCATTGTAAACGATCTATAAATCATGTTTTAATCAAGATTTTTTACTCATTACAAGCAATGGCTTCTTTTGCCCCAATATTTTCAAAAATCGTCCGCTTCATATGTACGGAAATGCAGTATTATGAGGCAAAGGGTTAAGAAAAAAATATTTCACTTGAATGCATCTTTAGCAACAAATACTATAAATTAGAAATTAACAGTGTAAAGATAGAAGCAGGCAGGACATCTAAATACCAGGTATTAATATCACCAGTGTAAAACTTACCTGTGGATTATGACTGTACCTATCAGATAACTCAGCATCTTCAGATGATCCTTTACTCATAGCCTCAGTAGCTACAGGCTGCTCCCGTCCCATCTAATAAAACATTACAAACAGTAAGATAAGACACTACGACTGCTACATTAAAGCATACTTGAATAAAGAACTGAAGACAGAAAAATGCACTGTCATATGTTAGCTAAAAAATTATAACTCCCATTGCTTAACAATTATAACTCTATTATGTTAGCTAAACAATTATAACTCTTACACATCAGCCAAACAATTATAACTCTTTGAGTTAGCTAAACAAATATAAATGAGTTTCTTAAGAAAACAATGACCATGTGAAAACCACAATATTATTACTCTAGCACATCACATCCTCGGTATTTTTAGCAAGACAGCAGGCAGTATTACAAATCAGATACAGAGTAATAAAAGTACCTTCAACTCGTCAAATAGTTCAGCCGTGGCATATGGACTCTGACACCACAACACACGTAGCTTAGGGAAGTGTAGTGTAAGTAAAGACAGACGTGTCGTGGTCTCCTGCATGGATACATCATGTGACATTGGATACTTCCCCTGAAGTAAAATTCATATATAATCAGGGTTCCCACAACTTCCTTAAAGCGAAATTCCAGGACTTTTCAAGGACTTTTCCAGGACAAATGTTTTTTGTCCAGGTCATCTTTCTGAAAAATTCCAGGATTTTTCCCGGACCAGAGCCGTTTTTTGCCGGATTCCCGTACTTTAAAGGGCCGGGAACGGATTTTTTCTTATTCCCGGACTTTTCCTGGACCTGTGGGAACCCTGTATAATATACATGTATACAAATGGGTATACATTATTTGTCAAATCAAAAAAAAATTTACACAATCATAATACATATACAGGATAACCCCTCGAAACTGGATTCCCTGAAAACCGGAATTCTCTGAAAATCAGATGATTTTTCAAGTCCCATTTTTTCTTCTGTAATCAACAGTTCCCTGAAAACCAGAATCCTCAGAGATCGGGCTCAGTTCAGAAGTGGTTAATTCAAACAATAACTTTCACTGCCTATAAAATAGATAACTGTTGCATCATTTGCCATTTTTTAAATTATAGTGGACATTAAACAACCAAATAATGAAATCATGATATCTGTATAGCATTTAAATCAATTAAAAAATCAGGATCTAACATTGTTAAGACTAAAGAGTAAACATTTCATCAATTCTAAAATCATCAGGTAGCAATAACTCACAGAGGATGCAAATCTATTTATCAGCAATTATTGTACAGTGCTCCCTCCCGTAACATCACTTCCAAAGACCGATTCCCTCCAAGAAATAACAGTAAAAGGCACATATACACGTAATAAAAAACACATGTCACAAATGTATCAATTCCCTCCGAACAACAACTCCCTCTAAAGAACAACACTTTTCTGCGACTCCAACAGGTGTTGCTCTTCGCAGGGAGTACTGTAATTATTTCATTGTAACAACTAACCTGCAGGGAAAATGATTTGTTAGGATCAAACTCAATAAGTAGTACTGGGCGTTTATAGAATCTACACATAGACACACACTGGTTATATAAACGTCCGTTGTTCAGTGACCCTATCAAATCTGATACACTCTTCCTCTCTACACAAATATCTGGTGTAAGAATGTAATCACCCACCTGTATAATATAAAGAGGCAAGTAAGTAACGTAATTAACATATATTCAACATATATACATATATTCAGCATAAAGTCACAATGAACACAATAGTAGAATCACAAGAAAATTTATCAGATACATATGTTAGTAGAAACATAGATTTTGGGCCATAGTTTAACTGAATTCAAGAAAAGTTCTATTTCTCCATTCCAGCTAAGAACAAAAGAGTTATAAAATTTAAAATTGTTGCCAGAAATAACCAATTGATATAAATATGACAACACAGCATGGCCATCTAATCAAGTTAATTCTGTACAGTCAAGAGCAAATGAAGGTTCCATAATCATGTCCACAAAATTTAAGTCTAAGCTATACCAACAAATGACTGAAACACTAAATGTTGTCTCTGGCTGGACATTTAATTGGTCTAAAAAAAGGTGATATTTACCTCCAATGTCACAGGTTCGATGTCTATACCTCGTCTGTGTATCAATGACGGCAAATCACTTCTAAACTCTCTCATATCAACAATAATCTGTAATGTATACTTTTCTATACAATTCAACTGCATTATAACATACTCGGTCATTAAAAATACATACATTTTAAACACAAGATTAACAGCAATCGGTTTTTAGTAAACAATGATTCAATTTATCATGAACACACAAATATATATGATAAGCATTTACTAAACTAGTACATGAATTTCAAATACGATATACAAGCTAAATAAGAAATAAATCAAACCTAAAGACAAGAATTTAAGTAAACGCCAAGAGAGATAAAGTGAAATTCAAATATTTTACCCTTTTAGTAGAATTAGACAGATGGAGTTGTCCCCCTTTCCTTGAATTTACAGAAGTAGCAGCTGGAGTTACGTCCCTTGCTAAGTTCGGGTCATTCTCCATCTTGCCTTCTCTTTCTTCTGGTATAACCATTGTCTGGAGAAAAAAAAATGCATTAAGATATGAACAGCAGTGTAATATCAAAACAAGAAGTCCATGTTGTCACTATTTGTAAACAAAAAAACATTGTTCTCACTAACAAATGGAAGCCAAGGCTTTTGTCACAGGTAGGGGAAGGGGCCTTTTTCTAAAATTTGGGGAGAAATAACTCGGTATGTTTGCAAAAAGCGGATGAAAAAACTTGATGTAAATTGAACTTCAGGAGGAAACTGCATGATTTTAAAGATTTTTCCTGATGGGAAGACACCTAAAAATGACCGCTGCTATAGAACGAAAAATCCTGGAAATACATGTCATGTAGATGTATTTATAAGGAATAAATAAATATGTGCGAAAGAACCTCATGGAATCTGCAGTCATTTATTTTTCAGAATGCATGTGACACAAAGCACCACAATTTAGCTGACTTGGAAAAATGTGGCAATGAAATATGAAAGGTACACACAAATTGAGGATACCAATTTATTTAATAAAAAACTTACTGCTTTTTCTTTTATCAGATACTCAAAGGCTTCATTTTCTTTCCTCATGGATGTCAAATATCTCTGTTCCTCAACTGATCCGGTGTACATCAGAAAATACACACGTAATGAAGAACTGGGGTGTGCAGCTTTGTATACCTAACAATAAAACAAGAACATTCTGAGTGACACCTTGACACGTGTGAACATCAGTGATATGTGTAGACCTTAGATTTTAAACAATATGCATGAAAAAAGTAAAATTTTAGAATACTTTGAACCTCCAAACTGTCAAACAAGTTTTTAATCTATCATCTATAACCAAGAAGAAGATCTCATTATTTCATCAGTAAATTCAATAAGTTAAGTATACAGAATGTGTTAAAATGCAAGCAATATTAGTACAGTGTCAAAAACAACTAATGAACAAAACAGCAATATATTTCCATTAACGAAACACTTGTACAATTAACAATTCAAACATCATGAGTGTTATCTAGACATTATTTTAACACAATGATTCAAGCAAAAAGAAGCAAAGATTTCGCAATCATGTTTGTTTAAATTGACATTAAAAATTTAGCCTAAAATCTAGTTAACTATTTGTAAAACAAAATCACAACATCTTACTTCTAACTGTCTCACGAAGTCCAGATCCGGATCATATAACACAACGTATCTGGGTTGAACTTCAGCAAGAGTCCGGATGAGGCTGAATGGATCCGAGCAGCCATGCAGGGGATGTAACACAGTAATAGGATCTGGTAACACACCGTAGTACACATCATCAGAGGTAAACAGCATATCATCACCGTCCTGATACACATAAAATACACACATCATACATTCAGTATAATTTGTATAGTGCACTTTAATCAGACTATAGTTTCATATCAGTGTGAGAGGTTACTGGACTAGAGATATATGATAATTAGTGTCATTCAACTGTCAAGTTTAATAATTGCAGGGATGTTTTCTTCACACTATGCCAAAGAACAAGTTGGTAATGATAAAATGCTAATACATGTACTGTCGAAAGCAAAAATGCAGAAAATTTTCATTGACTTCAGTGTGAGAAACATAAATATACATTTACTGAATGAATATAAACTTATTACATTATTACCAATCATTTTCAAGCATCAGCTCAAAATTCAGTCACACAAAATTATTTCAATATGTCATGTTTTTTTCTGCACTCCTGTATTTCCTGTATTCAACATAATACAATCTGTTGTAAAATCAAAGAAAAAAATGTTAGCTCTCAAATATATAGATTTCAATTTGATGCAAATTCACTTGAATTTATGGAAACTGTCATACAGCGAGGCATAAGTAAACTCTAAGTACCTTAGAACCTCCAGTTGCCTTGGCAACCATCTGTGTAAGCGTGATTGTGTCATGATCCTCTTTACCCTTCTCTTGTTTCTTCTTTCTCCCAACTGGTCGTTTCTTAAAATTGAAGTATAAAATTCAATAACAATTTACAACAATGAATATTAATGTCACATACCAGAGCATTCAAACAGATATAAATAAGAACACTATGACACCCTATAACTCCAAATTCTATCTTCTAAGACTGACAAATTCAAATATATCACATAATTTATGTTAAGACATCCTAGCAGTATGACAAACACGATCCAACTTCATGGCTAAATTCACATCTTATCTATATGACTTAAAAATACAAAATTAATTCATATAATAAAGACAATACTTCAGTAGGTTTTACAGCAATACCACCAAAATGATACACAATCCACATAACAATGTATTCTCAAAGCCCATCTCTTGCTTGGGATCTGAGGAAGTTTGAGCATTTATTGTCTTTCAAATTTACTTGAGTAAGTTTGTGCAAAATTCTTATTAAAATTTCACTTTTGGTTGTTTTTCCTAGGGAAAGTCATAGAATACTTAGGGACCTCAATGGAAATAAGGATTTGATTCCTTTCTTGTCCTATCCCTGTATTTTGATGTTTAAACCTTTTTACACAATAATTTATCATTATGCCTTTTCCTTTATCCTCTAATCACTGGATTTTTATAAATTAATATAACCTGGCTTTTGACATAAAAAAAAAATAAAAGTGCAAAATTTGATCTTTTTAATATAATGCTCATTTAATACATGTATCTAGCACCAAAATTGATGATCTCACTTTGATTTATAACTTGATCATTTTATTGTCGTTTAACAGTCTTGTTTTTATGTATATTTATGTTACTACCATATCAATTCATTATTGTATGAAATGAAGAAATAAAAAATAAATAAAAAAGTACCTTGACTTCCTCGATATATTCTCCCTTTGTTGCTATAGATCTGTTATATAACCTAGCCAACAAACTCTGACTACCATCACACAGAAACTCCTTGATCTGAGCGCAAGTTCTGTCATCTTCAGCAGCAATCAGGACCCTGCCGGGCCCTGTTTTATCATCAGCTGATTTATTATGTAAGGATATTTCTTCCATAATTTCTAGCAAAGCTTCCCATTTTGGACATGGCTCCAAGTTAGGTACATTGGCAGCACCTTCACAAACAGAAATATGTAGTTCAGTCATTCAAAGCCTATTTTAGAACAACATTATAAACATTTTACACAGATATTTCTTCATAGGTATACAAAGGTATCTTCTTGTAGATATTTGTTCAAATTCTATGATCACCTACATTATTTAACTTACATACAGTTCAATTCCTCCAGAGTGGCCATCTCTTGAGCAACAACCTCCATTCAACAACACCATGATTTTATCCCACTGTATGATTTAACTATCAATGTAAACCCTCAAGAGCAACAACCTCTCAACAACAACATAATTTTGCATCTCCCAAAGGGTGTTGCTACAGAGGTTGCACTGCACTTATATATTTTTTAACAGACCATGTGTTGTCAAACAAAACCAGTTACACTGTTCCTGGAGAAAAGGATTGCTAACCTAACTGGCTATCAATTTAATTAAAAAAAGTATTCCTTTATGTTTCAGGTAGAATACAGAGTTTAAACACAACATCTCCAAATAAATATCTTCATAATGTCTTACCAGGAACTTGGTTTTCTTTCTTCATTTTCTTTTTGTTGTCATCGTCACCATAGATTCTACTTCTAGCATGCTTAAACAGAAAATGATAGCAAATAAACACAGCCTCCAAGGATAGTGTTTGCAACATTGGTTCAAATTCATAAGCGATGATCAGTTGGACGGTTGGTACGTCCGATGCAATTTTCCGATTATATAATTGGTTCTAGTGTAGTGGTGTAACATAAGTAGACCACTAGGTTTGGATTCTTTCACAACTTGGAAAACACAAATTAATTCTTATCGGTGTTTTTATACTCCTGTGCTCATTGCAAGGTTCGCTTTTGATATGGGAGATTTTCATTTATCTTGTAGAAACCAAAGAACTTCCAAACCCGAGACTTTGCTTTCACCCCGGGACGGTCAAATATTTGTTTTTCGTCTCTGTCGACGATTCCGCCATCTTTTTTAAAACAACGCAAGTGATTTCCCTTGAGTGCATGTTTAGTTTGAGGCACCAGTAGTTAGTTTACAGCCTCTAAATGAGATAGATAATCGATTATGAAAAACTGCAATCGATTATCGGAATCGGCTGACGTTTTCACACCGCCAATTGATAGTATCCGATTATTGTTTCATCACTATCCTAGGATGTAACGTTATGCTTATGTTACCGGTAAACTATAGATGAATAGAATTCGACAGATCTGAACTTTTCATTTATACAACAACTGAAAGTATTTTAAATGTTCTGCCCCATGCCTTATACAGTTCGATAGAAATACATTCAATTATGTCCTTTAAAAAGTAAAAAAGTATCAGAAAATCACTGTTTCACATTAAAATGACAGTAAGATTGACAGGTAATACGGTAAAAAGACTTACCACAAACAAACTGTCTGCTGAATCAAGAAACAACCAACCAGTATTCTTACCAAATGTTTTCTCACTTGTCCTAACAGAGTTCACCATGTTGTAAAATGTAACACAATCATATTGCGTTAAATGCCTGAAAAATGTGAACATTTACCTCATTTTATGACACTCATTCTTCTAAGCAATGCAGTAATCAAAATATCCTACATTAAAAAATAAGTGTAAATTTACTATTATCAGCATATGAATATATGAAGTATTGGATGTGCGTAGAAGGCTTCAACAGTGTTAATATGACAAACACTTTATGTGATAAAAAAACAGAAATACATGTATATCAAGCTGTCCTGAAGAAAAAATGGACATTTGAAAGTTGTGTTTTGAAGCACACAGTCAAACTGTTAAAGACCATGTGAATAAAGGCCATTCTTTGAAAAACTGTCACTGATTATTCAGAACAAATTGACCTCTGAATGAAGGCAATCTATCAATAAAGGCCACATTTTGTCTTTCCTACAGGCGGCCTTTGTTCACAAGTTTGACTGTATTTCATAATGAATACCTCAGCATTAATCTCAGCGTCTTGATATCATTTACAAGTTGTTTCGTTTTAGGTCCAAGTTGATGCCAGATGGGATCTAATTGTAGACGTATCATTTGATCAAAGGATTTAGAAATAGCATTCTCAACAGTTATATCTTCAGAATCAATCTAAAAAATAAGATAAGGTTATAAAGTAGTTTAAATATGCAACTACATGGTTTTTTCCTTCTATAGAAACAGCCATTTACATAAAGTTTTATCTTCCCATTTTTTCACAATACTGTCTTTTTTTCCCAAAATTTAAGAGAAAGGCCCTTTCCCCTACCTGTGAAAAAAAACCTGGACTAAAGCATGCACCTTATAATAAAACTGAATAATAACATAAGCTTCAAAACTAAAACCTATTTTTTAACAGCTGATTCCAAACTGATATTTACATTGATTTGGATACATTTTTTTATCAAAGTATGCATGAATTAATAAATATCTAATAATAATTCAGTGTAATGTTTTGAAGGGTCATGTGTTTTATGGACAATGCTTGTGCTTTACAAGAGAACATTGACAGTACTTACAGCAGTATTACACCTTTTAAGTTCCTTGATGCAAGCATTGAGCAGATCTAACAGTGCTGCTTGACAAGCTAACATATAATCTGTTAACTGTACATGTATCTCAACCACATCTACCTGTATACATAATACATCATTTGAATGTACAATAATTATATCAACATTCAAATAATTTAGTACATGAAATCAAATATAAGTCACAGAAAACAAGTAAAAAATACATTTAATATTCCTATCAATGCAATACTAAACTATAGTCAGTGACTTCAGTACTAGGTAACTTGGCATAAGCTAAATAATGTTTATACACAATTATAGCAGACTCAGAGAATACAACAGTTGTAATATTTTTATATAATACAGCAAAAACCCTGAAAACCAGACCCTTTCTGGACTGGACCAAAAGTCCGGTTTTCCAAGAATTCTGGTTTCCAGAGAACTTTTGATCATAGGGATTTACTGTATATAAATATTTATCACCAAGCAAAAACATCATATTTACCTTATGTTTACTAAATGTTTCCTGTACATTCACTTGAAATCTTGGCCAAAGGAAGAGTTTTCTTACAAACAAGTTTTTCATTATTCTTTCTACATGACAGAATCCAGAGGTGAATGATGTTGCATTGTGGGAAAAGGCTTTAACGAAACCTGTCTGTAAGAAATACAGTTTATTTAAACATTTTTTAAAACACAAGAAATGTACACAGTGCTTGTTTTATGATTACTTACATAGAGGCAAAATGTTTGCCTGAAATAATCAATTGTATGTCACAAATATATTTAAATTAAGATATACAAAGTTTCAATTTGACATAGTACTCTTACATCTAATAATTATGAGAACCTTCCAAGAAGAACTGACTTTTGATCAAGTCTGTCTTAAATCTGATAAAGCAATCACCTTAAAATTGTGACAACAATGAAAATCAAAGATAGAAAAGACAAAATCAATATGTATTCCCTTCTCAGATATAAGCACACTTAACTGATAGACTCACTATAATACCAAATGCTTTATCTGGAGTAAGACAGAAATAAAGAAAAGTACTTACTTTATTATTCTGTCTGTACAGACGTAAAATAAAGGCCTCTTGACAAGATTCAACAATTCTAGAAAAGATAATTTTCTCATTTAAACTATCAATTATACAATGACCAAATTGTGGTTTCATCATAACATGAACAAGACGACAATTAGTCATCATTAAAACTGCCAAATATGCACACAATTGTACTATTCCATAGAAATAGCAACAATAGCCGAATGTAGGAAATGTCAAACTCATGGGTAGAAATAGAAACACACAGGAGATACATCAGAGCTGTGATATTCACTAACAAAAAGTGTTTATTCACTCATGAATGGTAATTCTTCTAAACTTGGAGTGTTAGCTATCTTGAAAAAGATTTTCATGCATATGTAAGATACCTATAACTATAAAGTCACTTCTACAAACTTTATAATTGACTCATTGCTCAAAGACAGTGAGTGAATATAAATGATAAATAACTGACCTGTGTGCTCTACAAACAATAATTCCAGTCACATTTTCAACAGGCACTCTATCAGTCAGTAAATCCACAACAAGTATACGAGAAGTGATAAATAAGACTCCACCTTGTAGATACAACTTTTGCCTGTAATAAAAAAGAACTTCAAATTTACCATTTGTTTAAAGAAAAAAAAACTTGTATAATGAAAAAATAATTCAAAATGTATATTTGCTTCATGTCTCAAAAACCAGGTCACAAAAATATTAAGATCCAGGAATTTTCATTTCGTTAGTCCAAAAACAATTTGTAATGTCTTATTTTCAAAGAAAAAGTCATAAAATTTAATGTTACCACTATAAATAATATTACTAATATATAAAATGGAACGGAGATAGGAAGAGGGAGATAGAGTTGTGAAGAGGGAAATTTAACATGATAGCATGTTAAATGGTATAATTCTCCTAGAGTTATCTCCCATCACATATATAACGCTCAGCCCTCTATCTGGGAGTCAGTTCTGCACAATAGATCTCATCATTCACCTGTCTTATTAAATGAATCAGAACACAATTTGTGTCCCTCCTGTTGACTGTATTCGCCATCCTTGACTTGTACACATAATATTAAAGGGAAGACATAAATGTATCACTACACATACCTATCTGATGCATTGTATTCATTTGTAACAACTTTAGGCAGAGGAGACACATTGTCCTTTTCCAATTCTTCAATATAATAATCCTGAAATTACCAAAACAGGCTTTGTAATAAGTTTGCTTAGCCTACATTACTGCAAAAACTATCAATACACTTCAATATCAAATAAATACAAACTAAATAATACAGGCAATAACTTTTATTCAATCATAGTTTCTGCTGTCTGAAAAGAATATGAATGGACCATTAATTCATTCATTTCTATATTATCAGAGGCTGTCTTTCTTGAAAGGAATGAGTAAGAACTTGTCATAAGATGATAATTGACATATTTATTTGTGTATCATCAAAATTTACATACACGAAATTCATAATTAAAAGTTGAGGCAACAAGGAATGGCAGGGTTGCAGTTATGATAATGCAGTTTGTGGTAATAAAGTATTGTTCAAATGTTTCTCAAAAAACTTTCTTACTCATATTTGTATGTCATAAAATAAAGTCTAAAAAATCAAGAAATGTTGAAGAACATAGAAAATTTCAAGAATGGATTTGAATCATAACTCTACACTGAACAACTATTTATTGTTATATGCTTTTGTGATGCATTTTGTTGGCTTTACACTTACACTGTACTTTATTAATGCGAAATGTAGCAGAAAGATGCCAAACCAGAGATCCCACTATTTTACTATTGTGTGCTTTTATATGACAACACAAAAATGGCTGTATGAATTACCTCATCATTGTTTGATGTATTCAGAACCAATACAAGGTTAGCTGCGTCACAGTATACCTTTATAAAATTGGTTACAATTCTTTCAAGCCCAAGACCCCTGAAATAATTTTCATAACATTTCAAAATATGTACAGAAAATATGTTAAAGGTGAGAGCATATTTGTGATAAGTATGTTACTACCTCAGCAGAAAAAAAATAAATTGATAAGTTGATATTAGTAATATGTCACGATTCTCATGATATTTTCAGTATACATTTACTTGATATTTTTTCTGTCTGTTTGCATGAAATTTATAATGGTTATTGCTCCTGGTATGAAAAATTTAAGTGTTCCATTTTAGAGTAGTTTTGTGTAATATAATGCAATATTTACAAAGTGAAACTGTTCATACTAAATAATTGTTCCTCGCCACTGAGTATATGCGTTTTTACTGACCTTGCAGTGACAAGAAGTCCATCATCATGAACTGCATCAAGTAGAATTTGTTGTTCATACTCAAGAAGATTCATGATATCAGCAAACAGGATGAAAATTAACTACAAAGTCAGTGATACATTAGTCTTACAATGGCTTCACTCCTATGTGTATGATAGTAGATCTACCATTCATTTTGAAGACCTGAAATTTAACAGTTATTGAAAATTAAACTGGCATTTCTGTTAATGCAAGGTGTCAAGCTTAACTAAAAATTTATTACTTTTACATTTCAGTATTTCAAACCTGGGTGGAATGTTAAGCGATCATCTGCAAAGTTACATATAATATGCCAGGGGCGGTATTTTTCCAATTACTTTGCTAATAAAAAGGTTTTTGTTTACTTCATCCCCATACAAGAATGTTCCATGAAACATTGTACTTGCTGTATTACCATCTGAGGAAATTATATTTCAAATCTGAGTCTTAGAAATGTAGGCATGAAAGTACAAATGTATACTACAAAATGTCACTAATTTTGTTTGCATTGACAAGTGATTTTTAAACAAATTTGTCAGTTTCGTAATATTCCAAATTCAAAATTTCAATAGAACTTTGCAGTAGATACCATGACTACACAAACAGAACCTAATATTTAAAGTTATTACATACTTTACAATGGTAACCTCTTAGTTGAAATCTGACAAACAGAAAATCTTACCAAAGATCATGACAGACATCTGGTGAGTAGTATCAATCAAAAACTACATATTTATTGAGAAATTGATATAACAAACAATTCAATTTTCAAAAACATTTTACATATATGCACTAAATATATATAGTGGTTCCAAAATGATATAATTAAGTGAGACAAATGGCTCATATTTGATTATCTTAGCTGTTTCTTTGATTGCTTGATGAACGAAATGTATAGTAAGAGTAGATCAGTTATATTGTTAGTATAGACGAAAAAAGCTTGTATTATTTCAACAGTAAAAAAAGATCTGTCTGCAAACATTTCCATGTTCATTCACTGCCAGACAACACACTCATTTGAATTCTGTGGACTGTAGAACTTACATTTTACAAGCAGTCATCAAGCTCATTGAAAAAATCCAATACCTAATTCAGTAATTGTCTTTTATGTAGAATGTTAACATCCGAACTAACCCATCCGAATCAAGTCCAGATGCGTAAATATACTAAATGATACTTTGTACGACATACATATGAATAACAATAATTAGAACTTTGTAAAATGGTGTACTTCAAACAAAATAATTCATGGAATGACGGGATTTTGACCAAATATGAACTTACGCCATGTTGTTGAAATTTTCGAAGTACGCCACTATGGGCGCAGCCATATTGTTTGTGTTGATTCACTTAAAACTCTAATTAATCGAGGCAATAGTTGGTTCTATGTCATTACAAACAATTTGTGCTGACAAATTATATGAAAAAAATTTTGTTGCTGTTCATTTGCATATGTCATTAAAAATAGATACATTTCATATAATTAATTAAATCAATAAAACAAGAACATTGTTCCAAATGGCAGTTGTTTTCTTCCACAATCAAAACGAGCAAAACGACGACTGGTGAAATCGCGCTGAAATCACAATATTTTAGCAAATATTTCATTTACCAAGATATATTTAACTTACGAAGGTAAAGTTTTTACAATACTGATTTTAATCATTTAGAATTTTTTATGTATTCATACCGTACGAATATTGTGACGTTCTAGTCATTGTCACAATTTTTCGCGACGGTTTGGACCATCGTTTTTATCTCCTCATGAACGAAACATTTTCCATTTCAGGTAACCAAATATGGGTCGAAGGAAAGCAAAGAGGAAGCCTCCACCAAAAAGGAAGGCTATAGAGAAACTTGATGCATATTTCAATTGTCCATTTTGCAATCACGAACGTTCATGTGAAGTTAAAATGTAAGAAATGAGTTGATGCATTTATCACGTTAATGATTAATATTATAATAATATATTTTCAGCAGTGTGTCGCTGATAAATAATTAAGTTCGATTGTTCTGGCCTCCATATGATATAACTGATTTACTCATTAAAAAGATGAGACTTCCTTTTATAATGTAATTAATTGTTTATCAGTGTTCCCACTCACATAAAATCTTGCGTAAATCCCGCAATAAAATCGGAAATCACGCAACACATTTTGATCTGGTGTGAGATCATACGCGTACGAATATGTTTAGGGACGAATCACCAATTTTCTGGAAACATCCATTACGATGTATGCGTATACATATCTATTTTTTTAAAACGTTCATGCCCCCAAAATACTTCTCTTACCCCCAGATTTCAGACCTAAGGGGTAAGCGTACCCCCAATTTCAGAAGTGAGTGGGAACACTGGTTTATGCTAATATGATACAGTCCCTTAATGGGCTTAATCAAGATTTACCTTCATGAAGATGATGCAAAAGTTTAGTTTCATCATTGCTGGTTGTCTGTAACAATAATAATAAAAATTGGCTTAGAAATGTTGAATGCAATTGAGACAGGTCATTCTTTGTATTACTGTACTATGTACCGAGTATGTATCAGATTTTGTGTAAAATTTTGAGTAATTGATGAAGTTATTGTAAGATTTCTTTAACCATATGTGTAATTGGAATTTTGTGAAAATAGACCAGCGTTTTCACTAGACATCAAAAGTTTAAGGTAAAAAATGACTGTTGGCTAATGATAAATTGAAGAATCATCAAAATTTACTTTTAATTTTATTGTAAATTTGACCCGTTGATGCAAATTTTCAAGAGTCAGAAGCTTTATTTTACCGATTTCAAGAGTCAAACTTCTGGTTTAAGGGTCAAATGAAACCCCTGTATACTATATTATGTAGTCACCACAACTGATTTAGAGTGCAGCTTATTGCTTTGATTTAATTTGTTATTGATCATTGTAGTTTCCTCTTGTGAATAACTAAAAAACCTTTCAAACTTAGATATTAATATTAATAATCTAAAAAATGGAAAATTTCAAGTTTTCTGATATCTTTATTTTCTGGACAAATGTCTATAATTACTTGGGTAATTGTTAAAAGTTGGAAATTACAAGTTTTCTGATTAACCTATCTTTATTTTCAGGGACCGACAGAAGAGTACAGGTATGATTTCATGTGGTGTATGTATGGAGGACTATCAGACTAATATCAACTGTATCCTTTGATGATGTACATTAATGGTCATGCACATGATTAGAAAAACATTTTCTGTGCTGCAGTGATTATTAATGTCCTAGTTTTTATATTTTATTGTTGATATTAAATCAGTGCATGTACACAAAATTATTTCATCATTCATTTTATTCAACAAGTTGTTAACTAAATTCTAGCATTTTTTTTCTTTAAGTTTTAATCTGTGAAGAATTAGATAGAATTGAAACAAGTTTTAAATCATAATACTGTCACATTGTTACACTGTTGTCTTGCCAGTACATGTTACATTGATATTTGTTCCTTCCTTAACTTTGGTCTTAGATTTATCAGAGCCAATAGATGTGTATAGTGACTGGATTGATGCTTGTGAACAAGCTAATCAATAGTGTCGAGTTCCGCTAGAAAATATGAACATTGCATTCCTGGAGTAATGATATAGTACAAAATACCATTGGAGTTCTTCATTACTCTTTCCAAATGCCTTTATTGAGTTAGAATCCAAGTGATCAAGTTAATGTTCAGTGTTTGCCTAGATTTATCCTCCAGTAGATGACATTATTGTTTAAGTAACCACAGCTTGATTTATTGTATGATTTCAATATGAATTAGAACATTAACTTAATCAGAAACTAGTGTTGGAAGCCCACCATGTTTAAATTGTTATTTTTGTACAGGGTTGAAGAATTGTTTCATAGTCCAAGTTGTCACTCATTCACATTCATGATTGCTTGCCTGCCAACTCTATGTCGTGTCATTTTCTTCCATTTGCATGCATTCTTACATCAGAGTTGAACTATACACCTGTGACATTAATAATTGTTACAAAATGTGATCTTATTCATGTAGATCTTCATAACTATTTGTCTTAAAATTTTATCAATGTTTTATGTGATTCTAGTAGTATCATGCTTATTATTCTGAAAGGAAAATCATTCTCTCATCATTTTTTATGTCAATTTTCAGCGAGAATGATTTTTGAGTTGTAAGTTGTGTATGAAATGAATGTGTTAGTTAGATTGAAATAGTTGTGAAGATATTTTTGTGTGGTACCATGCTCTTAAGTTATTCAATATGAAGATGTGTGTTTGTGTGCATTTACTTAAATCAACAAGAGTTGTTAAGAGGAAACCAGTTGTCATATTCTTACCCACATACTGTGGGTCACATTGATACCCAATTTTATATCAGGGACCACTTGATATTACTATGGTGATATAGCTGACAAAAGTCAGACCTACCTTTGAGTAACTAAAGCTGAATGTTGACTTACATATTTAGTCATTGCATTTATCTAAGATCAAGGTGTTCTCCTGTATCCTTTATAACATGCAACATGTTTGTTTATACATTAGTTACCTTTGCTTTTTGGTAATTGTTAATTAAGTACATAAACCGTCATAGTAAACTAATTTGAAAGATCTCTACTTAACTGTTTTCAGTTGCATTATTTGTATTTTAATGCAGTTATTTGCTTTAATTTTGCAATGGCCACACAACTGGAATCACTCTTCAAGGTATTAGTAGTGACCATTTGAGTATTATATGAGACATACTTACATTATATCAGAAGAGTGGATGTGTGTGCTAGATTAAAATTAGTATGAATGCTTGGAAAATTTTCAAAAATGCCAGAGCTGCTTTTAGATCAGTAAACTTGAGGTGATAGACAAACAGTTCTGGAAAGTATATACTCAATATTATATGAACAGATAACATGTTAGATCATTCATGGGTGTTATTGAAGTATTTCTGGTAATTGGCAATACTGTCACTGTTTGTAGTCATTTATTGTTTGTACTTTTAAAATGTAAACAATGCCAATAAATGTTTCAATTTTGTATGATTATTTTTTTATGTATCACATGTTACAATTTATTAATAATTCATGGATTGAATGAAGTGTTCTTCCATGACACTGATGAGGCTAGAATTATCAACTTTTTTCTACAAAGTTTCACGGTTGAATATATCTGTCTCATTCAACCAGTACTACAATAATTTAATTCAACAAGCAATTGATTTTATGGTAAACATGAATTCGACAATTTGATAGGCTTGAATTATTCAAGTCTACATTCATAGATGTAACTTAAACTCAACAGAAAAAACAATTCCATGTAGGATGGTTTAATATCGTAAATCTTAACAAGGTACATCCAATCAAGTAAAATTAGATTCATCACAATATGAAAACAGCACAAATCAGTCATACACATTACACATAACAGTAGTCTATACAGTATGTGAGTGAATTTCTCCAATAAACCTCAATGGATGATCACAAGGAAAGAATTTCTTCAATATATTTTAAAGTACAAGCTATGTATGGTATACTGAAATAGAGCATCCAGTCTTTTATGTGTTATTAATGCGCTACAAACAATAAATATACAAAAAAGATAACTGACTAAATCATGTTCTGTAAGATGTTCTGACTTAACAATCAACAGGTTTGCTAGACTGGATGACAGGCCAACATATAAGATGCTATTTATTCTCACATTATTAACAAACAGGTAGAATCAAGGACTCTCAATCACAGATCAAACTGATTTCAATTCAGTGCTAGCTGAAGTGATATCAAATCTCCAGTCTTGAATTGAATTCTTACATCAGCTGTCCATGCAATCTGCTATCTGTTTGATTTTAACAGTTCCAAGTCCATGGACCTTGCATTTTAAAAACATTGATTCACAAGATGGCTACCATTTCCTATACACAGGAACACTTTCCATTTAGAATCTATACCAGAGATGAACATGCCTTCAATTCAGATAAAATACAGACCAGCTGTATTTTTTACCAATACCGGATAATCAAGTTTCATCACTTATTACAGCCTAATAAACCTCTCATTTTACTCTTTGTCCCATCCAGAATTTAGGTTTTTGTTTTAATCCTTTTGTAATTTCCCCGGCAGATCTGCGAATCTTCCGTCTTTCTGCATGATGGGCTTTTTGTTCATTCTCACGATGAACTTCTTTCTTGTCCTTAAGTAAATAAACAATACGCATCTTTATAAAAGAATACAATTGATACAGCATTATTTTCAGATCAAATGCTTAAGGTCACATTTTACCAAATCAACAGCAGTAATGAAAAGATTGCTCAGAACATCGACAGTTTAGTCAAGCCATAATAAGAGATACAGATAGGAGATGTTAGTTTTGTGTTTCTATAATTTCTGTACATTTTACTCAATTATATAGCAGAAAATCCCTAACAATCAATGATCCCACATTCATTTAAAGGTACAAATCACCACATACAAAGAATGATCCCACATTCATTTAATGGTATATATTACCACATACAATGAATGATCCTACATTCATTTAAAGGTATATATTACCACACACAATGAATGGTCCCACATTCATTTAATGGTATATATTACCACATACAAAGAATGATCCAACATTCATTTAATGGTATATATTACCACATACAAAGAATGATTCTACATTCATTTAATGGTATATATTACCACATACAAAGAATGGTCCCACATTCATTTAATGGTATATATTACCACATACAAAGAATGTTCCTACATTCATTTAATGGTATATATTACCACATAAAATGAATGATCTCACATTCATTTAAAGGTATATATTACCGCATACAATGAATGATCCTACATTCATTTAAAGGTTTATATATTACCACATACAATGAATGATCCTACAATCATCTAAAGATATATATAACCACATACAATGAATGATCCTAAATGAATAAACAAAACATACCCTTTTCATAGTAAAACTGAACTCCTTATTTCTGACCATTCCTGTCTCATTAGTTATCACCACATCTTCACCACTGGCCAACCTCTCGGCTAGAGACATTCTGTAAATTGAAACTTAATGGTGCAATCTGTTTCAGGTACAAAAGTTAAATGTTTTCATCAAATTATTGACTTAAATTGAATTCTTACATCAGCTGTCCACGCAATTTGCTATCTGTATGATTTTTACAGTTCCAAGTCTATGGACCTTGCATTTCAAAAACAGTAATTCACAAGAGGGCTACCATCTCCTATACACAGAAACACTTTCCATTTAGAATCTATACCAGAGATGTTAATCAATGGTTCACTTAATGCAGATAAAACTGCAGCATTCAACAGGGGTGTCGAAATGAGTTGAAGCCAGAAAAATCACCATTCCCACCAGCTACTTTTTTCTGAAACGACAGACACAACACTGCATTGAACCCCCAAACTCCCCTTCTACTTTTAGGAGCTTACCAGCTTGATGAAAACATTTCTACACCCCTGATTCAATCTAATCCTTGAGTTGTTCTTTAACTTTTTCAACAACCTACATCATGAAGGAATATATCTAAAAATCAAGGTATCTTGTATAAAGTATTTAGGACCTAATTAAAACTAATGTACTACGTTGTAAGACAGCAAAGACACTAGACAGTCAAATGAAAATTGCAGACTACAAATATAAAGAAAGAATTATTCATAAATATGTGTCCTACTACATACTTCTTTTCACTTCTGATTTTCTTTGCGTCTGAGCTTTTGCCATACTCCTGACCTTCTTTCATCTCATAAAACTTTGGTCTTGATTTCTCCGCCATTTCAGCTCGTGTTGCTTCTTTTTGAACATTTTTGTGTTGTTTCCATTTCTGTTTATCTTGTACTGTCCACGTATGTTCATCATCTGAACTACTGTTGCTATGGTAACCAGTCATATCATCATCCTATTTACAACAACATACATTTACCATTAATACACATGTAATGCTAACACAGCAACCAAAAAAAACCTTAATTAGCAGCTCTATTTTGAAGACGGAGTAGACAAGAACGCAATTATAGCAATTATGAGCAGAAAGAAAATTTGCAAGTAACCAAAAATGTTAACCCTCTGCCTCATAAGAATATTTTGGATTTTTAAATTCAAAGCTAATAAACAAAACATCAATTTATATAAGAAAAATGGGTCATTTCTCTCTAATAGAGTGGAAAACACTGTGGCAAAAGGAGCCATTACTCATTACAAGCGATTGCTTTTTCCACATATTTCCAAAAATCATGTGCTTCAGATGCGGGGAAATGCGGTATTATGAGGCAAAGGGTTAAGCAGCGGATGGTGATGGAAATTTACAAGTAATATTTTCAGCCATTTTTAACTATAAGTTAATAATACTGAACATATGTATATACCAGTTGTAGTCCCTTGTCTGAACATATTTAATTAATTTCAAAAAGCAGCAAGACATACAGTAAATACTTTGGCATATTGTTTCCATTCTTTATACTAACACATGAATTAACAAAACCAGCTCACCTCAACTTCATCAAACTGAGATTCAAGCTTTTCTTGTTGTTTTTTCTTTGCTTTATCTAATTTAGACACAACCGGATTAAGTAGTTTGTATTCCTCTGATTCCTTATCAATCTGGAAGTCTGGATTAACAAACATAGCGGAGAACCGATCATCCTTAAGTAAAGTCAGTCCTGCCTGCTTCTTTGGTTTCTTTACTTCACCCGTTTCATGAGCGTCTATTAATTTCTCAGCCAATTCTTTGTTCACCTTAGGTAGTTTCTGCAAGAAACGGATATTTTATTATAAAATAGTGTATTCAAAATCAACATGAAACCATCATTAATCAGACTCAAAACAATAAAAAATACTTGTTGCCAGCTCCTTGTGGAAGGGTAAGTTAGTACTGGTTAGTATGCAGTCCAGACAAACTGGTTAGGTGAACCAGCTGCGGCATATAACTGAAAAATTGTTGAAAAACAGCGTTATACCCCAATAAAAATACATAGTACACAAAGTTGAAACATTGATAGTTATCTACCAGGGTAATGTCTATACCTTAACATTAACTCTGTTTGCTCTCTCAGCTTCAATCTTTTCACGTATCTTGTTCTTTCTGTATTCCTCAAATGCAAATGGTTCTGCTAATGATTTAGCCTGAAAAAGAAAACAATAAGAATATTGACTAATGACAATAATCATTTCACAACACAATGTCACATACCGGTACCAAAATTTAAGATAAAATGAAGTTTGCAAAAGGATGAAAGGTACAAAAGTAGCACCATATCCATGTCACAAGAATTTCCAAGTTACATAACCAAACACAGACTACAAATAAAATAAGGATGAGAATGCTCATATTTATTTTTTTTAAATTATCACCTTCATTTCAAAATTTTACAACATTCTGATAAGCTAAAAAGTTACAGAAATAATCAACTGAAAGGAAAATAAGAATCAAGCACCATTCAGATCAGATTATACATTTGACAGCAGGAAACCTTACCTTATGGTACAGTCTTATATCTAGAAAGAATCCATGCATGAAAGCTCTAAGTAAATTAGATCCAATCAAGTGTGTTAGACCAAGATCATCTAATTCCTTCCTTGTAACAAATTTATAGTCATCGTAAACTGAAATATAATGATTGATAGTCTGAATGAAAAATGAATAAAAAAATATAACACAAACTCCTACATTCACTACTGCCTTGACATTATTCTGAGCTGATATAGACATATCCATGTTTTATGCTGAGCTGATAAAGTCATGTAATTGTCCATGTTTTATGCTGTGATGATACAGACATGTCCACTTTTTTCACATAATACCGATCTATCACTGCCTGAACACTCAATAAAACATCTCCAGAGTCTGAATTGGTGTATGAAGGACCAAATACATACTCTCCCAGTCTTAATACAATATCAAATGACAATGCAATGTATTGCTGGCAACAAGCAGTCTCAAACTTTTTAAACTCTTTCCCTGACAATCAAGGGTGAACGTTGATATTTTTTTGAAAAAGAAACAGAAACCTTGACCACAGTGCCACAAAAACAATAAAAACCAGTAGGGTCTGGACCTGGGAAAAAACGGAGGTTCTGGAAAATTCGTGGAAAACTTTTAACCATGTGACAATGATTTATTATATGAATTACCTGTTGCAGTATTACTTTCCTCAAGTTCTTCTGTAAGATTATCAAGAAATGAGCACCATCTTGGAGCTGTGCCTAATGACTGAAAATAAGAGTAACAGTAATAGCTTCACTCAAGGTGCAAAAGCATAATGAAAGCTTTGAATGCTGATAACTGGGACACGCACTAGTTCTTAATGACATTTTATGCCAAGCAATCAATGGAAAATTTGGTACCCCTCATCATCAAGCCAGACCATGTGTTTGGCTGAAATATACTCGAGTGAAAACAAACATCACAATCTTTGCTTCAGTAAGCTATATCCCAGTTTGGGTTACTGATCGTATAATTATATCACTTCTTTCAAACAAGGTCTTTCCTTTCTAAGAACTAATGAAATCAAGGGACTATGCAAACTTATAAGGTAACTCAATCACTACTATGTACATGTGACACAGTTCTACAGACTCTGATTGAGTATTGTGTTTAAACGTCAATGAGAATTTCACAACTGTAAAAATAAGATACTCACAGGGAGGTAATATGTAAGAACTTTAGGTGCTTCATTAGCCATAAATACAAGACCAGAGCCGGGTACCACACACATATCATTGAGATTGGTTCCTGGTTCAACAGATGTGTAAGCTTTTCCTGTGTTTCTATCCCAGAGTTTGAGTATCTTTGTATCCATCGACATAACAAGGTCCAGATGATCGTGGAACATGATTTTTTTAATAGGGAGTTCATACATATGATCCTTTACGAGAAGCGGTTTGTCTGATCTCATGTCATACAATAAAATCTGTGGAAATTAAAATACCAAGATGAACTAATATTTAAATAAAACAATCATCTACTTAATAAAATTGGTAAAAGCATTAACTTCATGCAGTTTATTGTCTTTGGTTCATTTATTCATACAAGAGTAAGATTTCATGATTTTTAACCCACAATTATTCATTTAAGCTTTTGAAAGATAGACACTCATTCTTTAGTACTTATCTAAAACTTAACATGTTTGATCCATTATCAAATAAAAATTATAATTAGTATGATAGAAAATATTGCAATGATAGAATTTTCCCTTTTTTTCTTAATATCAGTAACGTTGTTTGTATAAGAACAGACACCAAAAATACATCTAGATATTCCATGTCTGAACTGCCAAATATATGAAACAATATGAATGACTGTATGCTTTATAAACAGGAAAATTTCATCATTATAAAATCTGTCACATTATAAAGCACATTTCAAACAGTTTTTGATTTTTTCTAATAATAAAACCATGAATATTTTCCAAACTGCAAAATTAAATATCAGGTATATTACCATATTCTAGGGTATATATTAACATAAACAATTCACTTACATGACCAGTGCTGGTTCCTACAGCAAGCTGTAAGGGTCCTCTATGTCTTAATGCTGTAACTGCTGGTACCCCACTCAAACTAGAAGAGATGTATCAAAAATGAATACATACAGGATGAATTGAACCATTTAAGTCAAGAAAATTGTGGGAATTATCTTAATAAAAAATTTTACTTGATACTGATCTTAATTCAACTAAACCGTTTATCAATAACTTGTAAGAAATTACCAAAACAACAACAGACTGAACAAAGAAATTCTTACCTAAGATCTTCCACATGACTACTTAAAGCTGTGTCTAGTATACCTGCTCTGGTTCTACTTCTCGGATCAAAACACTCAACATGACCCTGTAACAGAACAAAACCAAATTTCTTTACCATAAAAGACAATTTTAACATCACATAAATAAAATGGAAAGGATATCTATAGGTAGGGGTGTAATCGATTCCGCCGATATCGATATATCAACGATCTTTGTAATCCGATTCGATATCGATTCCAATTTTAAAATATCGAGTATTGAATCACATGAAAGTGATGCCAGTAGTTGTTAAGCTGTTTAAAGTTTATAGAGAAGTTTTTAGTCATTAACTCATTTACAGTTCAACTAATAATAAGAAACAAGTTATTCAGTTTCGACTGTTCATTTATCCTTTATCTTTGATCATTGTTTTCACTATGCATATGATCAAATATGACTGGATTTGGTAAATACCCTCTTAAAACAAAAAAAGACCCGTAAGCTGAAATTCTGAGGTTAAATGTAAGAGTTTTTGCCATATATGCCTGTCAATCGATATATCGCTGTATCATCGATAATTCTCTACCGATATATCGATACAAAAATCCGTATCAATGACACCTCTATTTATAGGTAACATTCTAACATAATAACATACCGCTATTACATCAAAGGCCCAAAGCTCACACAAACAGTAATCTTATATAGTATCACTTATCAAATAAAAATAAAAGCCAACTAATTAAACTTCCTACTAAACAAATATCATCAACTATATATCTAGTGTTACAAATAGCACTTGTCTAAACTATTTCAATCAGAATAATTATCGGTATATACCTCACTGGTTCCACATGTTAACAGTTGATGATGGTCGTTGAACTCGCAACATTTCACCTCAGAAGCGTTAGTGAGAATTGGTTTTAAAAATCTTCCTTGTTCCAAGTTTATTCTATAAACCTCAGGACTGAAAAAGGGTAAATTTTAAGTTAAGTCTACAAGACAAATAAAGATTCATAATATCAAGTACTCTGTAATATAAGCATGACTGACGAAACAACTAATTAGGCCTATGTTTCTGGTTACCCGCCAACCCATCTTTTAATTGCTGACTCATAAGTTTTTACGGCATCCAAATCTTAGCGCTATATTGTAATTTTACAAAAGTGTTGCCAATATATGCAAAAAAAAACATAGAAGAAAAAACTCCTACCTACCGACCAATATTTTTTTGGGCATGTAACCGGAAACAAAGCTTTTTTTGCTTAGGCCTTACTATGTTGAAAAATCAATACAAACATTGTGGTAATATTTGCTGAAGACAATATTAATCAGACAATAACTATGCACTTGAGATTCATCCATATCTTGCAAACTATGATGTTGATAAAATGATGAAAAATATTACATTACAACTTGGTTTGTGAAACATATTAATAATATGATTTACTAAGCAATCACTGAATTTCATTCCCTGGCCCTTTGTAAAAGTTTAATCAATACCAATCATGCACCATAAAAAGAGTCATTTGAGATAAACAAATCACATTATCACAGACCTACCTAACACTGGCTATGTACAAATCACAGTTACTGTTATAGTAAGCAAGATCACGACCATACTTAGGAATTCTCGTTCTGTAATACCGACCAAACTGAGAATGAAACTCTATGTATCTATCACATTGTAAAAATGCTATCTGAAAATATACATTAATACCAATGTTAACACGTTTTTATACAGTCTAACCTGTGAACAAATATCACCCTTGGGAAAGATAAAATGAGGCCTTTATTTAGAGGTCAGTTTGTTCTAAATAATCAGTGAAGGTTTTTCAAAAAATGGCCTTTATTCACCAGGAGGTCTTTATTCGGAGGTGACTGCAAACACAGATCTAGCATTTAGTACCAGAGTGTACAAGATATATATTTCTAAAGGAATATATCACTGGAGTAACAATATATAACACTAGAATAAATATATAATTAAAATATTAAATACAAGAGTTTTAGGCATCTATAATCAAAAGAAAATACTTCTAGTAAGAAAAGCTGCAGGCAAGAGAAGAAATACCTTAATCAGAAATACCAAACTACTGTAAACATATGAATTATGACATACTTTTGTATTTTCGATTCAGTACATTGTTGGATTAAGTAAACAGATTAATTTTGTAACACATAAAGAAAACAGTAAATGACAAGTATGAGTTTGATATAACACATTTATCTGTTTTATTAAATAAGTGCTTATTCCATAGACATAGAGACACTGAGTAAGACTGAATAATGAAATGAATAATAAAAAATGAAAACCTTCGAGTAATCCTCAGAGAGGAAGTGAAACTGTACAACATCAGAATCAAGACCTCGTTCAAACTTCATGGACATCTGTTGAACATCATAACACCTGATCCGCGGCTTGTATGTACCTTAGATATAATGTGACATTCATCTATTAAATTATTGTTATTTCTGTTGCTAATATTTTGAAGCATACATTGCTGGTATTCAATTGTTAAAAGGAACCTTATATACCTAAAACATTTAATTACAGAAAACCCTTGATATTGAATCCACCTTCTGGATCCTAAATATCAATTGTAATAATGAGGTGGTCTCATTATCAAGTTGAATTAAAGAGAAGGCATTAAAAGCCGGTCCAAAAATATGTGATCATTATACAAAGGTCATCGTAATATTGAGGTGGATGCAATGTGAGGTTTTACTACAAACAAATAAGCACAGCTATTGTAGTGTGTTAACATTATAAACATAACATTACCAAAACCCAAAAGGTTAGTTTAACAAGAAGTGTTTTTCTAACATTTCATTTTCATAAAAAATGACCTTATAAAAAAAGGCTGCTTCATATTACATAGATTATAATGTAAGAAGGTAACCATACAAACCTGCCACATATATGTATTGGCCATCAGGTGAAACTTGAATACAATGACTGACAGTAGGCATGTCAAAGTCCTGAATAAGTTCAACACGTCGCTGTATATCTGGTAACAAAAACACAGTGGTAAAATAGTGTTCAATAACATAGGAGTTTTGAATATTAGGTTCAAGAAAGTATGGGACATAAAACTTTTGACGATTTTCAAACTAATTTTGCAACAATGGTAAAAGGTAATCAATGCTTTATTTAGCAAATGTGGATAATATCTCCCCTTCCATTATTATCAATTTAAAAATATAAGGCCTGTATTTGCTTACATACACCTTGTGAATTCAATGCTGAAACATTACAGGGAACTTCCAGAAAATTAATTCATTTAAATAAGCATTTTCAATAATTTGTATGACTATTAAGTAACTAAGATAAGGCTAGTTCTGGCTACATGTATATTATATACAATGAGGATCAAGAGTTCACATGCAAATAAACTTACCAACATCTTGTTTTCTTAATGATCTTTTTTTCCTATCAGAAAGCCACTGAAATAAACAATATAATTGTACAGTACAGTACAATTACTTTCAGTAAAACAAACACATTATATACACGCTTATATTTCAATCAAGTGAAACAGTTTTGGACATCGTATCAATATTGAATCATCGCCATTTGGACCGATCACAGGCATGTTCTGAATTGGCCAAAAACTAGGTCTACAGGACAGCCATCAGAATCAACGTACTTACGTAGATAATGTGATATGTCGCGAAATAATGTTACAAAACGGAACTTATCCTTTTTATTAAACAATCTAAATATTAACAAATCTAATTTACCTCAGGTAACGATTTTCCTGCGCTGAGATTGTATATTTTAACTCTGTTTGGGGCAGAAACTTGCATTTTCGGCTTTCAAACAGTAACTCTACACGTTAGTTATTCAGCACATGAGTTCAGTCGCCATCTTGGCGGTGTAACGTTACAATTAGGTAGCTGTAATAGATATAATTGACCGGTACGGGCTATCTCTTCAAGTACGTTTGTCATAAAGTCACGAATAACCTGTTGATCAAACATATGTAAGCATCCATAAAATTCACGTCACATTCGTATTTCAGACTGTTATTTAAACAATTTAGTTATTTATATTTTATTATTGCAATCATTAACTCAGATCAGTTAAGCTATACATCACATACTTAATATCACCAAAGTCTGCAAATACCTATAATTATGTTCTATCGGTCTTTGCTGTCACAACATACGATATAGAAACACAAGTTCTATGCTTTAATTGTGTAAATGTGACAGCCAGGAGATAAATGATCGATGTACACTGCAATGCTTTATTTTTAAATACATAATTTTCATTATTATGATATTCATGATAAATTTTTGAGGAAAATTTCCTCCGAATTCTCATAATACATTGGAAAGACATATGTCATATACAGGTATGAATAAAAAAATGATACTTATTACGACCCTTGAAACACAATAGCGCACTGCGGTCTAGAAATGGCTTCAAATTGTTTTCATGTATGCTTGAATACGATGAAATATGTTATTACTTGCTTTTTACCTCATTACTTATATTGATCGAAGTTGATTATTAAAAAATAATATCATGAAGCACACGTACAAAAAAATCTGTAGATTCAATTTATCATCGAAAAAGGGGAACTGAACATAAGTTACACATTTTGATTCCATGATCTTCAGTCCTCGTATGCACATGACCGTTTTCCAACGCTTATAAGCTGAAGGGCGCGGAATTATCACGCTAGAGCGAAGCGAATTGCTGTTTTTTTACATAAACTAATAACGTGTTCTTTCCTTGTTTGACGGCGTTTATTTTTGTTGATGAATATTTGAAAACGTTATGCACATACATGTAATATATAATTATGTATTAATTTAATCAACATGGAGTTAGAATATACATGTTTTAATTTCAATAAAATTGTGTTTTATTTTATTTGAAAACTTCATAGCATCCAGGTATATGCGCATATATTCAATGCATGTGGATGTATGTATACATGTATTTCCGATCATCCGCAATTTTTAACGGTTTTAGTCAATGAAAAATAATTAGTACTCTTACAATAAAGATGGTGATTTTTTATAATAGATCGTGCCAATTTGAAAAAAATCTACGATAACTTCAGTGTTATGACCCCGGGAACAAAATTCGTACAACTGTGCTATAGCATAATGATAACACACGAGAGCTAAGTATTTACTAAACCAAATATATTTTATTAAACAGAAATCTTAACAATGCATACTCATGTTATTTAACATTTATAACAACACACATTACTAATCAATAGATTTTTAACTTTTGATTGAACCGATTCAAACAACAATATAATCTTTAACGCAAACATGTCTCCAAATGAAAGGACGGGCTCTGCATGATATGCAAGGGTCAAGTACAAACACTGTCCGAAACCATTGATTCGGAACGGTACGGATTTATTTGTTTATCGCATTGTCCATAGCAACGGTTGATATAAATATAAAAAATATACAGAAAAGATATTTCGGACACTGGGTCTAATGCCGCTGCTGAAATAAACTGGATAAAACGTAAGACACACACACACACACACACACACACACACGTAAAGTATTGAATTTATTTTTTTGAACACCCCACTGGACTTCCATTTATTTTCAGCAAAGTGATAAAAAGCTGATATTTTAATTACGCGAAGAGTAACTTCCCTTGAACCACCTGTCACTTCCTGTATTTTGACATGTTTTGTCGTGTGCTGGACATGTGTACATGAAGTGGATATTTTCGACCATCATAAGGAGTACTGCTGAGTGTCTATCGACGGATAATAAAATGGCCGACCACAAGAAATGTTGCACTGATCCTGGTGAGGAAGGACAGAAAGAAGTGAATGAGTTACAGATGTCAAGAACCGAAGAACCGGAGTACAAAGTGGACTTCGACAAAATACGAGATCATGTTGTGTTTGATGGCAATGGCAATAAGATAAAGTTCGGGGATGTTTACAAAAATCAAAAAACGATCATTGTATTTGTTCGTGTAAGTATCACCTTAATGTGTTTTTATTGCAATTTTCATTTTGAAAGAAAACATTGTGAAGTTAGTTTATTAGTTAATCAGTCGGAGGTATGATGTTACAGGCATGTTGTCCAACTAATTAGACTGTTTGTGACGGCGAGACATTTTTTTCTTTGGCCCCGTCCCACACAGTCTAACAAAGAACTGCATATTTGTGTGCGGAAAATTCCCAATTAAAACCTGTTGGGCATCATAACTATACTATTGGTATCATAACTATACTATCGGTGATGAAGAATTTGGAAACACGTTTGTAAACTCAAACAACCATAAAATATTCCAACACACATTTTCTGAAAGTTGCATTAATGTTTTGTTTCTCTCCACTATCTCTCTATGGATAACGAAGCCGGTGTTATGGCGGACAACTTCCAGTGTCGTGGTAGATATCTCCCAATTTCATGGTAAAATCTTCCCATCCGCTGTATTTAACTCAACACTGGTGCAGTCGGGAAGAGCAAATTTACACAGCTGATTTAAATTTTATACGTGAAGCGCCCATCTAATGCAGTCATTGTATACCACATTCTGAATGTGTTATGCAGTTGTTGTATAACACTTTCTTTATGTGTTAATATATCTTTTGGCTTTATATTTCATTTTAGTATTGAAATTTTTACTGTTTAATGAATTAATGTCTATTTTCAGCATTTCCTTGATTTTGTTACCAAAGACTATGTCGAAGATCTTGGTATGATACCCTTGGAATACTTGCAGGAGGCAAATGTTCGATTGGTTGTGATTGGTCCTGCACCATACAAATTTATAAGTGTGAGTTAAATCCTACTTTCAATCTATATGATGAGAGGTATTGGGTTCTGATGTTAGAACCCCTGACACCTGATGTAGATCTATTTGTATCCTATTTATATTGAAATTATAACATGTCATGGTAACACCTGCAGGTGCAGTACTACTTTGAAGTTTTTGAAATATGCATGTGGGGGGATAAAGATAGATTGCAAAACAATTGTTTCATAATGGTTGTCAAATAGAAAAATTCAGATATTATATCATAATGTGTCTCATACATCATTGTGACTTGTAAATAGCATCTTGTAATTTTTTTCCACACTACTGATACCCATGTATATAAGTTTGGTGCATGTGTCTGTACAGTGTTAGGTGATTGTATGATAACATTGATTTAATTAGTCTTTCAATGTAAGTAAATGAATTATTTTCAGGACTTCAAGAAAGAGACTGGTTACCAGTTTACTATGTATTGTGATCCTGACAGAGAACTATATTCAGCTCTGGAGTTACCTACAGACTTTCAGCGTGCTGATGTTAGCAGTACGTGATTGCTTTTATTGCTTTGCATTCCTTTTTCTGCACTAAGTTCCATTTTAGTAAAGAGTCAGGCATGGAGAATTTAACTATTGCTCTTAAAACTTTTATTTACTTCCTTTTTTGCTGCAACTAGGCATCTGTTATATACAGGGCATATTGTTGTTTTGACTGAATTAAATTTGATATCATATTTTATGTTTATTTACTCTGTACTGTACATGTTGACTTGTCAGTTATTGTACATATGTGACTGCATTGGTCTATGACCCTCTGATCTGGATAAAAATAAATTTATTCAGACTATCATGTTGCAAATTTCACATCCTTTTTAATTACACTGACAAGATTACTGTTAGTCACATAATCTTGTGTAATGTTTTACAGACAGTAAAATTCTAACACTGTTCAGTTCAATATCAAAGTATATCAGAGGTGTGGAAATGTTTTCATGTAGCCGGTAAGCTACTAAAAGTAGGATGGAGGTCTGAGGGTTTCCCCCAGTAGGGGGAATAGGGGCAACACTCCCTGTGGGGAAAAGGTAGCCAGCGAGAAGGCTCAAATGGCTGCTTGATTTTTCCTGCTTTTGGCTCATTTCTACACCCTGGTATATTTATTTTGTTTAAATCCATTCATACTAATTGTGATCAGTTACTTTCAGAGAGTAAACATGTGAAACAGAACACATTTATGGGTGTATTACGTAATATGTGGAAAATTATGCGTGTACAAGAATGGCAGGGAGATGTCAAACAACAGGGTGGTACTTTCATTATTGGGCCTGGTAAGCAAAATCTCAAATCTTGCTTTTAAGTGTATGAATTTTTATACAATGAAATGAGCATCTTCTTCTTCGTATTTAAATGAGTTGAGTAGTAAATGTATACTTTTCTTTTCTAGATTTTGAAACAATTAAATTATCTGGTTTGGTTTAAACTTGCTTCATTTAATCATTTGGTGAAAAATTTGCTGCCGAGAAAAAGTAATGTGATTACAACAGCCAATGTTTTGATGGAGTTGGCATAATGTTCAGTATTATTTTATTCCTGGATGTATTTCAAGATGTTGCTCTATACCCATTATTTTGGAACTTATCAACTTGCTAAACTCATTAATATGTATTGAGCTAGCAACTGTTTTAATGTCTGTATTCGAGTTATTAAAATCACTTTGGAAAATTTAGGCTGCATTCTACTCGTTTTGATTTAATAATTATTTTGTCATTGCAGGTGAAGAAATACATTTCTGTCATGTAGACAAGGATCAAGTTGACCACTGTCCAATCAATGAAATGTTAAGTAGGGCTGGTGTGCAAGCAGTCAGTTTTCCTAAGGATCCTCGCGTTCAGAATTTATAGAGTTAGGTCTGAAACCTTTGCTATAAAAGACTTAGAGAAGTAAGCATCTGAATTAATTGCTTGCCTGGATCATTAACTTGATGTTTTTTGGTTTGTGGCATCTGAATAGGCATCTGAATAGTCAACTGACAGTTATTGCCTGCTGTCAGTGAGCTATTTTATGTGCCTGAAACAATTTGGAGAAGAAATCCTGATCTAAATTGATCCGTCCAAAACTTACTGATTTATACATATTGTGTATACTGTTAATAGTTTGTTTGGTCAGTGTTAAAATTGATTTACCCATTATGTTGCAAGGTTGTGAAAAGTGCAATTGTTTCATGTGAAAAATAATATCTTTTCCTTATCTACATTCTACTGACTTTCTTGCTGGTTTTATTCATGTATCTGGAGTAAAAAAACATATATTTATAGAGAAGACAAATTCATGATAAAAAATAAGGAAGCAAAAATTGGATATCTTTCTGATCTTTACAATATCGGCTTGGTTTGGAAAATGAAAGTAAATTTTTTTGTATTCCATTTGAGGAGTTTGCTATGTATATTTGCATTTTTTATGCCAGAATAGATTTTATAGCAAAATAGATGTGAAGAAAAAAATCAAAGCATTTTATGAGAATAATTGCGTCACTTAATGCTTTTAAAACTTGTTAAATTCCCTAAATTATAAAATTTTGTTATGACACTTAAATACCTAAAAACTAGAAAGTATCAATATTAACTGATTTTTACGTAGATTGTATATATATATTCATATATGGTTTATATAAATGGTTATATATAAATAAACCATATATGAATATATATATACAATCATACAATCTATGTAAAAATCAGTTAATATTGATACTATATATATATATATATTTATATATAAATGGTTTATATATATATATATGAATAAATGGTTGGAATTCTGCAATTTTCCAACCCTTTTGAATGACATTATTTGTACCTAATGTCTTATTAGTTTGTCTGTTTTGAAGAAAAAGTCGAGCTATTATGATTGCTGTGGTGTTTATTGTTGTTGTGCAAAAACTACAAAAAATGTAGCCCATTACTCACTTTTAAAGATATCAACACAACACTTGGAATACTTGATTATCATGACAAGACACAATTGCTAGACAAGGGGCATTATTTTGAAAGCTATATTTTTGTAGTTATGCCCAAAAGTTTTTAACTTAGAATTTTGGTAAAAATTGCTTATTAAATAGAATGATGTAAAACAGACGAGCATTGGTGCCACTCTGTGGAGCTCTTGTATTTTTTTGTATTTTCATTTGTTTATATGGTGACCTAGTTCTAGTTTATAACTGAGTTCATCTAGGGTCAGATATAACTCTATTTATGTAATTTGTATGTTACCTGATATTATAACATTGTAAAATGTTCTTTTTGTGTCCATGTTTGTCTACAGTCATATGTTTACTATTTATTTTGGGTTTTTCTACAAGGACAAATGTTTTGTCTACACAGAATAATCTGGTGCATGATAAATTATCATTTCTGCATATAGTATTGAACATTATCCGTCAGATGTCTACATGCATATCATTAATAATATCACATATTTAAGCTCATGGAATGATCCAAAAAGCAGTTTTAAAAGACCTGTGATCATAAAATTGAATGTATGTTTATATTTAGGTTTTTAAATAGAATATATTACAATTTTACCATCACAGGCCCATTACCACTGTCTGTAGAATGATCAAGCACCATCAGTTTACATTATTTCAATATTTGTTCATGTTTACTGTGACTTGAATGTATCAAAAATGATTCTAGTCTTTGACTATGTTTGTACATGTACTTTCATTCATTGTAATCATGCTATATATTTAAAATGAATCATAATTGGATGAAGGTAGGGTTTTTTTGCTTAGATGATGCGTATGATAAGTTTATCTTATAATCTTCTAAGTATGTAATAAACAAGTGCTGCTGTGTCAAAAGTTGTGTATACATGTGTACTATTGTATAGTACAATATATCGTTCTGTGTTGTTTGATAATGGTAATTCAGTTATTACTGATTTTTTAAATTATGCAAAAACATTGTGCATTATGTAATACATCATCACATTTCATCATTCAAGTTGTTGGGTATTAAATTGTACTTGTTAAGTAAAATGCAATGCTGAAGTATTTATGCTATATGTGAGCCCTAACTAGTTATCCAGATATTATACTCATGTCTATTTGTGTTTTTCTGTACCAATTTATTGTTAAAACCATATTTGTTGTATTTATTCTTTGACGATCGTGTATTTTTTGTAACTTACTTCATTCTAAACATTACATTTGTTCTTATTATTAACTGTAGTTTTACATCATATTTATTTGTATTCAAACATTGTACATCAATCATGTAATGTATAAGGACCAATGGACAATTTTTGTTAAACAGCTGATTGCAACACATCTTCCTAAAAAACATCTTCTGCGTAATTTTGGCGACAGGCAAGCCTGTGAACAAAGGCCACGCTTGGAAAAGACAAAATGTAACCTTTATCAACAGATGGCCTTTATTTCAAAGTCAGTTTGTTCTAAATAATCAGCTGCAGTTTTTCAAAGAATGGCCTTTATACGCAGGGTGGTCTTTATTTGGAGGTGGTTGCAAACACAGGTTTGACCGTACTTGCATTGCACTTTGATGATTTACACTTGTGTCTTAAATGACTGTTGGAAAAAAATAAGTGAATGGCAATTATTTTTTCTTCATTCCCAGTTTTAATGTATGTTCTGCACTAAATGGACTCATTCATAGTGACTGTAAATACATGTTGAATCATAATTTGTGGATGTCATCTTCAGAAGTTTTACTTGGCATTGACTGCATCTTTCTTCATACTCTAAATTTGTGTTTAAATTATTTAATGAAGTGTATTGTTGTGATAAATAATAATGGTATGTTTTTTTACATGCTGTATTTGTGATAATAAAATTTCATTTCATTACACATGTTTACCATTTGTTTTTGTTCGCTTGACATGTCAATATTTTCAAAGTGATCATCAAAATATCTACCTATAAATGAGAATTATTTGGATAATATTCAAATAAGAGTGATGTAACTGCGTGTATGATGTCATTTAATCATACTGAACACTTGTATGTGTTTCTTTTATTACATACTTGTGCAGTAGAAGTTCTGGATAAATTAGCTAAGAAGCAAAACTAAGTTGACACTGACACAAACAAATATACTTTTGTAGATGTTTATATATTTGAAAAAAAAAATGAAAATCTAGAACATGTGTTTAGAGTTAAAATGGCTGCATACAGTAAAGACCTGTGGAATTCAGACAAAGTAGAAAAATACTAACACAATTTTATATAACCATTATATTTGAGTAAAACTTAAAACAATTAAAATCAAGATTTCACTTTATGAGGAGGCAAGTGTTTGCAGGAATCTTTGAAAGACTGTATATCTTCTATTGGTACAGAGTTATCCTGATCAGGGTCGATCAAACACTTGACTACATGATCAGTGTCATTTGGAAGACTGTTGGAAGATTTAGCATTCTTACCAACCACCTGGAAAGAGAAAATACGCAACATAGAGTACAGAAATAGCATAACCAGACCAGATGAAATGAATTACTTGAGTAACAATCAAAACTAAGAGACAGACACCTCATTCAATTTTCCCATTTAACAACCCGGACCATCACACTTCCTGTCACATGATATTGAAATGCATAATAATGTATAGCTAACCTGAAAACTAATCTTTCTTTGGTTGTCTCCAAAATATTCCTCATTAAACCAATCTTGTACTGATTTCAATGTCAAGGTCTTTAAAATCTCAATCTGAAAACAGATAAAAAAATCAAAAACTCACAATATTTAATAAAAACTAAAATAACCCATTAATTTCACATTTCACGTAACAAATTTACAACCTAAGTATATACAGTATATATGAAATGGCAGCCAATCATCTTTAAACTTGTAATAAATCCAACTAGATCATTATTTTACCAGATGCAAAACATGGCATGCATTCATCAATACAAGTCAATCGAATGATCTGCAGATTTAAAGAAAGTAAAAAGAACAACATTACCTCTTTTTCTAGCCGATTGAACACAAATGTTTCATTAGTTATTTCACCCCAATATCTGACAGCTTCCTCTTCTAGAAGAGTATCTTCTGTCTTCCTTAATGTAATTTCTGATTCGATCTGAAATATCAAAAGATCAATACCTTTAAAAAGTTTATATAATAAAAATCTATATAATAATAAGTTCTACATAATGGAAGTTCCACATAATGGATATTCTACATAAAAAAAGTTCTACATAATAAAAGTTCTACATAATGGAAGTTCTACATAACAAAAGTTATACATCATAAAAGTTCTACATAATGGAAGTTCTACATAATGGAAGTTCTACATAATAAAAGTTATATATAATAAAAGTTACACATAATATAAAAAAGCAATTGTTAAGTTTCCTACACTACACTTGATTTCAAAATATGATTAATAAGTCATTCACATAATTGAGTACTTAATGACCTGGATAATGATAATAATGTTATCAAAAGACTAAAAAAACTTGCGTAAATTCAATCATAAACATTTCACATCGTTGTGATATATATAAACTGAGATATAATGTCAGCACTATTCATTTCAATTGATCAGTGCTTTTGTTATATAGATATTATGAAAATTTAAACATGTTGATTCAATCATCACTATTAAATAATAGATTCAGAAACAGTAGCATTTGAGGAAGAAAGCTTAATATTTAATGCATTATAAATCAAAATTATTACAGCCATTACCATGGTTTCAAATTCTTCCTGTGTAATATTGGAAAGAATGTCTTTCATCTGAACTAGAAATTGTTCTATCTGATCATCAACATACTGCATGCTGTAAAACAGACAATTCACAATAAATAGTAATTTTATTGATTTATTGAATAAATGAAATAATTAAAGTAGAAATGGCTAGTTCAAACACTTGACCCTTTACCTCATAAGCATATTTTGGGCTCTTCCAAATTCAAAGCAAATATATAAAACGTCAATTTATTTCAGGAAATTGGGTCATTTCTCTCTGACAGAGTGGAAAACATTGTGGCAAAAGAAGCCATTACTCAATACAAGTATTAAAGCAGTACACATAGTACAAGAAAAAACAACAACATTCTGCCCAAGTACCTTTTGAGGAATTGTCAACAGAGTTCATTAAACACATCCAGCATTTACCCTGCTGAAAAAAATGACCTAGTTCAATCATAGTGTAAATTCAATTTTTCATCAAACTAAACCATGTTTACTACATAATATAAGACACATTAAGCACTCAGCAGGGCTGACAAATCCACTTGTCCACTCGTAATTATGAGTAGAAATTGACCCAGGACAAGTTGAAATTGCTGTAGAACTAGTTAAAATTCTTAGCTGGTTGTCCTGCCTGACGAGTAGCCTGAAAAAAAATTGTCGAGCCCTGCTCAGGTAATACAAAATCTGTTAGATACACTCAGTCAAACAAAGGACCAGCCTACCTAAATTTATGAGCAGGATATTCTACTGTGATTCCCATGGCAATTATTCCACAAGTAAGATGGTTGATACAACCCACTGAGTATCCAAGTTGTTGTTTGGTTCTTAGAGTGTCAAAGCATGGTTCTGTCATCCTTGTCTAAAACAGATCAATCAGTCACAAAATCAGTATGAAGCATTCAATTTAAAATTTGTCATCATAACAATTTTCAGCTATTCTTCAATGAATTATAAAAAAAATGAAAACCAACAAGCAACTATTTCAGTATACATGTAGTGCATAAATAAGGATACATAACTTGAATACTTAGATCATATAAATGAAAAAAGAAGACTTTAGATACCAATTTTTTGTTTTTAAATTATATAGTTACCTCAGTGTTAAAAAAGATGAAAGAAAATAGTAACTTCAGTTTGAAGGGCTGAAAAATTACTTACAACGAGCACATCATTGAGACAACATTTGTGGAGAGATCCAGGTTGACTCTGATAGTAATTATGGACACATGACATAGTGTCCTCCGGGTTAAAACTTTGTATCTGACAGTACAACTTCTGATGAGGAATTTCTATCAAATTGTTCTGAAAACATAAGCAGCGCAGATATGAATACTGTTGAACACAACAACCCATTAACAAAGGCTGCTACATAACACATATTTGATACTATAGCAGACCAAATAGACCTTTGAAAAGAAGGTCAACATAAAGCTTAAAGACTACACTTCTTTCACTTTTTGGTGGTTTCGTATAAATGGACATAAAGTCAATACATTGGCATACATGCAACATCAAGGCTAATAAGCATTTAAGCAGAGTAATCCTGAGCACCTTAATTTTTTATTATACTAAGAAGTAACATACAAACATAGTTTATCACAGAAATAAATCCATTCATTCTCAATAGGAATTTTAGATCAGATTTAATCTGAAAGTATCTATTTTTATCATTAAAGTATAATTTTTCATGCAGCAGAGGTTTTTTTACTTTAGCGGTTCATTTAGAATGAAATAAAGATTGGTATTTAAAAACCCATTTTATGGAGGAATTACTTGTTGATTACATTTTTTACACAAAAAAAATAAAAAAATAACAAAATTGAGGATTTTACAAACCAATAATTCTTTCTCGTTGACAGCTTCAGGGCTCTTTAACCTTGACATCACAGAATCAGTCATAGTTATGGCTTCCTAAGAAAAGGAACCGACACATCAAGTAAGTGGGATTAAATCATTGTCAATAAGTTTTATCATGCTAAATCTTCACACAGAAATCTACATATTTAAAGAAATATTAACAAAAAACAAAGAAATCTCTTTTCTGCCTGTTTTAACAGATATAAATTTTCGACTTGCACTACAAATTTTAAAAATAAGAAAGAACTGTGACAAGTTTATGATATTTAGTTTATTAGAATAAAAGATAAATTGTTTAGGCTGAAATTCGGAAACCCTTAATCATATTCAAGTACAGTGAACAGCCGAATAATTAACCTTTTTAGTGAAGTTTCCTATCACTAATGATTCAGCGTGTATGTGACTCAGGTATCGCTCCATTAGATCCAAAAGGTCTTTCATAGTTAACTCATCAACGGTCCTGTATTTGTCAGCTTGAGACCAATACTGTCTCTCAGTCACCATCCAACGTAGCGATCTACAATAAGAAAACAAAGACTAGAGCTCCGCAGAGCGACAGCAGCACTCGTCTATTGTACATCATTCTATTTAATAAGCAATTTTGATCACAATTCTAAGTTGAAAAGGGGCATAACTCCAAAAATACAGCTTTCAGAATAATGCCCTTTGTCTTGCAACTGTGCCTTGTCATGATAATCAAGTATTCCAAGTGTTGTGTTGATACATTTAAAAGTTTTGAGCAATGAGCTACATTAAAGATTTTGCATGTCAACGATGACAATGACACAGGGTTCTTAATTGCTTGACTTATTCTTCAAAACAAATGAGCTAAAAAAGCCGTTTTTCTTAACAACACATTTGTAAAAATGTATAGAATAATGATAACTACTGTGTAAGAACACTGTTATATTTTAATATAAAATAATTACAAACAAGTTACCACGAACATAGAACTCTTCAAAAAGGACATTTCCAAACAGAAAAACAAAAGGAAAATTAACCAATTAAAACCTGAAAATACATTAAGGAGTTACCTGGCTGCTGTAGATGGCTTCATAATATCATTATGATAAGTTTTCTTCAGTTCTGATTTCATCGCAACAAAAAGCTCAGGTGAACATTTGAAGTTTAAAATAACGTCAAATACAAGCTGTAACACTTCCTGAAAGTATTGTATGTGGAGAGTATTAAAACAAAGTGTTAATTTAGGTAAATTGATTCAGTGGTTTGAGTTTAATAAGGAAACACCAGGTGTTAAATTTCTCCATCAACAAAAATGAAGAAAACATAAAACAAAATGCATTCAACACAAGAAGAAGAATATTGAAACAGAAAAATTCCGTAATAAACATGACAAATTAGGACTCATCTCACATGCCTTTATCTATCAGTCAAATTGTATCAAATTTGTCCAAAAATCGTTTTTTATAATATTACATTTATTCCTTTATAATAAGGTAGAGTCATTATCAAAACGAAATCTCAGGGATATACTGAAACTTGGTTCAAAATTTGAGATCGTTATACATGTAATAATAATAATATTGTGGGTTTTAATATGGTGGTGGTCGCACAGTAAGGTTGAAGTGTATAGGATAAAAATGTCTTACTGTACCTGTATTTTGTGATTGAATCCATCCACTTCAACAATCATACCTGTCTGGCTTGTGTCTACATGGCAACCAATCCTAACATTAATAACAATCATAAAGTCATTTAATATGGACTTGGGAAAAGATATAATGATTTGACCAGTATACACAAAATTTTGAACCGGTGAAAATTTGAAGATTTTTTATCAGTTTATCAGTTTAACAGTAATTAAGTATTTCATAGCAATATGAACTTTTAATGTCACTTTGGACTAAAACGTGTGACCTGGCTGATTAGAAATTACAGATGAATCAGTGAGTATTAAATCTTCTATCAAAAACTGGCTTACTTGCTAAAGACTCAATAACAAATTGTTCTTAATTTATACCTTGACAAGAACTTTCATCAAAATGTTAGTTTTTTTTAGGAACAGACATTTTAATGTTTAATTACAACCATAACTATTTTCAGCAATAGTTTTACAAGAAAGATAAAAAGACAAATGAAATACGCATACCTGTATCCAGCCATAATAGCAGGATATGTTGGTTCTGAGATATTCTGGTTCAATATTGCAATAAATAAATCTAACAAAGTAGAACTGAAAATATACAGAAAATTCAATTAGTAGGTTAAACCTACCAATCTAACTGTTTAACTGCCAGCATACACAAAGATGGGTTTTCAACATACCGTAATTGAAAATATTCCATAGTTTAGACGAAATTTTAAATTTTTCGGTTCATATGTAGTAAATGCTCTCTAAACAAAATGTCTGACTGGAAGTGTCAGTGGTTAGAACAAATCTAAAGAATAAGTCAGAGATACAAAAGCAGCACAAGAAATACATGACACAATTACCTCTTCAAACTCTCCCAAACAACAGGACTTTTCAAATGCATGTATATAAACCCTGTAAACAATAGCACAGAATGCGTTCATTAAACAAATATAGGTGTACAAGTGAAACAAGACACAAAAAAGTACACAAACAAAACAAGACAGACAAATTAGAGAACAAAAACACATATATCACAATAAGTACATCAAATTTCTATCAAATCAAATCAAATCAAATCAAATGAAAGGTTGAAATGTCTGCAGAGGCAATTTATACAAACCACGACAACGTAAAGTTTAAAATTGAAGTGAATGGTACAATGTAAAGTTAGATGTACCTTGGTACTGAAAGTCATATAATAAAATTAGCCATGCTGGTAAATAAACCATTTTTTCTAGATCTAAATGAAGAATAACATCGGAGGACTGATAATATATAATAATAACACCATACCTTTTGGAACATTAAATTTTGTATCCTTTTTGTAGTAGAGTTTATGACTAGAAGCAGATGACACAAGCTGTGGAACTGAACACAAATCCTCCTTAGCAACCTCTTTCAATGACATGTCAGTAGCTAAAGTACAGAATGAAAATACAGTAAAACTTTGTTTTTATGAGCATTGATATTACAAGTACCTGACTTATTTCAAAGAGTTTCCGTCAATATTTGTTATTGGTTGTGAATAATTTTCAGCCAACAAATAAATACCTCGTTATTACGAGCACAACATTTATCTCTAGCAGTTAGTCTGTTCTGATGACTCCTTGAGATGACAAGGTTTTAATGTACATGAGAATAGACTCAAAAAACAAATTTAACAAGACAGGTATACTGTCAAGCATCTTGTTGTTGTATAACTAGTTTGAATGTAATAAACGCTTATTTGTAATACAAACTACTAGTTTTATTGTCTATCTGAATGATGTACTGCACTACATTAAGCTTCTACAGCAAAAAGTACAAAAATACCAATAAAATATTTCAGTACTCAAATTTTGAGATAATATTTGAAATCAACTACATTGTACAACTATTCTTGCAACAGTGTAGACTGTACATATTTAAACAGTATTTTTCAATTAGGACCATTGTTTCATGTACTCTAAACATATTTTTCCATTATATAGTGGGGACTTAATCAAACTTAAATACAATAAAATCTTAAAAATGAATCCTTTAAACAATATATCCAAAGAGAAAATTAATTGCATTCTCATTTAACTTATCTACTTTGGAAACTATGGTAACCAAAATTTGGCTGATTTATATTTATTTTATACTACATGTACTAAGCTGCACACAGGTGAAATTAACCCTTTGCCTCATAATACAACATTTCCTCGCATCTAAAGCAGACGACTTTTGAAAACATTAAAAAAGAAGCCATTCCTTGTAATCTTTTCCATCTGTCAGAGAGAAATAAACCAATTTTCTTCAATAAACTGATGATTTGTATATATACTTTAAATTTGGAAGAGTCCAAAATATGCTTATGAGGCAAAGGGTTAAATAAAAATGACAGTTAACTTCCTCTGGGGCTAGAAATGGGCTAAACATACAAAAGCATCAGTAGGCTTAGTCAAGATCTTACCGATGAAGTTGTTTGGTTTCGGCAAGAACAGCTCATCACATGACTTAGGGTCTGAAAAAAATAAAATCGGGTAGATATAACATAACATATACGTAACCAACAAATTCAGGCAAACATATAAAATGACAAACAATAATACTATACAAAACATTTATTAACTTGTTTCAGATTTCAAGTGTGAGCTATTGAAAGCAAAAGTTGTGAAAAACAACAAAACATAAAGCACAACAGGGAGTTTGAAATGATTTCTAGTCAATTGGAGTTACTAGGGGAGTAACAATACAGTAAAAACTGTATTGCAATATTAACCGGTATATCGGTTAACCATTACACCCTACGAGTTGCAAACAAGACCTAGCCATTGAGATTCTACTGTATCAATAAATGTGACCCACCTGACCAGGATTGTATCATTTCTGATGTTATATCTTCCACAGTGTACTGTGAGCCAAACCAATCCTCTTTCAATGGACAATCTTTCTCAGTATAATTAGTCGAAGTTATCATAATGTTACAGTTATTTACAGTTAGATGACTCATACAATCTTTTATCATCTGAAATATAGAAGACCTTTGTTTCCTCAGTGCCAAAAAGCAGGTGCGCAGAAATGAGCCGGAATTTGAACATTCTTGTCAGCTACTTTTACAAATATACAAAAATCTAGAACTTTTAGAGATAAACACAAGTGTAGTTTTATATCAGGAGATAAAATCTATGACCTGTTCATCATATGTATACAACAATTTGTGTCCAGTGAGATAATCCTCTGGTGGATATAGCTGCATATTATCACTTAACTTCTCAACATAAACTGTAGGATCACCCTGTAATATACAGCATGTAGAATAACCAACAATCTTCTAACAAGAAAAAAAGTATAAAAAATCATTATTTCACAGTTTACCTTTAATTTCTAAAATTTAAATTGGACTTAATAAATCATCTTAAGGATTTCTCCACCTATACAAATGTTCATAATTTTGAATTATTTAGACCTAGAGTAATAATAACTCTAATAACAACAATAGCATTTTAACTTATATGGAAAACAAAAAATTACTTTTTCTTTCCATCTGAATTTTGTCTCTTCAACTTGTTTCAATTCATCATAAAACCACCTCTGTGGTCCTGCTTTCTTCAGTAAATCAATATAAACAAATAGCACTTTTACCACCTGCAAATAAAGGGTTCATATACGATTTGAGCACTTTTACGACCTAAAAATAAAGGGTTCATATACGATTTTAGCACTTTTAGTACCTGAAAATAAAGGGTTCATATACGATTTTAGCACTTTTACGACCTAAAAATAAAGGGTTCATATACGATTTTAGCACTTTTACCACCTGAAAATAAAGGGTTCATATACGATTTTAGCACTTTTAGTACCTGAAAATAAAGGGTTCATGTCAGATTTAAAACACAGGTTTGGAAACTTCAGGAAAAGTTTCAGCGATTTGTCTATGAGTACATCACCTAGCATAGCAAAGTCAGCTTCATATCTAAGGAAGTAACTTTTTGACTAAACTTTTTTTGCTGCATTAAGTTACAAATGATATACACCTGTCAAATAATGAAAACGTCACATAACCATAAAAGTGTTCAATTTCACTTACAGTTCAATACGCAATGACTATTACAAATTATTGTATACTAAATGTCAACAAATGTAAAGTACATTGGGTATTGAACACAGAACGATCCTTAATATTACATTGTAAACAAGACTCAGTCACAGAACGAAATCAGACAATGGCAGAGAATAGACAGAATTAAAGAAATGTAGCAGTAACGTATAGCCTACCTCTTCCCAATGATTCAAGCCTTCATCAGTCAAAGTTACACATACATCAAAACCTGACCATGTTGTATTCATATCATAACCCTCCCCGGTGTTACCTCCGAGAAGTTCAACAGCCCACATTCTGTAAATTAAACAATTTATCAGGGACTATGAACATATTTATTACCTAAAAAATATTAAACTTGATATTCAACGTACTAAATAGAAATTAATTAACTCAATTAAATAAATGAAAAAATAGCATCAGTAACATGAAATGATAGGGCTATAGAAAACTAAACTGAATATTATGTATTGATGACCAACAGACAAGGTATTAAGAATATTATACAAAAAAATCCTGTTTTTAGATAAAATCATACATTACTATCACTTTGAGCGGCTGTGCTGAACATATGGGGATAAAAATGAGCCTAAAAATTATTCAAATTACCTCTTTTTCAAGTAAGAATATATACTGCCCTCTCCTTCATGGTTCACTAAATTTGATATATATTCAAGAGGTTTTGTTCTGAAATAATACAGAAACACAGCATGTTGTTTCTTCAGTAGTGTATTATCTATACTGTTTTTAGCAGAGTATTCAAATAATACAGAGAGAGATTCCCAAGAAAACAATAAGTACATTTTACTGTCTAACAAATTGCTCATCCAAACTTTGGCACAAAATTCTGATATATTGGAAAGCAAATCTCACAATTATAAAAATGACAAAATTAGTAAACTCAATGTTTCTTTGGTCTAAATAAACTTTCACTTCCAATGAAACTTGCCTATAGAATCTTTGAAGTGGTGGTAACGGCCATGTTACGTACAGTTTATGAGTCTTCTCAACAGGAACCACTGAAAAGTCATAAGACTACATCAGGAAGATGTGTAATAATGCTTCATACATAATAAGTTACCCATTAATGACATTAATAAAACTAATCAAAGTAGTCCATTAGCATAACTACAGTACAGTAACTTCATATTAAGGTTAAATCTCAGGGTTTTTTTTGTGGCCGTTTTGATGACCAATATTTGGTCACATTCCCAATGGCAAAAAGTATGTTTTTCCCAACTGCAAGATGAAAATTCCCAATTCAAATGAGAAAAAAAAAATTATCTACATCAGTTCAAATTTTCATTATTTCTAAACTATTCAAATAACAAAGTTATCAATACATAAAGACAAAAATAAACATAATATTTGTTATTTTTAGTTTTATTTTTTATACAGTGTGACTTTTTCCAAAATTTGTCCAAAATGTTTAAAAAATTCCCAATTCCGGGGGTCAGGTCATGTTTCCAAAATGTTGAAAAAACCCTGAATCTAATGGTCAAATGACACATGCACACTTCAAATTAAAACAAACAACTGTACATTATAAAACAGTTACCTTTATATACTTTTCTAAATTCTGGTGTGTTGAAAGGCTCAGCGTGAGTACTAAACGTAAGCTGATCTTCCTTACTGTAAAGTTATGACAATATAAATAACGATTGTTATTCAAAGCAAACAAAACATCCATAACTACTACAGTACAACCTCTCCAGAGCGGCCCTCCCTTGAGCAACAACCTCCCTTCAACAACAGCATGCTTTTTCCCCACTGTACGATTTGACTACTTATTTAGCTTCTCTAGAGTGGCAACCTCTCAACAACGACATAATTTTGCGTCTACCAAAGTGTGTTGCTTTGGAGAGGTTACACTGTAGTATACATTTCACATAGGAGTTTAACGTGGCTCCACCAGCCAGGTTCATTAGGTGACTTTTCAGTGGCCGATGTACATTTCCCAAGTTAGATCAAGAAGAATAGGAGAAAAAGGGAGAAAAAAATCAAATGTAAGTATGAAATCCAGTCTTGCGATTCAATACATAAGCTTCACAGACAAGGAAGACAAAGATGACATAGAAATATCTAGTAAATCAAACAATCAATTGAGGTAAGAAGAAAACAGTTTATTATTACAAAATATACTAAATCCTACATTGCTTTTTTCATAGTATTCATAGCATAAAACAGATGGTATGGATATAAAAATAAAAGAAAATCATAAGTACATTAAAATTTAATAATTATCACAATGGACAATTGATAACCGTCCAACCACATTTTTTTGTGGATAGCATAAATTCATGTATTGTACAGAGAGTATCATTATATGTAATGTTTATTGAAACAAGTTTCCTAATGTATGCAGTATCACTGTGTGATTATATATATGTATATATATATATAATTACTCACAGTGTATGTAACATTTAAAGATAAACTACATAAAACTTACTTATTATGTACATCACTAAAACTTTCCCTAACCCACGACTCCAGGGTATCCAACTTATCTGAAATCATAAATTTATTCTAAGCAAAAAACACAAAATTACTGAATTTAAAAAACAAACAAACAGCAGTACATACAAGTTGACAGCAATACATACAAGTTGACAGCAGTACATACAAGTTGACAAAATTAATCCCCTTGAGCATTCACAGATTACTTTAAATCCCTCAAATTTCAATCTATAAATTTGATGTCTAAGGAATGGCAAACATGCACAGACTAATAGATAATTTTCCAACAACAGACCACTGCACATTCTGCAGTATCGTAACAAATACAAAATACAACATGCCAGCTATTACACCATAAAGTACTCTAAAAATATCTAAAAATGTTGACATAGATATAGAAGATATATATTTGATACCAACAATTGTATAATACCAATACAATAGTAAACACAGAAAAACAGATGACAAAATACGCAGTATTACGTTTAGTTTATTGGTGTTTTACGGCGCATTGACATCTAAAGTCATGTAGCGCGCATCAAATGATAAGGAAACAATGATAAGTCAGTTAACAAGATATTACGTTTAGAATGAACAGCTAGTGTCATATACTGGGCGGTGTAATTCCTCACAAAGAACTCTCTCAGCCTACCATAGACATCAACACCTTTTTGTTCTGGTGTAGTTTTCAAACTTTTTAAGTTACCTAAAATCAAAAACAATACAAAACTTTGAAACATTTCAGTGTGGGTATGGTATCAGTCAGACATCTAGGTCACTGAAATTATTTAGTTGTACGTATATGAGAATGAACAAAATACAACAACAACTACAATCTTATGTTCCAACTTTTTGATAACTAAACTATTCAATTCCTTGGCCAGTTCACATATTTTCTTAATTTTACACATGCTGAAGATATTTCATGCACATTCCAGATGTCTGTACATATAATTCATCAATGAACACTATTGACAATGTATACTATTAATAATGTACACTATTCACAATGTACATTATTGATGATGTCAGAAGAAAGATGAACTCCTACATCTAATGCATAATAATAATGAATCGTGGAGTTAAAGTAATGATATAAATGAAATGGAATGATTTACCTAACAGAAATTTTGACATAGGATGACCCCTCTTAGCTGTTGATACTAAAATCTGATTAAGTCTATCAGAATCACTAGGAACTCTCTCCTGAAATTCTAAAAAAAAATAATGACATTAACCGACAAATAGATCACAGGAAGTAAGTCCACTACAGCCGAACTTTTCTAATCCAGCCCCTTTAATCCGGTAATCTCCTTACTCAGGACCACTAAGTCAACACTGATCAATTAACTCAATATCTTACATAAAACGTCCATATAATTTGTTCTTAAAATAAACACCTGTCTTACATGAAAACTCATCATATAATCTAATTTATACCTTTCTCCCAGAGTAGACAAGGCTGTATTAGAGGTTCCAATGTACATTTTTCAATTAAAATGTTAGTAAGTTATGTTTAGGATAGGTATAAGACACATACCATATAAATGGCACACATGACTAAAATTACAAAGAAAGCAATAATTACAAATAAATAAATTGCTCTAATTAAACCCAATTAAGCATCCCGTGTCCATTTTCTTAAATAACAAAAATACACCATGTTAATAAAATTGTGGCCAAAGAATGGCCTACAAACGAATTAATCTAAATCTTACTAACTGTCGTTTTCATTTGCAAAAAAAATAATGCATTCTAGAAAAATATACAGAAATAATCGGCATATAACACATCAATACAGAGACATACCACTATCAACAGCTTGTATCTCTCTGTCCACACTGTCCTGTAGAAGTAAGGGAGCCACAAAAAATTGAGCAAATTTATCCAAAGACTTGCGGTAATATTCTCTCTCTACTTCGAAATAGAAACACGTCTGAAAAAATAATACACAGAATTATCAGACATCTAAAACAAATACAACAAACTATATGATAATGCCTAGGGCTTTTTTTCACAGGTAGTAGAAAGAGCCTTTTTCTTAAATTTGGGGAAAACGACACAGAATTTTTGCAAAAAAGGGAAAGAAAAAACTTCATTTTACCAAATTTTAGGAAAAAACTGCATGATTTTAAAGATTTCTCCTGAGGGGAAGATGCCTATAAACGGCTCCTTCTATAGAAGGAAAAACAATCAAGTTCATCATAGATCATCATCATTGTATTGCTTTCATAACATATAAAATCACTTCTTGTTAGATGTGCTGACAATTAATCAACTCTGTTGGTAGAGTGAAGCCCAACTAATTTAGAGTTCACAAGTCTTAGACACTAATAAGGCACATATTAGTACAGACGAATGGACTGAATGTATTCTACCCAACTTTTTGTTTGCCCCTAAATCACATTGCATACAGAAAAAATTCTGATGCTAGTGATGGAACAGGTTTTGACCCTTTGCCTCATAAGCATATATTGGACTCTTCCAAATTCAAAGCTACTATACAAATTTCAAAACATCAATTTACTTGACAAAATTCGGTTATTTCTCTCTGACAGAGTGGAAAACATTGTGGCCGAAGAAGCCGTAACTCATTACAAGCAATGGCTTCTTTTGTCACAATGTTTTCAAAAGTCGTCTGGTTCAGATGCGGGGATATGCGATACTATGAGGCGAAGGGTTTATTAGTTTTAACCCATAGAACAAAAACAAGTTCTCATACATAAAGTTTGTGTAGTAATGCTCTGTCAATCACAGTCTGGAGAGAGTGGTAGGATCAACTAGCAACAACAAAAACAGAAATGCCCAAGAGTGTGTGTATTAGAGTCCCCACCTATAAGAGGTGAAACAATTTACTACCTAAGCAAATATTACTTTGTGACAAAAATTGAAATCCATTCACACTCTGATAGCTATAGGAAGGAAGATTTTGCAAGAAAATTTGATGTCTAAAAACAAAGATACGAAACATCAATATAAAAACATGTTACAAGTGAGGGAACTGCCATGAACTAGCTTTAACTCTGGGAACAAGAACTAGTTTTCTCACTAAATACAATCATTGGTTTCAAACCATACACAGCAATACTAAATGACTGTCAATAGAAAAATAGCATATATGTTACCAACCCTCTCATGATCGGTCCAGGCATTAGTATGTCCTCCATGTTTTGAGAGATAATCATCAAAATCATTCTCCTTTGGATATTTTTTACTGCCCATAAACACCACTGAAAGTTAGAAAATTCTATATGAGATACTGGATAATACAGTCATATGTGATGACTATGATGAATTACACACTGTTTTATGAGATATCTAAAAAATATCAATCTTACTTTAGTATGGCCATAAGGCCTAAGAACTATTTGTTTCTGGTTACATGCCCCAAAAATATGGGCCAGTAAGTAGGAATTTTTTTATTTTATTTTTTTTACATATATATCAGCGACACTGTATAGGAATATGTGTGCCGTAATAATAATGAGTTGTGAAAATTACAATATAAGCACTACTATTTGGATGCCATACAAACATATGAGTCGGCAGGTAAAACATTAGTCAGATGGGTAACTGGAAACAAACCTTTCTTTTTTTTAGGCCTGATGTTCAAAAATATCAGTGAGTTTGGTACAACCAAAATAAGTTGTCTGAATTTCACTCTAATATTCATCAGTACATAAAAAATAAAAATCTTCAATATTTTTAAACCATTTGAATGTCAAATGTTCAGGAAGATATAGAAATGATATATAGAAAACATTAGATTCACAAATCAGAGTGTGACAGTACAGGTTAACAACACAAGTAAATATCAACCAAAGCACTAAATTTTTAATAACATATATGCAGGAAAACTAGCAGCAGAAAGACTAGATGAATTAAAAATCTCAGCACTGACTCTGAAATAGCACATAAAAGAATTTTCTATATAAACTAACATGTATCCCTAAATTTTCCATTATTCTGAGCTAAAATGCAAGATTAACGTCAATGTTTTTTAACGGAATGATTAAAAAGGTTTTAAAAATGATTAAAACAACTCACTATGCTCTAGAAAATGTGCAAACCCAGGAATATCATCAGGATCAGAAAAACTACCAACACCAATACACAAAGCTGCAGCTGACTGAAAGGCAACAGAAATAATAAATAAACAACATTTTTGAAATTTACAGTGCAACCTCTCCAGAGTGGCCCTCTCTTGAGCACCCTTCAACAACAGCATGATTTTTTTTCCGCTGCACGATTTAACTATAATTGTAACTTTACTAGAGTAACAACCTCTCAACAACAACATAATTATTTTGCTTCTCCCAAAGGATGCAGCTTTGGAGAGGTTTTACTGTATATACATATGTTCATTAGTCCTTCAGTAGGTTCAGAATTTGAAAGAAGAATTTTCATACTTCTGTTTTCACAGAATCTTAAACAATTTCTTCAGCATCAAAATTAGAAAATTTATCTAATGAAAAATTGAAATGGCCGCTTGTAGTTTACTTATCACTCAGAAAAACTGACCCTCTTTTGGATATGTACCAATGTACAGAGTTAGCAGAAGACTTGCATTTCTAGAATAACAACAACAAAATAGAAAAAATGAACATACAAGGTACTGGGCTCTCAATCTCCCAAATTTGGGGCTGAAATTCAGCCCCATTCCCTCACCTCTGGAATGTACTTTTTCCCCTATTTTTGGTAAAAATCCCCCCACCAGAGAAAAAAAAATAAAATTTTAAGCAGGTTATGTTATATTAATTAGGCTTTTGAAATTCCCCCTTGAACTGAAAATGACGTGAAATTTCCCCCTCCCAGCCCTCCCTGGGGCCAGTCCCCCAAATGAGAGAGAGAGAGAGCCCTGAGGTGTCTAGGGAGCAGGGTCTCTCTCTCTCTCAACCATTTTCTTTATATCAGAAAATAGCCAACAGTTTCTAACCATGTCATATCTACTATAAACCTCACACTTGTATATTTATTATCACCTTTTTTTCAGGACTTGAATCATCTTCTTCATCGGACATCTCATCAACTTCCATGTCACTATCTTCATCTTCTAAAAAAAAAAAAATCTTAATTACTTTATATTATTAACAATACCTCAAGAAATATTGAAATTAAGTTAGCATCCTAACATTGTCATGTATGCTTAAACACATGGACATTTTTACACCACAGCTAAAATCATACAGTTCACTATGTTTAGCACTTAATAATATGAAAAATTAAACATTTTGTAGAAAACTATCTTCTAAAAATAAATTCAAAGCAGAGAGCAAGGGCAGATTATCACTTATGTGGATTCAAGAATTTTACTTGCTGCATTTAGGAAATTATGCAATATTCAGTATGAATTTAAAAAATGTGAAAAACAGCATCTTATTCCAGTGTTACTATGGTTCAAAGGACTTAAATTTTTATACATTTTTCAGAGTTCTGCAATTCAATTCTGTATTAAATTACATGGAAGGAAATTGACCATAGCAGACAAACAACTGTGAACTTTTGTAGCATTTTTTAAAACTAAAATAATGATTTGCCATCAAGTATTATTTTTACGAAATCTGAAAAATGTACCTGAGTTGTCAGATGTCATTGACTCATTCTCTGAATCAGATTCTTTCCCCATATCTTCATCTTCATCAAGATGTTGGTCTTCACCATCTAAATCTGATATCAATAACGCTCTAAGTCCATTATCTAGATGTATCAATCTGTACAAAAAATAAACATGAACTGAAATGTTAAATAATCAAAACATTGAATTACAGTTACCATTTTAACAGCAGCCACTCTCAACACATTAGTTACATATAGCTAACAAACATTCGAAATAAAATCTGACTTTGCACAAGTATTTAGTCCATCCATGAGATAACTTTGGTTCAACAGTCTGACAGAATACAAAATAAATTATTAGTTTACATTAAACAATACCAAATTTCTTACATGATATTTATAACAGAGCCACATTCAACTTCAAAGTAACTATATGTGTAGATGAATTGCACATTATTATTTCCAGACAAATACAATGAAACATTGCTCAACTTTTATGATCATATGTAGTACTGTTAATATTGTCCATTGATTAAGAATTTCAGACAATTTACAACATAAAACAATCTTACCTGTATTCTCTTTTGTCATTTAATGACTTCACAATACCCACAGAGGGTTTAGAACTAGAAGCCATATTTTGAACTCCCCTAAAGTTTTGCAGTTGCACTTTCTTCTTCAGGTAAGTGGTTCTTCTTAGATGTCCAGTTGTCTGAATGATGCAGCGAAATTTACATCCAAACATCGATCCTACTTAAACTCACCCTGAAATACCACAGAAAAATACCATTTTTGAAATTGTGAGTGTCATATAGAGACACTTAAGCCTGTGACCTTGATTCAGACTGAAAATGCATGTGAATTGACAGTCATGTAAATATTATCTTTAGTTGGATGGGAGGCATGCAGCAGTTTTAATACATGGTAACAGTAATTCACACTGATCAATCAGACGTCAGTGGAATTATGGTCTTTAAAAATGTTTTGAAAACCAGTAACGCCGAGATCAAATTAGGAGTATAACCATGCAAACAGCAAACATTAAATACCTATCATAACATATAATATTTCGTTCCATGATCTATACAAAAAAATTGTTAATCACTTTTACAATGCACAATGACACATGGACTCAGTCTTTGACGTTCGCGAAAACAGATGATAGAAGGGTATATTTACATGACAACTACATGAAATTAACAGAAAACCCCTATTTTGCAAATAAAGAATAGAAAACTGACATATTTTAGCAGTGAAAAGTGATCAATCGCCTCTTGTGTTTCAAAATTTACTAAAGTATGTTTTATTCCGTACATATGACTTTTGTCCGAAACAAACAATCTTGCCAGCAGTCGGAATGTTTCGTACTTTTTCGTCCACACCGAATTGCGCACATAAATAATACCGCGGGGTTTGATTTTGTTAAGTAAATAAGTTCCATTGGCAAAACGCAAATGCTAATTTTAGTAGTTTGCAATCAGTAATTTTGGTAATATATTAACACGTTAACTGCTTTATTCTGGCTAAACTCATTTTTGTTTTTTTTATTGGACAGCTCTCCGCGGAATCTTGCAGATCTGAAAAATTTGGACGGAAAAGGCAGAATACGAGCATCTTCTGTATCTACATTTTAACTGTTGATGGTACGTTTCCAAACTGTCACATTTAGGCCAAATATGTCTCTGCATTCTCATTTACGTAAACCAGACACCTGACTTTTACCCCTCGTTGGGACTTTGTGTTGGTTGATTAGAACTCTTCTCCAGATTCAATGGCATATGTTACATGCTTCTGAAAACATTTCTAGATCTGTGGATTGGTCGGTTAGTATGGTCATAGCTTTTTGTGCATTTTATTAGTTTAATTCATGTGGTTCTTCTATTTTTGGGGTTTGTTTCATTTTTCATTTGGCTACGTTCACATTGGGATCAGTCTTATGACATCTTTAAGATGGTTGCTGCTTAGAATAGAAAGTTGCTTACATTTTGTCTCCAGATGGGAACATTTACTGAAACAATAATGTATGTATTTTTCTTTACAGGTAATCAAAAATGAGTAATGGCAAGGATGTTATAACAATTTCTGATTCTCCTTGTTCACCACGAGCAAGCAAAGTAAGACATTGTTGGAAGGGAATGTTAATTAGTTTATTTATCTATTAAGTACTTTCAGTTCTTCCTGTTTTGGTTTATTCCATTCACTTTGGTTCATATTGAGACCTTTTTCTTATAATACAGTGATTTTTTTTGCAATTTTGCAGGGGTGTAGCAATGAGCCGGAAAACGGAAAATCAACCGGCTATTTGAGCATTCCTGGTGGCTACTTTTTCTGAAACGATGGTCACATACTGCATTGTACCTCCTGATGCCCCTTTTACTTTTAGTAGCTTATTATCTTCATGACAACATTTCTACACCCCTGACTAAACCAGTGTAATGTCATCTCTCAGAATTTCTTATCGTAGAACATTGCAACTTGACTTATTTCTAAAAAGTATGAAATGAAAATTCTGTCCAGTCACTGTAGAAGATGTTTTAAAATTTGATTTATTAATAATTCCCAAAATGGAAAATTTGTTGAGACATGGTCTGTATATATTTTCATTTTCAGAAAAATAAATTGGGCAATGACAAGGATTTTATACTGATTTCTGATTCCCCTTTAACTCCAAGAGCAAAAAAGGTAATACATGTATATTATTTGAACAGAATTTAAAACCTTGATAATGAGACCTTGATAATGTACAAATGAGCTGGAAGCTGGAAAAATCAACCGCCTATTTGATCATTCTCACTGGCTACTTTTTCCCCATGAGGGCGTTGCTCCTTTGCCCACTACTGGGGGACACCTCAGACCTCTTCTACTTTTAGTAGCTTACCAGCTTCATGAAAACATTTCTGCATCCCTGATGAAACCACCTTTGTGACCTAAAAATTGGTCATAATAATGTTTCAATATCAAGGGAGTTATTGATTATAAGGTAGTTATTGAAAGCTTGTCCAAAAGTAAGTGATCGTTACTGCAAAGTGGTCATAACATTGAGGTGGTTGCAGTGTGAGGTTTTACTGTATTTCAAAATTCAAATGTGGTATTATTGATGTATACAAGATATTAGAATATTAGAATAGACTCTGAATTGTTTGAAATGTATTTGTTTATCCCTTAAAAGGATGGATGTTAAGAACAGATCCAAAATGGAATGTTTATATATTGATTACTCTTAGCTGCATTAATGTATACATGTACACATTACAAGTACTCTGTCCTAGCTAGATGATATTTAAGATACACATTCATACTTTATACATGCCTTGAAACCACCATTGTTTGATGGCATCAACTGAACATTACAAATATACATACACATTGTCTGTCAAAATTTAGTGGATATACTTAACTTATATCATTATTGTGTACATTTACCTTATCTTACAAATTGGCTCATTGTCCAATCAGTGCATCAACATAAGGTTATGCTCTGTATGTACAATTACATGTACAATTCTTGTTGTTTGGATGGCCAGTGACTATGCATAATACAGTCAAACCTCTGTAAACTTTTGACCACCACTGAATAAAGACCACCCTGTGAATCAATGCCATTCTTTGAAAAAAACGTCACTGATTATTTAGAACTGACCCCCAAACAAAGGCCATCTATCAATAAAGGCCACATTTTGTCTTTCCCCAGGGTGGCCTTTGTTCACAGGTTTGACTGTATATCCCTTTTATGTCATTTTATGTTAATTATAATTTTCATGAAGATCTAATTATCACTATTTTGTTACAGAGGAAGTATGAGACAGAATCAAAAGATTTAAGTCCAGTACCAAAGCATCCCTTACTGGAATCTATTGCTCACAGATTTAAACACAACAGAGATGAAAGAGAAGCCAAGGTATATCAAAGCATTTTCCCTGCTGCTCTACTAGTGTCAAATACCTTACTTGTAACATGTGTTTAGTGATAAAAATCCTGGATAAAAATTCATTTAACTGAGTAGATTGGTCTGAAAACATTGATTGTTGTCTTCTCACAAGGTTTCTGTCCATATAACAGCCTAGTTTTTTATGAATATGTATGTATTAATCAGTTCTCTAATGAGATCAGATCTTTTATTTATGATCTAATTACTCATTTACTGGTATGAACTTTCTATAAGCAAAATAGACTAAATAAATATGAAGAAATTCATTTTTGAAAAATTAGTGTATCACAGCCTCCTGATAGATATTGACATCAAAAGCATCAGGTTTTCTTCTGAATGCGTTTATTTATTTTCTAATTGATGGTTCATTGTGTTTTGCTTATTGTAGGTTGCTGAGTTTCATTCAAAGCGTGAGGCTGAAAAAGTTCACTCCGAGTATTTGAAAAAGTATGAAACCAGTCCATATGAACTTGCCAGAGCAGGATATGCAGCTGGTCACTGGGCGAAGAAAAATGGTATTATGCATTATGTGGTATCAGGCTTCTCTCCTTAATTGTCTTTAGAGGTTGTTTAAACCTGATCATAATTAAGATTGCAATTATCAATTCATTGAACAATTAATGTGAAGGTAATTATCAGCAATATGGCTGTACATCACAGTTATATTTCTCCTTTGCATATATTCCATTGGTCTGGAAAAAAAATACTGAGCAAAATTTAAATATGTGTGTATAGTATGTTGTTTTTTTTCCTGTATCTGACGTGGGGTTTTATGTGGTACCACCTTATTTGTGATTGTATTGGATCGTTTAAATTTAGTGAATTATGATGTGTATCAGAGTTTATTTGGGAGCATATAAGAAACCTGACTGACATAGTTCCTCATGTTTGCAATGTTTACAAACATTCATATATTAATGAGCCATTGGCATCTCTTTAAAGTTTTGCATTCTGATCACTAGTTGAAGGAATGACAATTTATTCACTGAATCCTTGTAAAAGCTTCACTCTTGGTTGAAATAAGAAAAACATAACAATGAGATTATTGAAAAAAAGTCACTAATCTGGAGTACAACCCCTTTAAAATCATTTAAATTCTTAATAAATTATTATATTTTCAGGTATGAAAGTTGAAATGCCACGTACTGCTCAGAGTCCTGTTTCAATCAATTCAAGACGAAGGTCTGCTGTAAAACGAGACAAGCCTTTTGTATGCTCACCAGTTGCTCTCTCTGATAGTCCTGAAGCTAAAAGAATTTCATTAGAGTCTGATTCAAACAATGTCAGTACATCTATGCAAGAATCTGTATGTCCTATCCTTTACTGTGATGCACGGTTCACCTCTGTTGCAAAACTTGAACATCATATGAATTTATTTGAACATTCGCCATGTAACCCATGCAGGCTGATCAAAGATGGGAAGCTGAAGCCGGATCCTTGTTGCTACAAGTGTCCATCTTGTGACCTAGAATTCTCATCATTTGGTTATTGTAAGGATCACATGAAAGCTGAGAACCACTTAAGTTTCATGCCACCTCTGTTAATTACTGCATTCATGTGTGCTCAATGTCTGCACATGTTTGATACATTTGAAAATTGTTTGGTGCATATCGAACAAAGCAGGCATTTCTCTGTGTGTCTTCCTTTTGAAGGTGAGCATACTTTTATATAATCTTATTTTTACCTTAGCTTTTTTAGACATTAATGATGCATCATTTGATATTTCATTTTATCAACTGTTTTTAACCTTTTGCCTCATTGTACTGGATTTCCCCGCATCTGAAGCAGACAACTTTTGAAAACATTGTGGCAAATAAAGCCATTGTTTCTGATGAGCAATAGCTTCTTTAACCTTAATGTTTTCAACTCTGTCAGAGAGAAATAATCCAATTTCTTGAATAAATTGATGTTTTGTATATTTTTGTATATTTCTTTCAATTTGGAAGAGCCTAAAGTGTGCTTATTAGGCAAAGGGTTAAAACTTAGGCAATACCATGATGTGATGTTCTCACCCCTACATTAAGGACAACTTGTATATGTTTGTAATACATGGACAAAGGACCAAATAAACACTGTGAATATATTAAGCTCTGTATACTGAATTAAAAATCTAAGTGATTTTAATGTTGCATTTAATCTCTTACTTTAAATAAATCCTTTACTGCATACCAGACTGAGATACAGTATATCTCCCTCAAAACTGGACTCCCTGAAAACCAAAGTCCCTGAAAATTAGATGATTTTTCGAGTCAAATTATTTCTATTTTACAATCAATAGTTTTCTGAAAATAGGAATTCTCAGAAAACCAGACTTTGGGCAAAGCCCGGAAGGGGTTCAGTTTTCAGGGGTTTTACTGTATAAACCAATTTCTCCTTACAGCTGATAACTCTGATAGTGAGTTCAGTTTACCTGTCCCTGTGGGTGAGGAATTTATGCAGGATTTTATCTCTAAATGTAAAGAGATAAAATATGAAGTAAGATGTATGCAATGTGACCTTGTGCCCGAAAATCCACGTGCTGTGAGAGAACATCAGAAGGAAACCTGTAATTTACATGTCTTCTCTGCATTCACTGAAGGTTCGATAGTAAGTATAATTAATAATAGTCAGATTATGCATCTCTGATTAAATACTGTCAAACCTTTGAGTAAAGGCTATAGAAGGTAGACAGGAAATTTGGGCCATATTCACTGTTAGCTGTTTTTTGCATGTTCATCTATTCTGTTATGTCTATAAATATGTACTAAAGGGTGAGCCGCGGCCGTGATCCAGTGGTTAGTGCGCTAGACTTGTAACCTGAAGATCCGGGTTCCTTCTATGAAAATTTGACAAAAATGTTGATTTTCCTCCGCATGTGGAAAAATTGACGGCTCCTTGTAGAAGGGTAAGTTAGTACTGGTTAAAACAAAACATAACTGAACAAAGCCTTGTTAGGAAGCTTTGCATTGCATCACCTCTTTAAAATCAATTGTTGTACCATTGTTCTAAGTTTTCAATATCTGTCTGCTGAATACACCACTTTTCTGAGTTTTGCACTTTGCTGAAATACAGTAAAACTTCGTTATCTCGAGGAGTCATCGGAACAGACGAAATGCTCGAGATAAACCGAGTGCTCGTAATAACGAGGTTTTTGTTTGTAGACTGAAAATAAACTGTGCATTATCTGCATAAATGGGCGTGTTTACGATAATAATACGAAATGCTTACGTAAATTGTTCTCTATGATGTCTAAGCTGAATAAAGATGATAGTTAATTGCTGAAATATATATTGATAATTTTTTCTAAGTCTTTTATCCACGATTTTTTTCGTGTTTTCAATTGTACAATGTCATGTCCGAATATCGTGTGAAACGTCATAGTGACACATTGTGAAAGATACATGTGTTATGTATGTCTGTAGCAAAAAAGAAGAGCAAACTCAAACTTGTCATTAAGTTCTCATAACTAAGGTCTCGTGATTAAATTCTCAATAATTATTAACTTTTATAACATTAGTCTTTGATCTTCAAAATTTTACTGCAAACTTACAACAAACAAATACATGAACATGTTTCATTGTCATTTTATGTCACAACATGTGAAATACAAAGTACCCGATTAAGATTCGTTCTTTTATTGTGTAGCTTTAACGACGTGTGAAAAACAAAGTACTCGATTAAGATTTGCTCTTTTGTTGCGTAACTTTAACGATGTGTAGAAAACACGGCGATCGCCGGCGCGCAGGTGCGAACGATATCCAAAATGACACCCCTCGAGGTAATCGAGGTAATTAACGCTTAAAAATAAGTCAAAGAACCATGATTTGTGCTTGAGATAACGATGCTCGTAATAAACATGGAAATTTATATACAACTAAGAACAAAAAATGACGGGACTTCAAGATCTCCTCGAGATAAGCCTAGAGCTCGTGATATCGATGCTCGTAATAACGAAGTTTTACTGTAGTTGTAGTTGTTAAGAATTCATTAATGTCTATCGTATGTTATTATCAACTGTTTAATTACTGATTTGCCATTTATCCAATAACATAAAATAATAACCTCATTATTTTTTTTCACATTTGTGTTTTTTTTTTTATTCAGACTGATATTATCTCACACTATTTGGCCTCCTACAATTGTAATGTGTGTCAAAGACTGTTTCATGGTCGAGATACATCCAATGGGTTTCATGACTGTTACCATGGAATCGTGGGATTATTTGAGGAAGGCACAGCCAGCACTTTTGCTGAGTTTATCAAGAGGTGTTCACTTACTTTAAGAAAGTCCTACAAGGATGCTGAAGTGGTCTGCATCGAAGATGATTCTGATGTTAGCCCAAAGGAAAATGTACCCAATGTTCAGGATAGAATGTATGTCAGTTGTTGGACTGATACACATATAAGGAGTGTGTCTGTTACTAAGAAACCGTCTGTATTGATGACAAAGCCTGCTTTTTCTGAAACACCCAATTTGAAGACAGGATCTGTTACCACTCAATCTTCAGTGAAACCTGAACCTGTTTGTTCTGTAAAACCTGTACTGACATCTGAGCTTGTTTCCATGAAAACGTCTTCATTGAAACCTGAACCTGGTTGTTCTGAAACACCTGTACTGACATCTGAGCTTGTTTCCATGAAAACGTCTTCATTGAAACCTAAACCTGGTTGTTCTGAAAAACCTGTACTGACATCTGAACTTGTTTCCACGAAAATGTCTTTATTGAAACTTGAACCTGCTTGTTCTGAAACACCTGGACTGACATTTGAACCGTTTACCATAAAAACGTCTTCATTGAAACCAGAACCTGCTTATACCAAAACATCTGCTCTGATAGAAGAGCCTGTTTCCACAAAAACATCTTCATTGAAGCCTACATATGCTTGTTCTGAAAAAGTTGCTGTGAAGATGGAGTCAGTGAGTTCTGATACATCTTTGAAAAAGAAAGAATCTGCAAATTTTAAAAGACCTCCAGCAAAATTAGCATCTGTTTGTTTTAAAGTTGATTCAGTAAAGAAGGAAACTGAAAAATGTGACGACAAAAATACATCACAAAATAAGAAGAGTTTACAATCTCAGTCAAATACTGAAGAAGAGGATATTAATTCAAAATTTATTGTTAGACACTGGGCTGCATATAAGTGGATTGATCCAAGAGCATTAGATCCAAATTTGCGCTCCATTGATAAAAGAGGTAAAAGGAAACGTAAGAAGAAGAAAGTCAAGAAAGTTGCTGAAAGATGGCTAGATTTAGATCCGTCTGCACGAAGATCTGCTGACCTGTCCTCATCTGATATTGTTGGTAGTCGTGCAGTGAGCCAAAATATTAGGAAAAGAAAACCCCAGGTCTTAAAGGTAAATATATCTGACACATGAAGCTGACATATGACCTTTGTAATTGTTTTGCCTTATTTAATTGAACCATAGGCAATGCCATGTTTTGTAAATGTTTGTTTTATAACAATATCTTATAAGCTCTTCAGTGTTAAGCCAAAATTTTAATTAGTGTGACTTGAAGCTGAACTGCTATGTTTAATTAATCTTGTCAATGGTTAGTTAGATGACACTATGATTCCTTATTATGCTGATTGGAATAGTTTTTTTTTGTTTTGGGGTTGATATATGATACATATGAATTGATAAATTGTTTGCTTAAAATGAATGCCAGTAGTGTACAGTAATGGACCATTTGTATTTAAATAATAACTTGAGACATGAAAATGTCCGTAAACCATAAAACAGTATAGCACCAATATGCCCTTATTGTTACATTAACAGTTGATGACAGGGGCTCGACAATTTTTTTCCGGGCTACTTGTTTTTGTTTAGACAACGAGCTAAGAATTTTAATAATAAAAAATGAACAATAAAAAATTTGGTTTTACTAGGTTTTAATTCTACAAAGAAATGAACAGAATGATCAAAACATGATTTTTGCCTACATTTCAGTATATTCAATCATTGTTAAATCAAGCTGAGGAACAGCTTCACAAGAAAACTAGAAATAGATCGTGTGAGGCGACTGAAACGAGCACTAGTGATACAAATTCTAAACCAGGAATTGTGGGAAAGAAACCAGTATATTCAAATCCTGTACAATTTGGTGGAATCAATGAATCAACAAAAATTTCACTGTCAGGAGATGTTTCTGTGAACACGACCCAACAATCTCAGTTAGCGGAAGATGGCAATAGAACTAAAGCTATGCGTTCATCTTATACTGATTGTAAGAATAACAATATGAACTCGGATAAGTCTATTGAACAAAGCCAGATTATATCTGCTGAATGTATATTTAACAAAACTATCCAAAGTAATGATAATGTGGGCAAAAGTGTTTCTAATTTCAAGGAACATGGAAACACTGTTGAGACTTCTGATCATAAGGAACAAAAGAATCCTGCCAATGTTTCTGACACTATGGAACATCGGGTTACTGTTGAAGCCCCTAATTCCAAAGAGCCTCAGATTACAGTCGAATTACCTGATTCCATGAAACTGAGCAAAATAAAGAATTCAAACTCCAAGGAACTTGAGAAAATGGAAAACACAGTTAAAATTTCTGATACCGAGCAACAGCAGACCACTGTCAAGGTTTCCGATTCCATGAAACAGCAAAACACAGTTAACAATTCTGATTCCAAAGATGGGCAGAATTCTGTCAAAGCTTTAGATGCCGAGAAATGTCAAAACTCTTCTAATACTCGTACATGCCTCAGCACTGTTAAGACACCAACTTGCAAAGAACAAAAGGCAACAGCCGATGTTTCTAAATCGAAGGAACATGAAATCACACCTAATTCTTCAAATTCCAAGGAAAAACATATGATTGCTGCGGCTTCAAAGAGCACAGAATATCAGAACACGGCTTTGATGACTACAAACGCTGCTGCAGACATTATACAAACACATATTGCAAATGATGCATTGACATCTTATGAATATCTTAGAAATAAGAAGAATATTGTATTTCTCGACTTGGACAATTATCCATCATTTTTCAGTAAACTCCCTCATTGCCCTTCGCCACATACATTTGTTTGGGTATTTTATGGAGGCGGCACTAACATAAACTCTAAGCGTGTTCAATGTCCTATGTTTAAGACAATGCAGAAGAAAGGAATGGTTTATGTACATGAAAAATGTGGTCGTACAAAAGATGCTGCAGACTTTGCTCTGGTGTTGACTGTAAGTATTTTCAGAAAACAACATTATTTGTTTAAATAATTATTTCTCATAAGGTATTTTTAATAATAGTTTATCTTTTCTAAATTAGTTGACTAATGTATATTTATTTTAACAATTCATCTCTAAAAACAAAGTACATATACTCCTTTTCCTACTTAATGTGGAAACAAGTTTTCTTTGAATGCATAATTTGATATCATATTAAATGCTCTTGTTAACTCGTCTGTTTCCAAGAAAAAGTAGCTACATGTATTATGATCACTGCATTTTCATTGTTGTTGTGCAAAAACTTAAGTGTAGCCCATTACTAAAACACTTAAAGATATCAACATGACACTTGGAATACTTGAAAATCACAACAAGGCAAAGTTGTAAGACAAGGGGCATTATTCTGAAAGCTATATATTTGGAGTTATGCCTTATGAAATATATATTAAAAATAAATTGCTTACTAAATAGAATTATGTATATCAGATGAGCATTGGCACCGCACTCAGAGCTCTTGTTTTCTTTCGTGTGAATATTTGATAGATTTAATCAGAGATTTTAACGGCTATGATCTTATTTGCTGGTTACTGATAAAAAAATTGAATCAAAGTTAAGGTATCCTTTCAACATTGATAAAACAAACTTAAATTACAGGCAAAGATATGTTTGTTTGCTCATTCAATGAGCAATGAGTCATTGTCTTTTGAATGCATACAAATGAATAAAGTTGCCATTATCCAGGCCTATGTTACTTTAAATTTTCATGGTGTTCTATAAAATTGTTTTAATTGTATTGTCATATGTGAAGAAGTTGCCGGCTCCTTGTGGAAGGGTAAGTTATGACTGTTAGTATACTGTCCAGGAAAACTGGTAAGGTGAACCGGCAGCCATATATAGCTGAAAAATTGTTGAAAAACAGCTAAACCCAGTGACAAATGTCACATACAAAAAAACATTTTACATGTAAATACAACATTACCAAGACATTCTGCATCAGGTCTACTTGGGCATATTGTAATACAAATACATGTAATTGTATTGTCATCTTTCAGCTGGGGAAACTGGATGTTACCTTACCTCCGAGTGTTTCCTTCACAATCTTGTCAGCTGATAAAGGTTTCTGTGAAGTAGAGAGACAGATGGCCAGTTCAAGCAGAAAAGCAATGGTGATAAATCAGAATGATTCTGATGAACATATCCTTCTTGGTTTATTGGCAAGCATTGCTGAAATGTGAAAGTGTATAAAAATGTGAAAATGCATAAAAATGTGAAAATGTACATAAATGTGATAATGTGCAAAAACATAAAAATGTAGAAAAATGTGAAAAAGTATAAAAATGTGAAAATGTAGAAAAATGTGAAAATGTTGAAAAATGTGAGTGTAGAAAAATGTGAAAGTAAATAAAAATGTGAAAAAGTATAAAAATGTGAAAGTGTATAAAAATGTGAAAGTAAATAAAATTGTGAAAATGTAGAAAAATGCGAAAGTTTTTCAAAGTATGAAAATGCTTTCATTTATGACGATGAATCCATGTGTAAAAAGGAATAACAATGTGAAAATAATGGACAAGTACAAAGGAATGGCAATTTGAAATGGACAGAATGTGACATTGTATGAAAATGTGACAAGGAATAGAAATGTGACATTTATTAATTAGCCTTGTTTATAATGTCGATGTTAAGGGTTCATGGTTGTGTGAAGCTGGAAAGTGATAGCTGTGTATTTGAATTTTAGCGTATGCCCTGATGAAAAATTCATGTTGGTTTTTCATTAGTCTTATTCTGCAGAAATATATACAGGTATTGGTTACGGTCACTTATCTCAGAATATGCCTATAAGGAATCATGGTCTAGTAATGACCAAGGTTAATAGTTGTTGAATGTACTTATAAGGAAGTTATGCATTATTTCCTATGAAAATGATTTGTGACTGAGATTATTTTTGTACATCTATTAGTGTCCGTTATTTTGGTTTTGATGAAATTGTTTCATTGTGAATTATAACACCAAAACCACAATTCAGATATGTATTTGTGATGTACTGGTATATCTGTTTAGTGCAGGCTTCCCAAAAGTTGCCGGACCGTCAGACATGTCAGGCAAACTTCAAGCAGGTCAAATAACTTTTCAGCGAGTACCGGACCAGATGTGCGGCAGTTGGGCACGATATATACAGCATTTATCACTTATTTATAATATATTTGGTCTGACAAATTTTCATTCAGTCAGAGATTCTATCTTTGCCTGACCAAATGTCAGGCAAGTATTCCGGCAGTTTCGAGAAGCCTTTTAGTGAGTACATTTCTTGTTGTATGTTTTCACCAGTTCTACTACACTTATCATTGACTTTTTCTAATACTTTAATAGATGAAAACACCGATAAAAACTTATCAGTATTCATAATGAATGTCGTATACAGTTTATTCATTCCATAATTATTATTGTGTTTTCATGTGGAGTTTTTTTATTCATTACTTAGAACTCAAGGCAGAGTCTGTGGTAAAATATTGTATATTTTTACTGTTATAGGTTGTGTTCCAAGTACCCAAGAAGGGACCATTTGTAATATTTGTCTATGATCTCTGTAAATTTAAAAACAAATAGTTTGTTTTTATTTGAAAATAATGATACAGTACATAAGAAAATTTGTTTCAATTTGCAAGACAGCCAGTCAGGATATCCATGTATTTTTATTGTTGTTTGTTTTGTGCTGTATTACTAATATTTGATAAAGTGACTGCACATGTATGGAACTTGCATGGTATATTGTTAAAACTGTAAAATCTAGCTTCATTATTAAGACTTCTTCAATGTGAAGACCAATTCTCTGTGGTATTATGAATTTCTGTGGAATATTTACTTTTGTGGATTTCATGGGTGAGCTTATCCACGAATTCAAGTACCCACAAATTAAATAATTTGTAAAATTTTGAAAGTGTCTGAAAATGTATTTATCCAAAATTTGAAAATCCACGAATTTACTTGCCCCTGTAATTACTGATTATGGTAGATCATGAAATTTGATACCAAAGAAATTAAATGCAACTAAAGTATCTCAGTATGGTTTACTGTTTCAAATTGTTTACTGGAAAATAAGACCAACTCAATATTGATACCACTTTTGTTTGGTCTAAAAGGTGGTCTTTGTAACAAGGTTTTACTGTATGTATATGTGTATGCCTTCAATTCAAATATAAAAGCTCTGTCAGTCTTTTAGGTGATATATTATTTCGGTAATGGACTGATGACTGTAAACTTTGGATGTACTTTTAATGAGTTATACATGAAACTATTTGGTTTGTGTGGGTCGCAGCCATGATTAGTGCGCAGAACTTGTAATCCGAGTTCGAAACCCGGCTGCGGCAGGTTATACCCTTCTGTGAAAATTTACTAAAAATGTTGATTTTCCTCCATATATGGAGAAGTTGCCTGCTCCTTGTAGAAGGGTAAGTTAGTAGTGGTTAGTATACAGTCCTGGAAAATGGTTAGGTGAACTGGCTGCCGTATAAACTGAAAAGATGTTGAAAACGGCATTAAACCCCAGTGACAATAAGTCACATAAAAACAAACAAAAATTGGTTTGTGCCTTTTACAAGTTGTTAAAGAGTAGGTATACCAAAATACCATGCAAGTTTGTACACACATACATGTATGGTCAGTGATTTGATGTAAATATTGTTTCTATTTGTTTCTAGTTTATATCTTTGCAAGAATTGTTATTTGTTATAACACAGTATTATGCATAGCACATATGGTTGATTTGCCAGTAGCTACAAGGTAATTACAGTTTCTTTAATCAGTGCAGTACTGATACAGTGAAATTGATTTGTGTTGATACTGTGTCTTTCAAAGATTTCTTGTTTAAATTTTATACAATTACAAAATGTACATTTTTGAGGGATATTATATTCTTCTGTTGAAATTATCATACACTGCCATTAGTATAGATAAAGCCTTTTGATGACATCACATGTTTGCATCAGCCGTTAAATAAAATTTAATTTCTACTATTATAGACATGGTTAAAAATTTCCCGGAACCTCTAGTTTTTCCTAGGTCCAGATCCTACTGGCTTACCTGTTTCAACAAACATATGGAGAATACTCTCACATCTGTGATGGTACAGCTGATATAAAATTTTCTGTAGAATTGCATAAAGCTGAGTACATTGTATTAATGTTTTTGAATTATTGACAACTGGTTCAGGTGTATCATATAATTTTGGCTCCAACTTCACAAATATGGTTTTTCCTCGTATCAAACGTATCTCTTATGTGAAGGGTAAATTTGCAACCAATAAACTCACCTTTTGTGGTGATACTGTTGTGGTTTTATCTGAGGCAATTATCCTTTATTTTGATTGCCCTTAGTCCCAAAGGTCAAACGGAATATTTTGGAAGCTGAGTCTGAGATCAATCTGAGACATTTTTTTAAATCAAGATCTTGTTTCTGTTACACATTTGTGTTTATAAATTCTTGTTAAATGCATATTCACTTTGTTGTTTCTAAGTAGTGAAGGCTGATGAAGAGTCCATGACTTAAGAATATTCATAAAAATGCATAAGTTATTGCTGCATTTTGTGAAATACATGGGTGACTTTGTATACGTTGGGCACTCTTTGAGAGGAAGGTGATTGGTGTATATGTGAAGATTACCAGTAGTTAATGTGTTCCAGCTCAATACAAAACCCAGTGGAACTGAACAATGTTCTGAACGATGAACACAGGTTCAAATCTAAAATAAAGTATATGTTCTGTTCTAGTCAACACAATCATCAAAGGCCACAGAGTATCCATACACCTCAGTATCCATACACCTCAGTATTACATCTCAGTATTCATACGCTTCAGTATTCATACACCTCAGTATCCATAAACCTTAGTTACTTAATTTTAAAACAATGACATTCTAATATTTACAGAGACATGGCTGGATGACAGTTTCTATTATTCAGTTCCAACTTTATAGATGACAGGCTTCCTGAAAGTTGCTGGACCATCAGACATATATGCATGAATATAATTTTACATGTGTAAAATTTGTTATTCATACACAATCATCCACGGAGAAACTTTGCACTTGTATCTAGTTCAGCAGTATTACAATATCACCCCTAAAAACTGGACTCCTTGAAAACCAGAATATTATGAAAATCAAATGATTGTTCAAGTCTCTTTTTTCTTTTCTATATTCTTAACATATTATTAACAATTCTCTGAAATTTGGAATTCTCTGAAAAAAGGACTTTTGGCTGAGTCTGGAAAGGGTCAGGATTTAGTCCTGTACTTAGTTTCAGAATTGCTAAAAGTGTTGTAGAAAATTTCAAGCAATAATTTGATATTTCTGTTGCAGGATTCCGTATGCCAGTCAAACAAACAACGAGAAGTGTGTTTGGAGAGGATTTTGTCCTCTTCTCATTTCAATTTAGTTATTTTTAATGCAAATATTTTGATACTTCGTCACAAAACTATTTTGTCATTGACAGTAAATTTATACAATTAAATCTTTTAAATATTCACAGCATTTTGAAGTTTAGGACTGTGGCCAATTAAAACCAGTGGATATTCGAAAATGTGAACCTTTTTATATGTACAATGCACGCAAATAAAACGTACACATGTAAATTTCAGTTATTTGCCAAGTGCACTGTAATTTATGAGAAAACTGTATAAGTTAAAATATTTAAATATTCAGATACGTTTGTATGAAATTTACAAGGTCAAAAAACCTTGTTCCGAGGGTACAAGACACACCATGACATTTTATGAACACCATTGTATTTAACCCTGACATTTCTTGCGTTCTATTTTGTTTTTGCTTGAAAACGAAACTAATTATTATTGCCAAACACAACCCAAATACAATAAGATAATTTACTACAGTTGAATCGCGAAAGTTCCGAATGCCACGGAAACGTCCGAAAATTTCGAACTGTCGCCCTTTTCGAAATTTTCGCGTCTTCTGCTTATGTTGTAAAGTTCCGAAAATAACAAGCCTGCACCCGTGAAGCATTATTTTGTATGTGTTTGTATTGAGTAAGAAATGGCATATAGTTTTTATACAGGTTTAAATAAATTTGTGTTGTTTTAAAAAATACTACATAACTATTTATATAAATATGCAAAAGCGGATTTCGGGCGGGGGATCGGCATGTACCCAAGCGAAAATAAGAATCAGTTGTATGCTGATTGTGTCCATATTTTACACAAACATCTGGGCTTTACGCCCCCCCCCTCCCACCTCCACCACCAAAATACCTGTATACGTCCCTGGTATGCATTTTACTTCATAATGACAATATAAATTCATTATGCGCTATTAAATTATACAATGACAACATACATATTAAGTTAGCATTATACATATGAATTGCACGTTACAAAACATTTGTCAAATTCAAATGCATATACATGTACTATTAAGTGATATGTATAAGCTAAGTTAACTTTATACAAATCGCATATGCTAGTTGATAGTTCAAACATTCGCCAAAATACTTATAAATTTTGAACGGGAAAACAGGAAAAATGCGCCTTAGTACTGAATGTAACATGCTTAAAGTGGATTGAATATGAAATTCCTCATGAACTCTTGTTGGAATACAGTTGTTTCATTCAGCGCGTGCAAAAAATGAATCGCTACTCTGATAGCAGTATTTTCACTCCTTTTATAAATCTCAACATGATTAGACTAACGCCTTCAATTATGTTTTCGGATATTCATGTACATGAATATACAAATATGTGTTGTCTACCTAGATAGTACGCAACCGTTTGTTATGATATTGCAGTAAAGGGGAAATACACAGGATTTTCCCGATGAAATTCTTCGTGGAATTCCCATTAAGAAGGCCAGCCAAAAAATCCAAAACTAAAATGTATTAAAATACGGTAGCATCTGGAAGACTTATAGTGTTTATTGCTCCGACTCCGTTACTAAAATATTACAGCCCAAATAGAAACTGTTCATATTTCCGATTAAACTTTATCGTTGTGTAATTTTGAGTGTATGACCGACTTATGTTACTGCACACCAGTCAAGGGAGTGTAACACAGTTTTCCATAAATCTATTTTTAGAACAGATGATTTTCCAAAAATCTATAAATAAAACGCGTAGACGAGTACGTGTTTGTATTTATAGATCAAACATTTAGTCAAAGAGTTTCGTTACTGGTGGGATTTATTCGTTAAAGGCTGTGTTAGTTAATATGCATGAAGTTATATTACTTATTCCTGGATCAGCTTGTGTTGAACACAAAATGTATGTATGCTATTATATACGTGCGTGATCTATTTTACGTTACATATTCTGATTCAAGTTTTGTGTGTATAGAGTAATTCAGTTTAGATGTCATTGTATTTTATAAGATTAATATTTTCGGAGAGGGTTGGGAAGACACAGGTAGATGATAATTTCTTGTATATATATTCGGTGATAACATCGCTAAATAGTTGAATCTTTCATTTTTTTCATGTTGATTACGCCGGTGATGAGGAATTTTCACGTTTAATCTAAACATTGCATTTCCGTTAAGTAATTAGATTTTTGAATGATTGACTTAAATTTCTTGTTTCGTCTTGTATACATTGTGTGGTATGTTGGGTAAATGTTCTGTATGGAAAGTAATATAAGTATTGTGCTTTCGTGATTGAGAAAATACTACGTTTGATGATGCCTACTATGTATACTTACTGCAAAGATAAAATCTAGAAAAAAATTGTGCCAAAATCATGTTTATTATATTAGACTAACCTTTAATCCTCGCTTTACCATTTACATTTTAAATCAAATTCATTATAATTTCAGAGGCTTACACTCCTTTGGGTTTAGTCTATCATAAGGAACATACAATGGCGTCCTTAACTCTCGAACCCTACCAATCTCGTGATTGGTTGGAGGAACAATCAGGTGATAGTTTATCAGATGACAACATATCACTGCTACTTGAGGAAGTCAGGGCAAACTATGATGTAAATACAACAGATATCCAACAAGACCAAAGCAGCATCGCTGATACTGATGAAGCTGGCAAAGCTTTAAATGAAGCTGTTGACAATTTACAAAGACCTCGTTCTTCTGTCGTCAGTTGTGTTAGTTGCTCAGAAGCAGAAAGAGTTGTTGACGTGAACACTTTTGCTAAAGGTCAACATCTATCAATGCCAGGCCAGCATAAAACTAAATACGATCGGGTGAAAAGGAAGCTCTCGCATGTTTACAAGCATCACGCTATTGTTACAGAGGTAAAATCATGTTCAGGAATGAAAGCCGAGCTGGTGCTTATTCATTTCGTCAGCAAAAACAACAAAATCAATATTTACAAAACAACTGAAACATTTGACTTAGGACAAGACGAGATATATCATGTTGAATACAAGTATCCCCGCTATGGTCCTGAGGAGATAGTTTGGCGCGCGGAGTCGATACTACCAGAAAACGGATCTACCGAGTCACAATTTGATTCTTATGATCTCGCCATTAATAATTGTGAACATTTTGCTACTTGGTGCGTTGTTGGTGAGGGAGAGAGTATTCAGGCTCAAGGATACGGACAAATGATTGTTGATGGACTAAGAAAGATATTTGGAGTTGGAAGTATGATAGCAAAAGGATTAGTGACAATTTTGTTTAATTCTGCTGATGAGATCGCTGCAGCTTTGACATCGGCAATAAATGTCCCAGAAATTGTACTTGGTACAACTGCTGGAATTTATTTACTTTACTGCATAGTTATGACAGTATTACATGTTAAAGATTTTATGAAAGGACATATGTGTCCCTCGTGCTTAAAACAGAAGCTACTTGACCTTTGGATAAAGTTTGGAGTATTTGGTGTCACATCAGTTTTAACATTTGTAATCCTTCATTTTGCATTGCCAATTTTAGGGGTAGTTGGAATTCCATTGGTTATTCTCTTAATACTGTTGTCAGTGGTCTTGCAGTGGTCGGTCCCAAAAATACGACAAGTATTGCAATCACCATTGACAGGGGAACAAAAAAGAATATCTCACCTATCAGAGATCAATATTGGTGACCTTTTTTCATTCACATACTATGGATTTGAACACGTTGCTATTGCCACTGAGGTGAATGAAGCTGTGAATGAAGTACGTTGTGTACACTACGCTTTGCCTTCGCTATTTGGGACGCGAACTGTCTCTGAAGAAACATTTACTTTAAATCCTACAAAAGATACAGTAAAACGTATTGATTGTAGCCATCTACAATGTAGACCAAGACATGAAGTTGTTGAATTGGTTAGGAAGAGAGTTGGTGAAAAGAAATGGTCTCCTTTAAATCGATCTGACCACGTGTGCTACTGGGCTAAGACCAAAGCATTACCCAGAGGAATTTCTCTATGTAGTGACGATGCTGTACAATCAGATTCCCTGATTTCTACCACCGCGTTTATTCGTGAAGAAGATGTACATCTAATGACTGATCTAGAACCAGGGGATGTTGTTGAATATTATCGTAAAGGCATCCTTGTCGGATTGAAATCATTAGATAATAACTATGGCCGTCGCTTTGAAGTAGAAATCATTGAGTACACTTCTTCCTGGTACATCCGTCAAAGAAGGTATACAATTGATCTGAATGAACAGAATCTCAAAGTAAGCATTTATCACCCTGCTCATTGTTACTCAATGGCTACGCGAGTTAAACGAGCTTTGGCGTTGAAAGACAAAAAAGGTGAAACCTGGACTACACAGAGTTTCATTGAGGATTGCATAATGCGGCCCCAGTCCTGATGAGATCATATGATAAAGTTCACAGTTTTCATTACTTGCTGTTATCACAGATGACCAATTCTGGTCAGAGTATTCACTAGACGTCGAAAGTTGTGGGTCATAAATGACCTTTGACTCATGATAATTTGAAGAGTCAACAAAATTTTCTTCTAATTTTATTGTAAATTTGACCCTTTGAGACAAATTCTCACTCGTCGAAAGCTTTATTTTACTGATTTCAAGAGTCTACATGCTGTTTTAAAATGTGCATTGCTCTTCTGTTTTATTGTTCTATTGTTTACACTCATTGCATTGATACTAACATTGCATTAAAACTAGTTTGTTTTGTACTCCATGCTTATTGGATCTGAGGTGAAAAGTGTATTTTGTTTATTTGACTTAATTTGTGCTACGTAATCATTAACTACCGGAGTTAAAATTTAAAGACTGCAATCCATGTTTTACTTGGTTGTAATTATGTGAAGATCATGCAGGTTGTGTATCTGGGATGTACAAGTATAGTCTATTTTCTTGGAAGTCTGGTTTATTTTTTTATGTTCACTTTGTCTTCAATATTAAGATCAGCTTTTGGACATACATCGATCTATATACTATGGTGTTTTCATTGCCTGTTTGAACTACAGAAGCCATATTGAAAACTATGTCTTTATAATGAGGTGGCGTTATCATTGACTTAGTCATGAAGTGAGGCTTTATTGTGGATAGTTAACAAGAACAGATAAAATTATGCAGCAGTCCTATGGTTAGCTTGCTTTTGTATCACTTGTGCTTACAATATATATTTGTATTTTATTATATACTTACGTTTGTGATTTTTCATCACTGTTTGAAGTAGTGAATAAAGTTTTAAAAGATTAAATTATCAATTTTATATTATTTTCTTTGGTAACTTAATAAACGCAATTCCAGTAAAACCTCGATAATGAGACCCGTAGATAGGTCGTCATTATTAAGTGGAATATATCAAAGCGGAGTTATTGAAAATATTGAGGTGGTCATAATATTGATGTGGTATTTATTTGAGGTTTTACTGTTTACCGAATAGATCAATATTTGCATAGATTTTCATAATGTATGATACATTATGAAACTCTGTGCAAACACTGACCTAGTCGAACACGTTCGTTTTACGGATACGATAAAATACCGTAAAAATTATTAGTCAACAAAGAAATAAAACGGTTGAACAATGAAAAAACTTCAGTTTACATAAAAAGCATTCGATCGAGCTCTGTTACCGCCCACGTTAATTTTCTAAAGAATATGCACTGAAACTTATGGATTTTCCCACAATCTATAAATAGAATTACACCGAATAAGATAGATTTTCCAATAATTTAAAAATAGAACTACAGTAAAACGAAGGGACTTTCCCTTCATAAAACAACTTAAGCGTTCCTAATGTCTTTGCCAATAAATATAAAACATTTGTACATTTCGTTGCGAATAATAAAAACTGAGGACATTTGACATGCGCATCGTAAAACGTATAACTTGTCACTTCACGAGCAAGAAATTTAAAACTGTGGATTGTGGTTCGTCAACTAGTCAGACAATTTTTGTAAAAAACACATCGCTTATCTGCACAATTCGTGTGATCTTATTGGAATAAGACACAGTAACATGTGAAACTGTTTACAGTCTACATACCTCCTTCGTTTAATTGAAACATTTCAGCAATGTATAATTACTTAGATTACAAAAAAGCAAAAATAGGAAAATAATGGATATAATAATTACTCTTTCGTGCAAAAAGAAACACATAGCTTAGTTTTTATTGGCGTCTATTTATTTACAAAGGATTCCATCAGACAGGGACTCCAGAGTCCCTGATTCCATGTATACGAGTACATGAATATTTATGACCAGAGCGGAAGAAACAAGAACAAACATAGATATATAGGCCTAGTGGTTTATTGGTCATGTATAGAATATTTAACAGTCCGACCTGTGTTAACGGCCACCTGTTTATTACAGTCACCTGCGAACGACGACCACTAATTAGAACACACTTATTTGTGTAAGATACCAGATAAATTATCTGAATACTGACCAACCGTTCATTTAGGCCTTATTTTCCTTTGGCGATCCTCATTGACTAATTACCGTACATGATTTTTAAAATGACATTCAGTTAAACATCAATGATAAGGTGACCTTTCGGACCCGAAAAATCGGTTGTAATCCTGAGGTGGTATCGTGATCAAATTGAATTAAAGGGCAGTTATTGAAGCCGGTCCAAAAATAAATGGTCATTATAATAAGATGGTCGTAATATTGGGATGGTCGCTAATTGAGGTTTTACTGTAATCACAATTGGTTATAAATATTACCTGTTAGAAGTATGTTATGTACATTCATTTGTAAATGAAATATTATTTACAATGTATGACATTATCACTACATTACGAAGAAATAACCTAAATGGTAGTTGGCAACCCGAAACTATGCCTGCCTATTATTTAAATAATTATGTTTTTGTTCAAGCTGCTATATAGTTACCAATCCCGTTTTTTTTAAGTTTTAGACAAATTTCCACCATGATATTTCAATGACACAATTATTGTGTTAAAACATCTGATATGAGTTGGATAAACATAGCAGATTCGTGTTTTGAAAAATTAAAACGTAAGCATGGATACCCTCCTTTATTTATTTTATTTTTGTTTAAATTTTACTTCATTAAAATTAACGAGCGAACAAAATTATGATACTTAATACCAATCTGAATAAACATGTAACTCACTTGCTTGATTGAGTGAGTGTTCACAAATTAATTTTCTCTAAAGCAGAGAGTTTAATCCTATATGTATTCGTTAAATTGCAAGGTTTCAATCGGGGTGGATAATGTAACAGCCAACCGTGTTTTATCGTAAAATAATATATGTGCTTGTTTCCTATACCTTTAATTGATAATACTGCACAACGGATTAGATTATGATATTATAAGGAAAGGTAAGTAATAAAAAAAAAAAAAAAAAAAAAAAAACGGAAAGAAGAATGACTGTTATATGGTGTGACTCTGTTTGAATTATCATTATGATATACGTATTCGCTTAACAGGAGACAAACTGAAGAGGGAAACAGGAGTATTTGTAGTAACATTAAATCGACACAAAAGATTTTTCTTCGTCTTTTGTGTCTTATTCTCTAATCCAGGGACTTGTACGGTGTTGTGACGGTGTACATACAATGTATAGGGTTTTAATACATTGAATTACAACACTATTTGTAAAATGTTTCACATACATTAAAAAATTCCGGCTGTTCATACTATATAGTAAGTCTGAACCGACAGTATTACTTCTTTAACGATCAGGGAAACATAAAGGTAGCATACGCCATTATTAAACACTATATCGTTATAATGAAGAATAATGAAAAATTGTGCTCATAACTTGGAAAACATTGTGACATTTTTGTTAAATAAGTAAATACAAGTTGAGTAAATACTTCCTTTATATCTCTCTATATAGACCTGCCATCGCAATGTCATCAATATTGCTGGAAAGTTTTTTTCAAGGGGACAACTTTTTCTGATAAGCTGACTGATAAGCCATAAAGGCTGTAATGGGATAAAAAGGATTTCCAGGAAAAATCATAATTATGTAAATAAATCGTCATGTACCTAATATAGCCATATAAGTTTCATATCTGAGTACAGTAAATTCATCGGTTGAGAACATGCGTGAATAAGCATACAGAGTAAAAATAGATACAGACGTAACCAACGCAGCTGATCATTCCAACCAATCGCCCGGTCGACCTTTATCCGGGGCTCTATATAAAGGTACTCTTTGTTTTTTTTAAAAAAATCAGCTCAGATACATCGCTTGAGAAAGTTAGAGTCTACAAACTGGATGCATGATTTTACTTATACATGTAATTTATGTTGATTTAATACGTGAGTATATCTGTATGTTTTATTTACTCTTTTATTTAAATGATGATCAATTCAAATATTTTTCTAAAATTCATACAACTTCTTTCATACATGTATTATATAGAAGTTTCAGATTTAGGAGATATTTTACATGGCAATGACACAAAATGTATTTTTGCAGCATTGTAGTAATACCTACATTACGCTTCTTTATTATAAAGGGTCGCATTATATTTTTTTTAAATCGTTGAAGAAGCAATTTTTTATGCTTGAAATATCTATGATTTAATGTAACCTCCAAATCATTTTAAAAGAACGAATTTCATGGAAAGATCACTAGCCCTTGAAAAAATTGCAAACATTGCAAAACATATAACCGACAATTTTGTTATGCGATAACCAGCGGTTCTAGATTTTGTAGTGTGCTTGGAGATGTCCAATTTATTTCATGTGATATGCTGTATACGTCAGTATATTTCCAAGCATGTAATGCCGAATTTTAATCGTATAAAATATCAAATGAATTGGTATCCAAGAAACAGTGGATTTCCTAAACATGATGTCATGGAAACTTACATGGATTATTGATGGTCTCACTATAAAATGCCGAAGCTGCAAAAAGTAAACTTTTCAGGAGAGGAAAAAAAACATTTTTTCGTGTAAAATAAATTGATCATATTAACTACACTGTTTGCACTTATTGCACCCATTGCATATACAGTCAAACCTGCGAACAAAGGCCACCTTTGGGAAAGACAAAATCTGGCCTTTATTGACAGATGTCCTTTATGTTTTATCGACATTAAATATCATAAGAGTCAAAATTCAAATTCGAAACATTTGATGTTAACATACTTTAGGATTTTTCTAAAATGACGTGACATAAAATCTCGTACAATACCGAGTATGTCCATCTCAGCAGTTATTCTCAAGCCCACAGATCGGACGCAATGTCTATAAAGGTCATTTTGGAATGGCGTTCCAATCTAAGATTAGCATTTATGTTGTTGGTAACATGTTTTCCTTGGCATGCACCCATGAACGTCCCGAATGTGTCCAGTGAGGTCCATGTCCTGAGAGCAAGCCGCCCATCGATACCCATTAATGTTATGTCTGGCTAGGTAATTTTGTCTCAGTCTATCTGCGTGTGACTGTACATCAGTGTACCAGGATTTTGTTTCAAAAATGGGACAACAGCTGGAACCTCGTCCATGTAACGTTGGGCATTAAGAATATCAGGAATCACTGTCAAGTCGATTTTCTTACCACCCATCATCCCCCACAAACTATTACACTGCCTCCACTAGATCTGTCCCGCTCTAACAAGAAACGTTCCCCTCCGCGACGAAATACGCGTATTCTGCAATCAGCAAAGCTCAGATAGAAAAGGGATTCATCATTGAACAAGATCATTGTCCATTGGGCTCTAGTCAAGCGTAAACGACGACAAACTCAAAGCACACGGAGATTACGATGATTAATTCGGTGTCCTATGTAAAGTTGCATGGCTCTAATTGGATCTATGTTTGTGCCATGACGATTCAGAACAACTTTAAATGCCAAACTGGATACCAGAGCCTGTAGCTGTTTGAAACCTATAAAGTTCATTTGCTTAACGTGATATTACGATCTTGATGTGGGCTTGTTACTTTTGGCTCATCGGAACAAACCGCATTTTTGATACGTCCAGTTTGCTGAATACGTGTTTCGATGACAGTGAAACTTGCTTGTGACGCCAGAAACGCAAACGCCAGAAGCAAGGAATACAAAAGCATGAACTCTATCATTTTCATCGTGACACCTTTGAATCGATATTAATTCAAATTTGTACGTGACTTTTCGATAGTATAGAGGTTGCGTCAATCGGTCAGTGACATAAAGGGCGTGAAAGTAGAGTATCTCGACTTAGAAAAGTTACGTAACTGCATTCGGTCGCTTACGAGGCTCATATCCAATGAAATGTTAGGCAAACGAGTGCAGCAGACACACGGGCATAAGTGTTCTTATCCTCGAAATTGCATTCGTGTATTCATATGTGTAAAATATAGCGAAAATAAAAGCCCGCATTTTTTTGTCAGTGTAATTGCTCGCCTCAGATTCACTGCTCGGGAACACTACATTATTGCTTGTGTTGCATTCACCGTTCAGATCCATTATACATGTACTATTGCTGGCGTCATCTTTACAATTCATATTCATTTATAAAAAAGTAAATCCCTTTTCATTTCACTTGATCATCAAACTTTGGTCATGAACTTTGGACTGTTATACAGTCGTTAAAATACAAAACATTCCATTGCAAACAATGCAGTGACTAATTGTTTCATTTAAATTACAATAGAAATGTTAAAGATGTTTTACTTTAACTTCCATGTAATACATTGATTCTTCAATAAAACACGTACTTGTAACGCCGGCATTTTCTTCCGCCTATCATTGTTTATAATATACAATATGAAAACACTTCAGTTGCACTTTGTGTAACTCCGGCATTTATTTCCGCCTGCTATTGTTTTAAAATATTATGTAATATGAAAACACTGACGTTGCACTTTATAACTAAAGAGAAATTAGCCATTGAAAGTTCGGCATTTCTACACGTGATGATTTTGAGGATTATAATTGTGTGATGGGAGTGGATGTCAGACAGAAAGAAACGGGACGACGTGTAGTGAAGAAAAACGCAAAATTGAAAAAGTGTAGGTCCGGCATTTTGTGAAACCATCGATATGTTGCATTGATTACGTTTCGTCATAGATCGATATTTTATATTATGCGTTAATTGGAACAAAACATACAAAATGTTCACGCTTATGTATCGTTGTCAAATTTGATTTTATTGCCTCATTATTTGAATAACTATAGAAGGACTACGGAGGCGACATAAGACAACTTTTTTTATTTATCAACCTAAAAATAGGAACTACACTCTTCACAAAGTGGGATTTGAACACTAGAAGTTAATAAATATAAGACCGAAGTGGATAATTACAACTTACTGTTAACCAACGAATAAAACAAAAATATTGCTTCCGTAGGAGTCAAAAAGTTTCCCTCGTTCAGTTTTTTAATAAATTATAAATTTCATCGAGTTCGTCTATTTTGAAAGAAAAGCCATTTGATTTGTCATAGTGTAATCGTTGTTTTCGTCATCTTCACTCATGAACTTTAATATGAGATAAATGCGCAGGAAGTAAGAATCAGTGTATGAATTTAGAGATTGACCTTGAAATTTTTCACAAGCACGATTTTATCTGTTGAGTACGTAGACCAGAATTGGAAATGACCCGATACCGAATGGTAATGATGATATTGCAAGGGATAGTTTTAGCGCGATTATATTATAATTTGATACATTAGACTGTAGCTGGGAAGGCGGTATTGTAAGACACATGTTTTCATATATATCCTGTCAAGTTGGTCACTTTTAGTACTTGTTTACTTCAGTTATAAAGTATTTATACTCGTTTCATTGAAGGTGGCATATGATGGCAATGGCACAAATTCCTCAGATTGAGTCAGATTGCGATTTCATAGAAGGAGAGAATACCGAGCAATATGAAACAATATCGGATGAAGACATACCTCTGCTATTTCAAGAAATTATGCGGGAATATGATGTGAATGAATCAGAAAACCAACCAGATCAAGGCGCAGATAATGATAACGACCCACGTATATTATTGAATGACGCCATAGACAACATTGATAGATCTGTACCGTCTGTCACTAACTGTGTCCATTGTTATGATGAGCAACTAGTAGTTGACACTGCCACATTTGCAAAAGGCCAACACATTTCAATGCCAGGTCAATACTCGACAAAATACAACCGGGCAAAAAGAAAACTGAAACACGCGTATAAACATCATGCTATCGTCGCTGAGGTAAAATCGGTTGATGGACTTATTGCTGAGCTTGTCCAAATTCACTTCACATCAAGGGACGGAAAAAAAAATATTTATAAAACAGAAGAAATGCATGACTTAGAGTTTAAGGAAATATACCTTGTAAATCATAGCAGGTCACCATATGAACCAGATGAGATCGTTGAACGAGCTGAATCAATGCTGCCTGAAAACAGACCTCGTGAATCACAGTTCAATTCTTACAATTTCATCACAAGAAACTGCGAACATTTTGCAACATGGTGTGCTGTAGGTAATAGGAGAAGTTTTCAGGCTCAAAGATGCAGACGGGTGATTGCTGATGGTTTGAACATGATTTTTGGTAGTACAAGTCTGATCGCAAAAGGATTAGCGAGGATTTTATCAAAATCCGCCGATGAAATTGCGGCCGGTTTTAATGCGGTCATACATGCCCCAGTGATAGCTTTTGGTGCGACAGCGGGACTGTATTTACTGTACTGCATTATCATGACTGCACTGAATGTCAAAGAGTATAGACAAGGATGTATGTGTCGCTCATGTCTTAAAAGGAAGCTACAAGATCTCTGGTTTACATTTAGCGTATTCGGCATCACATCAGGTTTAACTTCTGTGATCGTACAGTTTGCTTTGCCGCTTTTAGGACTTGGACCTTATGGGATTCCACTTGTGATTCTATCAGTTTTGCTATCTATAGCCCTACAGTTGTCCGTTACAAAGATAAGACGTGCGTTACGATCACCTTTCCAAATTGACAGGAATAAGATAATGAACCTGTCGGAGATTAAGTGCGGTGATGTTATTTCGTTCGCATATTATAGCCTCGAGCATATTGCTGTAGTAACTGCAATAAATAATGATCAGCACAAAGTTGATTGCGTACATTATGCATTGCCAGATCGATTAAAACCATTAAAACCACGAGTTGTCAAAGAGGAAAGTTTTACATTTTACCCTTCAAAGCAAACGGTTAAACTCCTTGATTGTCGTGGTTTAGATTGTAGACCAGGGCATGAAGTGATTGCACTCATTCGGAAGAGAGTTGGCGAATCGAAATGGTCTGTATTTAAAAGGTCAGATCACTTGTGCTACTGGGCAAAGGTTAAGCCCCCACCAAGAGGACCATGTGAAGATCGGGTTGATTCGGAAAGACCAAACAAATCAATGCCAAGTTCAGCCTTTATACATGACTCGGATGTGCATCTTATGACTGATCTACAACTCGGTGATGTTATTCAATATCATCGGAAAGGAATTCTTGTTGGGATTAAATCATTGGACAATAACTATGGCCGTCAGTTTGAAATCGAGATGATTGTGTATGGCTTCTTATGGTATATCCGTAAACAGAGGTACACAATCGATTTGAATAAACATGCACTAAAAGTGAGTATGTATCATCCTGCTCACTGTTGCACGATGACTGAACGAGTTGCACGAGCCTCAGCGTTGAAGGACGAAGAAGGACCGTGGTATACCACAAAGGGCTTCATCATGTACTGCATTATGCGACGTCAGGCCTGAATGTTTTTTTATCAAAATGATGTTGTTGGAATGTTGTACAGGAAAGAAGGTCCTAAAAGATTTTTGGTCCACTTGACATTTTTACATGACAACAATTTTAAAGTAGTAATTATTATTTTCAAACAGTTTTTTCTCCGTGCGATATAATGATTAAATAATGGATATTGACTTGAGCGAATCATTTTCGCACCATTAAGTTTTTACCCTGTATTTCGAATAACATGCTTCTATTAAAAGCAACTTTGAAAAGTATTAAATCCAAGTGATCTTGAATTTAGAAGAGTGTCGGTGATATTAAGTGATCTGTACGCACGTAAAATCAATCTGATCAATTGTGCTACAAAGCAAAGGCCCTCACTATGAGGACCATATGAATATTTGGATGATTCCAAAGGATCGGATCAATCAATGCCAAGTCCATTTACGAAATCTTAATGATTTTATTAAGATTATTTTTATAGTATTTTATAATTATCTTTACTTCTAGAAACATATTAATAATGCATGTAATACCTAATTTTCGGAAATTTCATGTCGATGAAATATGTGACATTTATTGCTGATTATTTGTAAGATTCTTGCTTAGTTGCTTTACGTGTATAACAGTATTTAAACAAGCGTTGTATATATTGTTAAACATAACGTTTACTTTTAAAACGTTGTGTTTGGGTACATAGACTTGTCGGCCCTTTTGTTGTTTTTGATTTTAGTTGATATATGCGCTCTTGGCTATTTGTACTCCATAATAGAACAACCCATACCTTACCATTCCACTATACATGTATTTGTAATCATGAGGCTGAGAGGGTTTTATTTTTTGTTCGTTCATCATGTATTATTCTTGCTTTTATTTAATCAAACTTTAGTCATGTTATTTGATTTATAAGATGATTGTAAATAAATGAGCGTTCCTTATCACAAAATTTGTATATTTTTATTTTGTTGTCACAGAAATCCTAATTTGACTACATATTAAATGGAGATCTATAAAAAACATAATTTAGCACACGTTCACACGTTGCAGGATACATCATTGGTTGAAATTTGATATCGCTGAGCAGACGAACATTTTAAATAAAATTAATACGACATCATGACAAGTTTCCGTTTTCTTTGAAATAAACGCGTCAACATGTGTTCCATTATTTATTGACGCGTATCAAATGGATCTAGTATGCATCGGATTATTTGGCAAAAAAACTTGAGTGGCCTGATCGTGGATGATATTTATCGATTGTTGTTTCAAATGTGTTGTACAAGGATCTGTAAATAACATCTAAACTGCTTGACTTTTACAATCGGTCAACTAGATTTTTTAACATTTTATAAATACATCTATACGACACCATAAAATATTTAAGGCGATCAAAGGCCGATCCCGTACAAAATGTAAAATGTCACTGTTCTAGAATAAGTGAAGCTTACGATCGAATAAAGTGGCATTACTCGCTCCATCTTTAAAGTATCATATATAGTCAGTGACAGTCCTGCTCACAAAATATTCAGAATAGACCAAGAGGATCCATTATAAATGTTAAGTGGTGTATGTAATGTAAAATCCCTGGTATGTCAAGCAGACGGCTTTGGTTTTCGAATTTATTATCTTATTTGTACGCCAGCCAAACGCAATCCAAAATATCGCCTTGTCTTCTTGATTTAAATCACAAGATTCTCACAATAGATATTTGACACACCGTGCGTTTATTCATAACATAACACACAGATTTCTAACAATCATACAGATGTTGGCTTATTCAATTAGCATACACATTTGTGGCTGTGTTTTAATTAATACATGGCCGAGACACTCACACACATAAAAAAGAATGCTATTGTTTATGTCCACTTCTGGTATATTTGGGGTAACAATGGATATGCTCGGTCGGTTAGCATCAGGGAAGATAACTGTGTTCATTTGGTCAACTTTTGGGAACATAGATTGGTGAGAGGGATGTAACGAGCGCAGGAAAAGAGCGGTAAGAAAGATACGGGAATGTTACATGCTGTTGCGATAAATGAAAAATATAACAAATTGTAACACTAGCATTTTCTCTTTAATTCGTTTTACTAGAAGCTCATCAAACATACAAAAACAAATAGGTCTTCAATCTTTAAACAATGAGATGACACATTGGCGTATTCCATTCCAATGAATGCTTTGGTCTTTAAAAACCATCGATCAATTACACATGTATGTCGTAGGTATGGTAACTATAGGCCTCGAGGTAATAAACTAGAGAACAGTCTCCGAGCTCAAACCTAAATTATGTTCTCAAAGTATTATGGTTGAAGAGGTAGAGGTCATTAATGTTTAAATACTTATTCAGGTCAATTATGCAGTCGCAATTATGTATCAAAAATATTGTTATTTTCTGATCATAATCAAGTGTGATCATTAAAAGACAAGATATGACATTTGAGCTCGTAGACCAATATCGGGTTTTATAACCTCGGGCCCATGATACAGTCACAAGTATTGTTTTGAGTGATAAAGGTTAAATGGGAAAATAATTTTTGATTAAATCGCTCAACGATAAGTTAGACAGAAACTACTAAGCTGTTATACGAACAATTACAAGGTATGCCCCCCACCCGGAAAATTTTGAAATTCTAGTACGCCGTAGGTGCATTTTACGGCTATTTTTAGGGTATTTTATGACCATTAGAATTAAAATCTTAGTTTTAGATATATAAATGGTCAAATATATTTTTTTCATTTTTGGAAATCGAGTCTAGGCAATTGCCTAGTACTGCCTAATGGAAGCTACGCGCCTGTGCGATTTCACAAATTTGAGTGTAACACTGATTTTATTTAAATCACTCCTACTATCGTTTATACGTTGTTATTTTAAATAACGTGAAAAACATAGAATACAAACAATACATGATTCAGGGGCGAATCATCGTCTACGTTATGATGTAAAGGAGACCAAAAAACAACCACGGACTGTCTCATTCCCCGCAGAATGAATACATATGTATATATGCAAATTAGTAATACTAAGCACGGTAAAGTGTAAATCACTTTGCGCTTCATATCATTGCCTTCTGTACATGTAGCAAGTCATTAGGTGGGGGATAGTAAGAACAATTAACGACAGATAGATTAACAACATGTGTTGTTAATAAAGTACATGTGTATTACAAAACGTGTAAAATGAGCTGTGATCATACACGTAAAGACTTACGTTCTCCGATACTTCCTTGTTTTAACATACGTGTGTACACCAACGTCAATATCAAATCTTTAAATTAAGACTAATGGTAACTATAATCTTGGACATTATAAGCTTGAGAGCTATCAGGTCTCAGTTTTTTGCAGTTGAACAAGCGGTTTAACTTGCTTTCCATGATAAGAGAGATAATCGTTGATGATGTATTTGGATAATACACGTGATATTTGTCCCTTCTTACAAAAGCAATTATCATTGTGATATAACTTGTATCGTTTTGATTTTATGCGAAAGTGTCACTAGATTTAACGGCGTTTTGCCACAATTTTTCAATTATATACGACGGCCTGTTTACCTAACCGGTTTTGCTGGGTTGTATACTAACCTGTACTAACTTACCTTTCTGGCAACTTCACATATGGAAAAAAATCGACATTTTTGTCAAATTTTCATGGAAGGGTAGCTAGCGCATTAACCATTGGACCATGGTCGCGGATGTACGAACGCACATACAGCTTCGGTAGAATCCAAATTACATTTGACTGAGATAGACGCCTTATCAATAATTTTCATAAAAACTTCAAAACTGATAATACAATGAATATTGATCAATTCAATATGGTTAATACAAGATATACCACGGTACAGATATGTTCTACACCTCAGTATTCATACACCTCAATATTCATACACCTCAGTATTCATACACCTCAGTATCCATACACCTCATTATCCATGCACTTCAGTATTCATATACCTCAGTATCCATACACCTGAGTATTCATACACCTCAGTATCCATACTCCTCAGTATTCATACACCTGAGTATTCATACACCTCAGTATCAATACCCCTTAGCATGCATACACCTTAGTATCCATACACATCAATATCCATACACCTTAGTATTCGTACACCTCAGTATTCATACACCTCAGTATCCATACACCTCAGTATTCATACACCTCAATATTCATACACCTCAGTATTCATAAGCATGATTTTGTATGTGTTTGTATTGAGTAAGAAATGGCATATAATTTTTATACAGGTTTAAATAAATTTTGTGTTGTTTAAAAAATACTATATAACTATATAATATGCGCAGGCGGATTTCGGGCGGGGGACCGGCGTGCACCCCTCTAAATAAGAATCAGTTGTATGCTGATTGTGTCCATATATTACACAAACATCTAGACTTTATGCTCCCCCACCAAAATACCTGTATACGTCCCTGGTATGCATTTTACTTCATAATGAAAATATAAATACATTACGCGCTGTTAAATAATACAATGACAACATACATATAAAGTTAGCATTATACATATGAATTGCACGTTACAAAACATTTGTCAAATTCAAATGCATATACATGTACTATTAAGTGATACAATGACAACATATGTATATGCAAAGTTAACTTTATACAAATCGCATATGCTAGTTGATAGTTCAAACATTCGCCGAAATACTTATAAATGTTGAACGGGAAAACAGGAAAAAATGCGCCTTAGTACTGAAATGTAACATGGTTAAAGTGGATTGAATATGAAATTCCTCATGGACTCTTAATACAGTTGATTCAGCGCGTGCAAAAAAATGAATCACTACTCTGATAGCAGTATTTTCACTCCTTTCATAAATCTCAACATGGTTAGACTAACGCCTTCAATTATGTTTTCGGATGTACATGTACATGAATATACAAATATGTATTGTCTACCTAGATAGTACGCAACCGTTTGGAATGATATTGCAGTGAAGGGGAAATACACAGGATTTACCCGATTAAATTCTTTTTGGAATTCCCATTAGGAAGGCCAGCCAAAAAATCCAAAACTAAAATGTATTAGAATACGGTAGCATCTAGAAGACTTATCTTATAGTGTTTATTGCTCCGACTCCGTTACTAAAATATTAGAGCCCAAATAGAAACTGTACATATTTCCAAATAAACTTTATCGTTGTGTAATTTTTGAGTATATGACCAATTTATGTCACTGCACGCCAGTCAGGGCAGTGTAACACAGTTTTCCATAAATCTATTTTTAGAACAGATGATTTTCCAAAAATCTATAAATAAAACGCGAAGACGAGTACGTGTTTGTATTTATAGACAAAACATTTAGTCAAAGAGTTTCGTTACTTGTGGGATTTATTTGTGAAAGGCTGTGTTGGGTAAATGTTCTTTATGGAAAGTAATATAAATATTGTGCTTTCGTGATTGAGAAAATATTACGTCTGATGATGCCTACTATGTATACTTACTGCAAAGATAAAATCTAGAAAAAAATTGTGCCAAAATCATGTTTATTATATTAGACTAACCTTTAATCCTCGCTTTACCATTTACATTTTAAATCAAATTCATTATAATTTCAGAGGCTTACACTCCCTTGGGTTTAGTCTATCACAAGGAACATACAATAGCGTCCTTAACTCTCGAACCCAACCAATATCGTGATGGGTTGGAGGAACAATCAGGTGATAGTTTCTCAGATGACGACATACCACTGCTACTTGAGGAAGTCAGGGTAAACTATGATGTAAATACAACAGATATCCAACAAGACCAAAGCAGCATCGCTGATACTGATGAAGATGGTGCAGTTTTCAAATGAAGCTGTTGACAATTTACAAAGACCTCGTTCTTCTGTCGTCAGCTGTGTTTGTTGCTCAGAAGCAAAAAGAGTTGTTGACGTGAACACTTTTGCTAAAGGTCAACATCTATCCATGCCAGGCCAGCATAAAACTATATACGATCGGATGAAAAGGAAGCTGTGGCATGTTTACAAGCATCACGCTATTGTTACAGAGGTAAAATCATGTTCGGGAATGAGAGCCGAGCTGGTGCTTATTCATTTCACCAGCATAAAAAAAATTCATTTCGTCAGCAAAAACAACAAAATCAATATTTACAAAACAACTGAAGCATTTGACTTAGGACAAGACGAGATATATCATGTTGAATACAAGTATCCCCGCTATGGTCCTGAGGATATAGTTAGGCGTGCTGAGTCGATACTACCAGAAAACAGATCTACGAAGTCACAATTTGATTCTTATTATCTCGCCTTTAATAATTGTGAACATTTTGCAACTTGGTGTGTTGTTGGTGAGAGAGAGAGTATTCAGGCTCAAGGATACAGACAAATGATTGTTGATGGATTAGGAAAGATATTTGGAGTTGGAAGTATGATAACAAAAGGATTAGTGACAATTTTGATTAATTCTGCTGATGAGATCGCTGCAGCTTTGACATCGGCAATAAATGTCTCAGAAATTGTACTTGGTACAACTGCTGGAATTCATTTACTTTACTGCATAGTTATGACAGTATTACATGTTAAAGATTTTATGAAAGGACATATGTGTCCCTCGTGCTTAAAACAGAAGCTACTTGACCTTTGGATAAAGTTTGGAGTATTTGGTGTCACATCAGTTTTAACATTTGTAATCTTTCATTTTGTATTGCCAATTTTAGGGGTAGTTAGAATTCCATTGGTTATTCTCTTAATACTGTTGTCAGTGGTCTTGCAGTGGTCGGTCCCAAAAATACGACAAGTATTGCAATCGCCATTGACAGGGGAACAAAATAGAATATCTCAACTATCAGAGATCAATATTGGTGACCTTTTTTCATTCACATACTATGGATTTGAACACGTTGCTATTGCCACTGAGGTGAATGAAGCTGTGAATGAAATAAGTTGTGTACACTACGCTTTGCCTTCGCTGTTTGGGACGCGAACTGTCTCTGAAGAAACGTTTACTTTAAATCCCACAAAAGATACAGTAAAACGTATTGATTGTAGCCATCTACAGTGTAGACCAAGACATGAAGTTGTTGAATTGGTTAGGAAGAGAGTTGGTGAAAAGAAATGGTCTCCTTTAAATCGATCTGACCACGTGTACTACTGGGCTAAGACCAAAGCATTACCCAGAGGAATTTCTCTATGTAGTGATGATGCTGTACAATCAGATCCTTTGATTTCTACCACCGCGTTTATTCGTGAAGAAGATGTACATCTAATGACTGATCTAGAACCAGGGGATGTTGTTGAATATTATCGTAAAGGCATCCTTGTGGGATTGAAATCATTAGATAATAACTATGGCCGTCGCTTTGAAGTAGAAATCATTGAGTACACTTCTTCGTGGTACATCCGTCAAAGAAGGTATACAATTGATCTGAATGAACAGAATCTCAAAGTAAGCATTTGTCACCCTGCTCATTGTTACTCAATGGCTACGCGAGTTAAACGAGCTTTGGCGTTGAAAGACAAAAAAGGTGAAACCTGGACTACACAGAGTTTCATTGAGGATTGCATAATGCGGCCCCAGTCCTGATGAGATCATATGATAAAGTTCACAGTTTTCATTACTTGCTGTTATCACATATGACCAATTCTGGTCAGAGTATTCACTAGACGTCGAAAGTTTGGGTCATAAATGACCTTTGACTCATGATAATTTGAAGAGTCAACAAAATTTTCTTCTAATTTTATTGTAAATTTGACCCTTTGAGACAAATTCTCACTCGTCGAAAGCTTTATTTTACTGATTTCAAGAGTCTACATGCTGTTTTAAAATGTGCATTGCTCTTTTGTTTTATTGTTCTGTTGTTTACACTCATTGCATTGATACTAACTTATTGTGTTTGTACTCTATGCTTATTGGATCTGAGGTGAAAAGTGTATTATGTTTATTTGACTTAATTTGTGCTGTGTAATCATTAACTACCTGAGTTAAAATTTAAAGACTGCAATTCATGTTTTATTTGGCTATAATTATGTGAAGATCATGCAGGTTGTGTATCGGGGATGTACAAGTGTAGTCTATTTTCTTGGAAGCCTGGTTTATTTTTTTATGTTCACTTTGTCTTCAATATCAAGATCAGCTTTTGGACATACATCGATCTAAATATTGTGGTGTTTTCACTACCTGTTTGAACTACAGAAGCCATATTGAAAACTATGTCTTTATAATGAGGTGGCGTTATCATTGACTTAGTCATGAAGTGAGGCTTTATTGTGGATGGTTAACAAGAACAGATAAAATTATGCAGCAGTCCTATGGTTAGCATGCTTTTGTGCTTACAATATTTATTTGTATTTTATTATATACTTACATTTGTGATTTTTCATCACTGTTTGAAGTAGTGAATAAAGTTTTAAAAGATTAAATTATCATTTTTATATTATTGTCGTTCGTAAACGCTATTCCAGTAAAACCTCGATAATGAGACCCATAGGTCGTCATTATTAAGTGGAATATATCAAAGCGGAGATATTGAAAGCCGGTCCGTAAATAAACGGTCGTTATAAGAAGGTGGTCGTAATATTGAGGTGGTCTCTATTTGAGATTTTATTGTTTACCGAATAGGTCAATATTTGCTCATTCACAATTTACGTTATATTATGAAACTCTACGCAAACATTGACCTAGTCGAACACGCTCGTTATACAGATACGATAAAATACCGTAAAAATGATTAGTCAACAAAGAAATAAAACGGTTGAACAATGAAAAACTTTAGTTTGCATAAAAAGCATTCGATCGAGCTCTGTCACCGCCCACGTTAATTTTCTAAAGAATATACACTGAAACTTATGGATTTTCCCACAATCTATAAATAGAATTACACCGAATAAGATAGATGTTCCAATAATTTAAAAATAGAACTACAGTAAAACGAAGGGACTTTCCCTTCATAAAATAGTTTAAGCGTTCCTGATGTCTTTGCCAACAAATATAAAACATTTGTACATTTTGTTGCGAATAATAAAAACTGAGGACATTTTTGACATGCGCATCGTAAAACGTATAACTTGTCACTTCACGAGCAAGAAATTTAAAACTGTGGATTGTGGTTCGTCAACTAGTCAGACAATTTTTGTAAAAAACACATCGCTTATCTGCACAATTCGTGTGATCTTATTGGAATAAGACACAGTAACATGTGAAACTGTTTACAGTCTACATACCTCCTTCGTTTAATTGAAACATTTCAGCAATGTATAATTACTTAGATTACAAAAAAGCAAAAATAGGAAAATAATGGATATAATGATTACTCTTTCGTGCAAAAAGAAACACATAGCTTAGTTTTTATTGGCGTCTATTTTATTTACAAAGGATTCCATCAGACAGGGACTCCAGAGTCCCAGATTCCATGTATATGAGTACATGAATATTTATGACCAGAGCGGAAGAAACAAGAACAAACATAGATATATAGGCCTAGTGGTTTATCGGTCATGTATAGAATATTTAACAGCCCGACCTGTGTTAACGGCCACCTGTTTACTACAGTCACCTGCGAACGACGATCACTAATTAGATCACACTTATTTGTGTAAGATACCAGATAAATTATCTGAATACTGACCAACCGTTCATTTAGGCCTTATTTTCCTTTGGCGATCCTCATTGACTAATTACCGTACATGATTTTTAAAATGACATTCAGTTAAACATCAATGATAAGGTGACCTTTCGGACCAGAAAAATCGGTTGTAATCCTGAGGTGGTATCGTGATCAAATTGAATTAAAGGGCAGTTATTGAAGCCGGTCCAAAAATAAATGGTCATTATAATAAGATGGTCGTAATATTGGGATGGTCGCTAATTGAGGTTTTACTGTAATCACAATTGGTTATAAATATTACCTGTTAGAAGTATGTTATGTACATTCATTTGTAAATGAAATATAATTTACAATGTATATGACATTATCACTACATTACGAAGAAATAACCTAAATGGTAGTTGGCAACCCGAAACTATGCCTGCCTATTATTTAAATAATTATGTTTTTGTTCAAACTGTTATATAGTTGCCAATCCCGTTTTTTTTTAAATTTTCGACAAATTTCCACCATGATATTTCAATGACACAATTATTATGTTAAAACATCTGATATGAATTGAATATGCATAGCAGTTTCGTGTTTTGAAAAATTAAAACGTAAGCATGGATACCCTCCTTTATTTATTTTTGTTTAAATTTTACTTCATTAAAATTAAAGAGCGAACAAAATTATGATGCTTAATTAATTACTTAATACCTATCTGAATAAACATTTAACTCACTTTCTTGATTGAGTGAGTGTTCACAAATTAATTTTCTCTAAAGCAGAGAGTTTAATCCTATATGTATTCGTTAAATTGCAAGGTTTAAATCGGGGTGGATAATGTAACAGCCAACCGTGTTTTATCGTAAAATAATATATGTGCTTGTTTCCTATACCTTTAATTGATAATACTGTACAACGGGTTATATTATGATGTCATAAGGAAAGGTAAGTAACAAAAAAAAAAAAAAACCGGAAAGAAGAATGACTGTTATATGGTGTGACTCTGTTTAATTTATCATTATGATATACGTACTCGCTTAACAGGAGACAAACTGAAGAGGGAAACAGGAGTATTTGTAGTAACATTAAATCGACACAAAAGATTTTTCTTCGTCTTACGAAAAACTATTCTCTAGGGACTTGTACGGTGTTGTGAAGGTGTACATACAGTGTATAGGGCCTTAATACATCGAATTACAACACTGTTTGTAAAATGTTTCACTTACATTGAAGAAATTAAAAAAATCCCGTTGTTCATATTAATTAGTAAGTCTGAACCGACAGTATTACTTCTGTAACGATCAGGGAAACAAAAAGATAGCATACGCCATTATTAAACACTATATCGTTATAATGAAGAATAATGTAAAATTGTGCTCTTAACTTTGAAAATATTGTGACTTTTTGTTAAAAAAATAATTACAAGTTAAGAAAATACCTCCTTTATATTTATTTCTATGTAGACGTGTCATCGCAATGTCATCAATATTGCTGGGAAAGGTTTTTTTCAAGGGGAAAACATTTTCTGATATGATGACTGATAAGCCATAAAGGCTGTAATGACATAAAAAGAAAAAAAAGATTCCCAGGAAAAATCATAATTATGTAATTAAATCGTCATATACCTAATATATAGCCATATAAGTTTCATATCTGAGTACACCAGTATATTCATCGGTTGGACATGAGTGAATAAGCACGTAAAGTTTCCTTATTAATATGCATCCATAGAATCAACACCCGGGCGTAAATAGGACAAATGAAACACGTTAACATAGCACGTGTTCTTCCGAGTCTCTTGCTACCCGCATCAATCTCTATTTATTGAATGGTAAAAATAGACGCAGACGTAATCAACGCAGCTGCTCATTCTAACCAATCGCTTGGTCGACCTTTATCCGGGGCTTTATATAAATCTAGTTGCTCAGACACATCACTTTAGAACGTAAATGCCTGTAAATTGGATGGATGATTTTACTCATAACTTATGTTGATTGGATACGTGAGTATATCTGTATGTTTTATTTACTGTTTTATACAACTTTCATCTGAATGATGATCAATTCAAATATTTTGCTAAAATTCATACAATCTCTTTCATACATGTATACTGGGTTTTCACTAGACGTCAAAAAATTGAGGGTCAAAAATGACCCTTGGCTGATGATAATTCAAAGAAGCAACAAAATTTCCTTCTGATATTATTGTAAATTTGACCCTTTGGTACAAATTCTCAAGAGTCAAAAGCTTTATTTTACTGATTTAAAGAGTCAAAGTGCTGTTTAAGGGTTATTTTCATTTTTACGAGATATTTTACACGGCAAAACACAAAATGTATTTTGGTAGCATTGTAGTTATACCTACATTACGCTTCTTAATCATGAAGGGTCGCATTATATTTTTTTTAAATCGTTGAAGAAGCAATTTTTATGCTTGAAATACATATAATGATTAAATGTGACGTCCAAATCATTTTAAACTTGTGAATTTCATTTAAAGATTATCAGTCCTTAATTAAATTGTAAACATTGCCAAAAATATAACCGAAAAGATACATTATTCGATTTTGTTATGTGATAACCAGCGGTTGTGGATTTTGTAGTGTGCTTAGCGATATCCAATTCATGTTATGTGGTATTCTGTATGAGTCTGTATATTTCCAAGCATGTGATACCGAATTTTAATCGTATAAAGTATCAAAGAAATTAGTATCCAAAAAGCAGTGGATTTCCTAAACAAGACTGTAAACTTTCATGGACAGTTGATACTAACATATGTTGCATTGATTTCGTCATAGATCGATATTTTACATTATGCGTTAATAAAACATGCAAACAACAAAATGTTCAGTTTATGTATCGTGGTCAAATTTAGTTTTATTGTTTCATCATTTGAATAACAATAACAGGACTACAGAAGCGGCATAGGACAAGGTTTATGTTTTTGATTTATCAACCTAAAAATAGGAATTACCATCTTCACAAAGTGGGATTTAAAACGTTAGAAGGTGATAAACCTAATACAGTTGTTGATAATTCCAGCATAATGTTAACAAATAGATAAAATAAAAAACATAGCTTCCGTAGTTGACAAAAAATTCCCCTCATTCAGTTTTATAATAAATTATGAACTTCATCAAGTTCGTCTATTTTGAAAGAAAAGCCATATGATTTGTTATTGCGTGATCGTTGTTTTCGTCATCTGTGCTCACGATATTTTACATGAGTTAGAATTACATGCATATACGGTCTTTATGCACATGAAATAATCAGTTTATGAATTTGGAGAATGAACTTTAAACTTTTCACAAGCACAATTTTATCTGTTGAGTAGACCAGAATTGAAAATGGCCCAAAGCCGTATGCAGAGGTGAAGAAATGAGCCGGAACCCGGAAAAATTGCACCGGTTATTTGAGCATTCTCGCCGGCTACTTTATTCACACAGTGGGTTCTTTGTCCCCTTTGCCACCTGCTGGGGGGAACCCCAGACCCTCCTTCTACCGTAGTGGCTTACCAGCTCCATGAAAACATTTCTACACCCCGGATTGGTAATGATGAGTTTGCAAGCTAGAGTTGTATTGCGATTGTAATATAATTTAAAATATTGTATTAAATTACAGTAACTAGGAAAGGTGGTACTGAAAGGCCCATGTTTTTGTATATCCTGTCAAGTTGGTCACTTTTTGTTCTTGTTTACTTCAATTATAAATTATTTATACTCGTTTCGTTGAAGGTGGCATATGATGGCAACGGCACAAATTCCTCATGCGTTAGATTGCGATTTCATAGAAGGAGAGAATACCGAGCAATATGAAACGATATCGGATGACAGAATACCTCAGCTACTTGAAGAAATTAGACTGAATTATGATGTGAATGAACCAGAAAACCAACCAGATCAAGACGCAAATAATGATAACGAAAATCGTACATTACTAAATGACGCCATCGACAACATTGATAGATCTTCACCGTCTGTCACAAGCTGTGCCAGTTGTTATGATGAGCAACCAGTAGTTGACACAGCCACATTTGCAAAAGGCCAACAAATTTCGATGCCAGGTCAATACAAGAGAACATACGACCGGGCAAGAAGAAAACTGAGACATGCGTATAAACATCATGCTATCGTTGCTGAGGTGAAATCGGCTGCTGGTCTTATTGCTGTGCTTGTCCTAATTCATTTCACTTCAAGGGACGGAAAAATAAATATTTATAAAACAACCGAAACGTACGACTTACGGTATGATGAAATATACCTTGTAAAATATAACAAGCCACGAGATGAACCAGATGAGATCGTTAGACGAGCTGAATCAATGCTGCCTGAAAACAGACTGTGTGAATCACAGTTCAATTCTTACAATGTTATCACAAGAAACTGCGAACATTTTGCTACATGGTGTGTTGTAGGTGAGGGAGAAAGTATTCAGGCTCAAGGATACAGACAGAAAATTGCTTATGGTTTGAACAAAATATTTGGTAGTGCAAGTCTGATTACAAAAGGATTATTGAGGATTTTATTAAATTCTGCCGATGAAATTGCGGCCGGTTTTAATGCAGCTATACACGCCCCAGAGATAGCTCTCGGTGCGACAGCGGGGTTGTATTTACTGTATTGCATTATAATGACTGTACTAAATGTCAAAGAATATAGAAAAGGACATATGTGTCGTTTATGTCTTAAAGGGAAACTCCAAGACCTCTGGTTGACATTTAGTGCGTTCGGCGTCACATCAGTTTTAACTTTAGTGATCATACTGTTTGCTTTGCCGCTTTTAGGACTTGGACCTTTTGGGATTCCATTTGTGATTCTATTAGTTTTGTTATCTATTGCCTTACAGTGGTCCGTTCCGAAGATACGACGTGCATTACAATCACCTTTCCAAGTTGACAGGAATAAGATAACGAATTTGTCGGAGATTAATTGCGGTGATGTTATTTCATTCCCATATTATGGACTCGAGCATGTTGCTGTAGTCACTGCAATAAATAATAATTTGCACACAGTTGATTGCGTACATTATTCACTGCCACGTCTATTAATGACACGAGTTGTCAAAGAGGAAAGTTTTACATTTTACCCTTCAAAGAAAACGGTTAAACTCCTTGATTGTCGTCATTTAGAGTGTAGACCATGGCGTGAAGTGATTGCACTCGAGACGAAATGGTCTGTATATAATAGGTCAGATCATTTGTGCTACTGGGCAAAGGTTAAACCCCCACCAAGAGGACCATGTGAAGATTGGGCTGATTCGGAAAGACCAAACAAATCAACGCCAAGTTCAGTTTTTATACGTGACTCGGATGTGCATCTTATGACTGATCTACAACTCGGTGATGTTATTCAATATGATCGGAAAGGAATTCTTGTTGGGATTAAATCATTGGACAGTAACTATGGTCGTCAGTTTGAAATAGACATGATTGTTTATAGCTCATCATGGTATATCCGTCAACGGAGGTACACAATCGATTTGAATAAACATGCACTAAAAGTGAGTATGTACCATCCTGCTCACTGTTACACGATGACTGAACGAGTTGCGCGAGCCTTAGCGTTGAAGGACCAGAAAGGAACGTGGTGGACTACAAAAGGCTTCATTATGCACTGCATTATGCGACGTCAGGCCTGAATGTTTTTTTTATCAAAGTAATGTTGTTGTCATGTTGTACAGAAAAGAAGGTCCTAAAAGATTTTTGGTCCACTTGACTTTTTTACTTCACAAAAATTTTAAAGTATTAATTATTATTTCCAAACAATTTTTTCTTTAATAATGGATATTGACTTAAGCGAATTATTTTCGCACCATTAAGTTTTTACCCTGCATTTCGAATAACATGTTTCTATTGAACAACTTTAAAAAGTAGTTAATCCAAGTGATTTTGAATTTAGAAGACTGTTGGTGATACAAAGTGATCTGTACGCACGTAAAATCAATCTGATCAATTGTGCTATTAAACAAAGGTTTGGCCCTCATCAAAAGGACCATATGAATATTGGGATGATTCCAAATGATCAAGTTCATTCACGAGATCTTAATCAATGGTTTCATTAAGATTATTTTTGGTATATTAAAATTATCTTTACTTTTTTTTCGGAATTTTCATGTCGATGAATATGTGACATTTATTGCTGATTATTTGTAGGACTGTACGAGCTGCATGAGCCTTTTTTATACATGTTGATATACAATGTGATAAAAGTTTATTTTATCGGAAGTATAGTGATTAAATTCCTTCTTTAAATTGATTTACGTGTATTACAGTATTTAAACAAGCGTTGTATATATTGTTAAACATAGCGTTTACTTTTAAAACGTTGTATTTGGGTACATAGACTTGTTGGCCTTTTTGTTGTTTTTGATTTTAGTTGATATATGCGCTCTTGGCTACTTGTACTCCATAATAGAACATCCCATACCTTACCATTCCACTATACATGTATTTGTAATCATGAGGCTGAGAGGGTTTCATTTTTTGTTCGTTCATCATGTATTATTCTTGCTTTTATTTAATCAAACTTTAGTCATTATGTTATTTGATTTATAAGATGATTGTAAATAAATAAATGAGCGTACCTTACCACAAAATTTGTATATTTTTATTATGTTGTCACAGACCTCCTAATTTTATAACATATTAAATGGAGATCTATAATAAAAAACACAATTTAGCACACGTTCACACGTTGCAAGATACATCATTGATTGAAATTTGATATCGCTGAGCAGACGAACGGTTTACATAAAACTAATACGATATGACAAGTTTCCGTTTTCTTTGAATTCGACGCGTCAACATGTGTTCCATTATTTATAGACGTGTATCAAATGGATCTATTATGCATCGGATTATTTGCCAAAAAAACTTGAGTGGCCTGATCGTGGATGATATTTATCGATTGTTGGATAATGCGTTGGATAAGGATATGTAAATATCATCTAAACTGCTTAACTTTTATAATCGGTCACCTAGATTTTTGAACATTTTATAAATACGACACCATAGAATATTTACGGCAATCAAAGACCGATCCCGTACACTGTTCTAGAATAAGTGAAGCTTACGATCGAATAAAGTGGCATTACTCGCTCCATCTTTAAAGTATCATATAAACTCAGTGACAGTCCTGCTCACAAAATATTCAGAATAGACCAAGTGGATCCATTATAAATGTTGAGCAGTATATGTAATGTAAAATCCCTGGTATGTCAAGCAGACGGCTTTGGTTTTCAAATTTATTATCTTATTTGTACGCCAGCCAAACACAATCCAAAATATCGCCTTGTCTCCTTGATTTAAATCACCAGATTCTCACAATAGATATTTGACACACCGTGCGTTTATTCATAACATAACACACAGATTTCTAACAATCATACAGATGTTGGCTTATTCAATTAGCATACACATTTGTGGCTGTGCTTTAATTAATACAAGGCCGAGACACTCACACACATAAAAAAGAATGCTATTGTTTATGTCCACTTCTGGTATATTTGGGGTAACAATGGATATGTTCTGTCGGTTAGCATCAGGGAAGATAACTGTGTTCATTTGGTCAACTTTTGGGAACATAGATTGATGAAAGGGATGTAACGAGCGCAGGAAAAGAGCGGTCAGAAAGATACGGGAATGTTACATGCTGTTGCGATAAATGAAGAATATAACAAATTGTAACACTAGCATTTTCTCTTTAATTCGTTTTACTAGAAGCTCATCAAACATACAAAAACAAGTAGGTCTTTAATCTTTAAACAATGAGATGACACATTGGCGTATTCCATTCCAATGAATGCTTTTGTCTTTAAAAACCATCGATCAATTACACATGCATGTCGCGGGTATGGTGACTATAGGCCCCGAGGTTATAAACTAGAGAACAGTATCCGAGCTCAAATCTAAATTCTGTTCTCAAAGCATTATGGTTGAAAAGATAGAGGTCATTAATGTTTAAATACATGTTCATTTCAATTATGCAGTCGCCATAATGTATCAAAAATATTGTTATTTTCCGATCATAATTAAGTGTGAAAATTGAAAAAAATTGAGTTGGACCAATATCGAGTTTTATAACCTCGGGCCCATGATACAGTTACAAGTACTGTTTAGAGTAATATAAGTCAAATGGGAAAATAATTTTCGATTAAATCGCTTAACGATAAGTTAGACAGAAACTACTAAGCTGTTATACGAACAATTACAAGGCACTATTTACAAATATATTTTTAATCGACATATTTAGCCGTATAATGGATGCGTAGATAAGGACTGGATACTTAAGGTTATGTTCCAAATTAGACAACTATTTAAGGTTCTTTGGAAGCAAATAAATTAGCGTTTGTATGATAAGGATTCTTTATAAATGCCGTTATATTTGACAGGGGCGTAGCTTGCCTAAAAGGAGAGTCTAGGCAAAATTCGAGGGGGTCCGGAAAATTTTGAAATTCTAGTACGTCGTGGGTGCATTTTACGGCTATTTTGGGGGTATTTTATGACCATCAGAATTGAAAAATCTTACTTTTAGATATATAAATGGTCAAAGATATCAATTTTCAATGATATGTTTTTCATTTTTTGGAAATCATGTCAAGGCAATTGCCTAGTACTGCCTAATGGAAGCTACGCGCCTGTGCGATTTCACAAATTTGAGTGTAACACTGATTTTATTTAAATCACTCCTACTATCGTTTATACGTTGTTATTTTAAATAACGTGAAAAACATAGAATACAAACAAGTACATGATTCAGGGGCGAATCATCCTCTACGTTATGATGTAAAGGAGACCAAAAACAACCACGGACTGTCTCATTCCCCGCAGAATGAACACACATGTATATGTGCAAGTTAGTAATACTAAGCACGGTAAAGTGTAAGTCATTTTGCGCTTCCTATCATTGCCTTCTGTACATGTAGCAAGTCATTAGGTGGGGGATAGTAAGAACAATTAACGACAGATAGATTAACAACATGTGTTGTTAATAAAGTACATGTGTATTACAAAACGTGTAAAATGAGCTGTGATCATACACGTAAAGACTTACGTTCTCCGATACTTCCTTGTTTTAACATACGTGTGTACACCAACGTCAATATCAAATCTTCAAATTAAGACTAATGGTAATTATAATCTTGGACATTATAAGCTTGAGAGCTATCCGGTCTCAGTTTTTACGCAGTTGAACAAGCGGTTTAACTTGCTTTCCATGATAAGAGAGATAATCGTTGATGATGTATTTGGATAATACACGTGATGTTTGTCCCTTCTTACAAAAGCAATTATCATTGTGATATAACTTTGTATTGTTTTGATTTTATGCGACATTATCACTAGCTTTAACGGCGTTTTGCCACAATTTTTCAATTATATACGACGGCCTGTTCACCTAACCGGTTTTGCTGGGTTGTATACTAACCAGTACTAACTTACCTTTCTGGCAACTTCACATATGGAAAAAATCGACATTTTTGTCAAATTTTCATGGAAGGGTATGACCTGCCGCGACCGGGAATTGAATGCGGATGTCCAGATTTCAAGTCTAGCGCATTAACCATTGGACCACGGTCGCGATGTACGAACGCACATACAGCTTCGGTGGAATCCAAATTACATTTGACTGAGATAGACGCCTTATCATTAATTTTCATAAAAACTTCAAAACTGATAATACAATGGATATTTATTAATTCAATATGGTTAATTACAAGATATACCACGGTACAGATATGTTCTGAGATCCTCACAATGTTTATACCCCTATTGTCGCCGTGCGTAAAGTAGAGAAAAACGGTTAATGTGTATTGTCAAATCAAAGCGGCTTACAGACATTTCTATCAGCTGATGAAATGGCCACATGACATACATTAAATTAAATACACCACAATGCGCATTAATCAAGATGACCCTTCAATAATACAACACGAAGAACAATGGTAATAACTCTTATAAACATTATGCAGAATCATACCTACCAATATATTATAAGTGTAAATATGCTAATTCGTATACATATGTATATGTTTCTTGAGCATAATGTGAGTGATAAACTTGCCATCATATGTTCTTGATCTTGTTTTTGAAAGTCGGTTAATTCGCATGATATCGAATTTTGAAATTCGTTGCATTAAATATTCTCGATATGTCTGCTTCTAAGTTCTAGTTCTCCATAACGCTAAGTTGTTTTCGAAATCTTAAATTTACAAAATATCATTGGATAAATTTAACAAAGTATCGGAATGACAATTGAGGTTGACGTTGACACTGTGTGGAAGACACTTGGACCGTGGGGACGTTATCAACGCCGGCAGCTTGTCTGGTTACTGATCGCTATTTGGTCATGTGGCTTTCATGTGTTGTCCATTGTTTTTATCGGTAATACGGCATTTTTTTTATTGCAATACGAGTATAACTTAAGTGAAGCATGACTTTCTTTCAAGGATTAATCCTGTGTGGAAAAAAGCATTTTTTCGCGTTTTATACTTTTTTCAACTTTATTACTATATAACGGGTGGACAACCTAACCAGTATTTCTAGATTCTTTACTGGCATTATTCTCCGCAAGTTACTTTCAATTTGAATGATCAGTGGCTTCGAACAAATAGCCTTAGTCGGAATATCTGCAACCTTATCGTCACATAGAACATTTGATCCGCTCAGAGTGGGTTCGAATCCGAGGTCCGTAGACCTAACGTTCCATGGGTCCTACGCGAGAGGTCAAAATAAGTCTGGAATGCTGTTCGCTGTGGTCATGATGTAAAATTTAGTGGGTGTAAACATTCATCTCATTACAGAGTGTTTTCAGACACCGTTTTTTTTCTTGATTTCATGTTTTTGATTATTGTCGGTTTGTGAAGATGGAGAAAATCTTTAGATAGGAATACCATATACCATGTTTTCATTGAGTTTAACGCTTTTTTTAACAATTTTTCAGTTTTATACGGTATATTTATACGTATACCAATAGTCAGAGAAATTTAAAGTAAGACTTTATTGTATTAAGTGTGCAGTATTAATCTTTGATAAACTAAATATTCTTCAGTAAACGGCTAAGACAATTTTTATTGTATTTTCTTGCATAAATAATATGAAATATAACGGATATTGTTTTGAAGGTTATCGACCACAGTCTCAGTGCGCGCCGTTACCCACAAACCAAAGTGACGGAACTATTTCAAATATAACAAGAGTGTATGGCGCCTGTTCTATTACGGAAATACGGAACGACAGTGGTGTCATAAAAACAACGGAAACGGATTGCACAAACGGCTGGTCTTACAATGATAACGGAGTTTTTAACCCTGAAAGGTCGATCGTGTCTGAGGTATGTAAACGTTGACTTCATACAAAAAAAATGCCTCGTCGATAGAATGAGCGTATATAATCACTGCCTCATGCATTTTTTCATTGGATCAAGAAAATATACATGTATTTATTTTTTGTCTCATTTTAGAACAAAATGTTATGAGTGTGCCGTGTTCAAGCACAAGCGTTTTATATGATGCATAATTACAGTCTAACCTGTGTTTGCGGCTACTTTCGAATAAAGGCAACCCTGTGAATAAAAGCTATTCCTTGAAAAAACATCATTGATTATTTAGAACAATCTGACGTCCGAATAAAGGCCACCTGTAAATAAAGACCATATTTTGTCTTTCCCAACGGTGGACTTTGTTCGCAGGTTTGACTCTAAATCTAATTAGTCGTGTTTTAACGCTCTTGTCATTCCGTAAGACTAATTCATTCAGTCCTGAAATGTATGATTTCGTGAACACTCCGGTCCGTGTCGTATTTTACACACATTGTATTAGATTAGTTCTGAACATAAGCTCACTTGTTTGCAGTGGGATTTAGTATGCGACCGGAAAGAATTGGCTGAAATTTCGCAGACCCTGATGATGTTTGGTCAGGGTCTCGGAGCGTTTGTGTTTACAAGTCTGGCTGACAGATATGGACGTAAACTTATACATATTATATGTCACTGTATGTTGTTCGGTGTTACCTTGGCAACGGCCTTTGTTCCGAGCTTTCCCTATTTTGCTGTGTTAAGGGCAATGACCGGAGGGATTCAGCAGGTAACTTTGCATTCGCAATTTTGTGTTTAAATGTTTAAATATGTTAAATATGAGAAATTATTGTCCTTCTTGCCATCAATGTATAATTGTAATCGAATTTATCCTTTCACAAATGGAATCTCTTAAGCTTAAAAAATCTAAATGCATCGAGTTATTTTTTCATATTTTATTATTCTCGAATAAAAGTCCACATTTTATTAATAAATACAGTATACTAGTACACGCTGAATATAGAATATTTGCTTTACACTGAAGTTTTATGATGACGGAACTACGCACCGTGTTTGCAAAAAAAACGACTTATACAATTATATCAAGATTCGCCATGTAGCCATTCATTGGTAATGTGATTATCAAATTATCATGTTCATAAATGTTTGTCCACGTTCCAGGGCGTTGGTCTGACGTTAGCCATAATAAATCTGGAATTGCTCCCAAAAGAACAGCGGGGTCTTGTGGAGGTTATGGGTCTTCTGTTTTGGACCACCGGGATAGCAATTATAACACCAATAGCTTACATCTTCAGAAACATGTCATGGAGATACCTACAGATATGTCTGGCGTGCTTGTCTGCGTGGTCATTCATTGAATGGTGGTAGGTTGATTTTATTAAAATTAAAATTTCGCTTGCCTTACGGTTTGCGTTCATATTCAAATTCATCAAAGACATAGGGATTTGTGAATTGTTCAAATGTATCCAATGTATATGCATAACCCATTGGTCATATTGCCTATGATTAAGCTATAGGCATGCATAAATTGTAAACATGGTTTATCTGAAGGTTCATTGATGAGTCCTTGAGATGGCTTATAGCTAATGGTAAAGTTAAAGAAGCCAAGGAGATAATAATCCGTGCATGCAAACTAAACAAGAAGGACTATAATGAAGTGGCCGCCATCAGTGGATTCCAGAACTATGAGATGTATTATGTCTCCGGAAAGACGATTTACAAACCAAGTATGTTTTAATTAATGTCGTTAATTATCTGATTACCATTTGGAGGAGATAATTACTTTGTTTTCGGAACAATTTGTCTTTACTTTGTTGTCGGAATAATTTGTCTTTACTTTGTTGTCGGAACAATTTGTCTTTACTTTGTTGTCGGAACACTTTGTCTTTACTTTGTTGTCGGAACAATTAGTCTTTACTTTGTTGTCGGAACACTTTGTCTTTACTTTGTTTTCGGAACAATTTGTCTTTACTTTTTCATTCCCAATCTTATTTACACGATGTTTCCATTAGTAATCGATCAAGCTAATACATGTATATATCTGCCGTGTTGTCTCCACCATTGAAAATGTGTATTTTATTCAAGCACATTCACAAAGTAATGAATCAAACTATTGTTATATTTTTTCATTGTAGACACCGACAATGAAGTACCTGATGCTGACAGCCAACCACTAACAACTATCGAAACTGATGCACCCGTCACCAAACGGAACGAGTCATCGAAGAAATATTCCGTGATAGATCTTGTTAAGTCCCGGCGCTTATTCATCGCCTCTTTAATCATGTGGTTTGCATGGTAAGGCATTCCACCTTACTGTGGAACTACAAGTACTAATAGATTTGATTAAAACTTCATTGTACGACTTTGTCACTGTTAAGGCCACCTCATTAAAACGACCATTTATTTTAGGACCAGATTTTAATATTTCCTCTATTTTTCAACCTGATCACGAGACCATCTCATCATCAAGACTGTTTTTGCTCGTATGTTTCTAAGAAAAAGTCAAACTATTATGATCGCCGCGGCGTCGTTGTGCAAAAACTTTATTGTAGCCCATTACTCAAACACTTTGAAAGATATCAACACGACACTTAGAATACTTGATTATCATGACAAGGTGCAGATGCAAGAAAGAAGGCATTATTCTAAAAAGCTATATTTTTAGAGTTATGTCCCATTTCAACTTAAAATTGTCGTCAAAGTTATACCTTATTATCTTCAAACTAGAAATCTCAAATGTGCCCACCCGCTGCCGACATGTAAAACAAACGGGCGTTAGCACCGCTCTGCGGAGCTCTAGTTGTCCTCCGTACTGTTGTCTTAATATCGATTAATTTATTTTCATTATGTTTGTCTTAAGTTATATATATATATTAAGTTATATATATATTAAGTTATATATATATTAAGTTATATATATATTAAGACAAATCACAAGATGTACAAGTAAACATAAAAGATAGTGCGCTTTACAGGAGTTCTTTTCTTACACCTATATACATGTATACATGTATATAATAAAGCATGTTGTATACTCGTATATACACATATTGTTTACGGATTAAATACACCAACACGCGTTATTTCGTCTGCCTGTACTTATCTGCACGAACAAATACGATCCTAAACGTGATGAAATTATCCCAATATTGAATTTTAATGACCGCTGACGTCTAATTATTCAGTGAAGAGATAAGAAGCATGGTATTTATAATTGTGTTATAATACAGAACATCCTATTTAACAACCCTCATCATTTCGTACTACTTCTGATATATTGCTATAAACGTTTGGGTCAAAGCGAAATGTATAATGAAAAATATATATTGAATTAAAATATCATTTCTAAAGATGTATCTTATTTTAATCGATTTTCCTTTGCAATACCATGACTTTTTAAGTAATAAACATTGTTTTTAAGCGGCCAATATCCTATTTTTATACTTTTTGTGAACAACGCAAAGCAATACAGTAAAGCACAGTCATAGTGAATTCCTGGAAACCTAAATAGTTACTTCATTATATTCATATTTCACTGTACTGAGCAACCTCTCCAGAGCGGCCCTCTCTTGAACAACAGCACCCCTTCAACAACAGCATGTTTTTTTCACACTGAACGATTTAACTATTAATTCAACCTGTCTAGAGCAACAACCTCTCAACAGCAACATATTTTTTCTTTTCCAAAATGGTGTTGCTTTGGAGAGATTGCACTGTTATCGTTACATTGAAATAAAGAAAGGTGTGGTCGGAGATTTCTTTTCATATAACCGGATACCATTTCGTGTGTATCTATATTATCTGTATAATCCCAGGGGGTACTTGCAGTGTGCTTTCATGGTACAGTACAAACTTTGAAAACCGCATCCCTTGCGAACTGGATCAAAAGTCCGGTTTTCTGAGAATTCCGGTTTTCAGAGAACTATTCATTACCAAAGCGAAAAAATAGGACTGAAAACGTCCTAATATCAGAGAATTCTGGTTTTCAGGGAGTCCGGTTTTAAGTCTTCATTAATTTCCATCGACATTTCGTAAAAGATTGAAACACCAGAAATAACATGCTATTCTTATAATCGTACTACTTACGACATTGTCTTGTAAATAGCATTTGTTGAAATAGGAATTCTGATTTTGTAACATTTCTACGAGATAACAACCATGAACTGAAACTATTGTCTTCTTCTTTCCATTGGAGTTTAACGTCGCACCAACAACCAGGGTCATTTGGCGACTTTCCAGCTTTAACGGTGGAGGGAGACCCCAGGCTTATACCATCGACTTTCCATAAGCTAGCTGGACAGCTTTTTCACATGTGAAATTTGGTCCCGGTGAGATTCGAACTCACAGCGGTGACAGGCAAGTATTTGCAAGTCCACAACCACTCGACTACGGAAGCACCTATTGCCATCAGTAGGAATCTACGTAGTATTAACACCAATAACTCGCCAAGACAGTTTTTACCTCAAATGTCCAACTGTCGTTTTTTTCAGGATCGTCAACAGTTCGACGTATTACGGTATTATGTTGATTTCCTCAAGTCTTGCTGGCAACAGATTTTTGAATTTTATCCTAGGCTCTATTGTTGAATATCCGGCAGCGTTTATGGAAGGCGCAATGGTTAATAGGTTGGTAGCCAAATATTGATATTATAAATCATTTTAAAGTATTCAACTTACCCTTACTACTTATCATTATACATATTCGGGAGATACGGAAAAGCCCGAGTAACCACTCGTGAAACATCGGACTTTTCCGTATCCCCCGAAAGTGATGTACATGTATTTCGTTACATGATTTACTAATGGTCAGGTTTAATTTTTAATCTTTAAATATCGTTTGTTATATGCACCTTTTACATTAGAAACTAACAATAACTGAGACAGATCAATGAAATATGAAATGGTTTAGTTCCGGGAAATTTAATTATACTGTCAAAATTAACAACAATATATTAATTTCAATGTTTTATTTCACAATTAAAGTCTCTCATTCTCGTTGGGGTTTAACACCGTTTTTTCAACAATTTTTCAGTTATATACGGCGACCGGTTCACCTAACCAGTTTTCCTGGACTGTATACTAAGCAGTTCTAACTTACCCTTCCACAAGAAGCCGGCAACTTCTCCACATATAGAGGAAAATCGACATTTTTGTCAAATTTTCCAAGAAGGGTATGACCAGCCGCGACCGAGATTTGAACCCGGATCTGCAAAGAACCATTCGGCTTGTAGTTACGACAATATTCAATTTACAGACAACTTAATAAAAGGATACTGTTGTCGGGAAGCTGTCTGATTAAATATCGTATTTGTTTTATCGATAATAAAAAAAAGAAATAGTTTATCAAAAGATGCGGTGTATATGAGGCTGTTATAGAGAATTTTAAGTGAGCATACGTTTATTATACGTGTTTAATAAAGATATTTCTGGAAATACATGTATATTGCTTTCATTTTTTTATCCTGCAGGTATGGTCGAAAACCGACATCCATTATCTTTCACTGTATTTGTGGAGTAGCTTTAGTTACTGCAACCGTTTTACAAACAACTTCAGGTGAATATTTATTTATTTATTAAATTTCGGACGCTTTTCAACCAATCAAATCACAGGATACGACTTGATATTCAAAATTAGGGTTCTTGTGATGCATCACTATGGTGATAAAAGCAACAGTGCATATCTATGTCACCGAAAATTGCTATTGTCAAAACTTTTCATTATCATTTTCAAATGTGCGTTTATCTAATAATAGAGGAACAAAAAGATAAACCAATGACCACAATATAGTCATTTCTATCGGCATTACAACTCGTATACCTTTATGGAGGTTAAATTGATTCATTGTTTTAGAAGGAAATCATGAAGAGTATTGACTTAAAACTGGAGAAGGTGGGATGTTTTGTGTGCGTGTTTTATGAATCCTGTTACAATCTATTTCCCTGACAGCATGTTACACTTCTACAAACTTTAGATTTAAGTACATGAACTATGATTTCTTTCAGACGGTAATTACACGATGCTACTAACAGCCACAGTGTTCACATTGATTGGAAAGTTTGCTATTACAGGGTCATTCAGTACTGTATTCTTATATACACCGGAACTCTATCCAACGAATTTAAGGTAATTCATCATTCATTTATTGAAATACGATCAAATGAGAAACGATGGTCAAAGCCCGGTACCGACTTGGTACGGAACACACAGATTTTATTATTCATAAATTTGTAACATAAAGAAAATGCCTGATTCCATATACATTTTCAAGGTTTCCTGTAGTCTTATTCCAATTCCACACAGGTGTGTTATCTTCAACATTTCACGTGATACGCGTAAACTAAAGCACAATGATGAACGTTTTGTGAAAATGACAATATTTAAGAAGACTATCATTTTGATTGATGTGGATATAGACACGTTTTATCGCGAACATTTGTCCATTGTTTTTCAGAAACGCTGGTATAGGAATGTCGTCTGCTGCAGCAAGAATTGGTGGAATGCTTGCGCCGTTTTCCAGGAACCTGGTAGGCTTTAAGCATTTAATTTTAAGCATTGTAATTTACAGTTGGTCGTTAACTTAAGTTAGACTGTATTACACGAACCCTGAGTCTTAACAATCACAAAATATCCGCGGGTTTATTATTCTATATATTTTTATAAAATAATATTGTTGACGTACGCTGTCAACATTGTAATTGAAATGTATAAGGTGACGAATATCACTATAATTTGCTGCGGAATTTATTTTCATGCTAATCGTTGAAGAGTAAAATCTTACAGATTTATTTCTCTTAATACTGAGATAATCTGTAAAAAATGTCGCTTTTAAACGCCAAATTTAAACACCGGTGCGCTTTTTCCTACTAACAATGCCGTCCAGTAATTGAACTTTTTTTATTTATAATGTGTTTGTGAAGTTTCAACTGCACTATACACCATTTTTTACAGGCAGAAGTTGCGGCTTGGGCCCCTGGACTGGTTTTCGGCGTACTGTGCGCTATAGTTGCAATTATGTTATTTTGGGTACCAGAAACTAATCAGTATGAACTTCCGCAGACGATTGAAGAATGCGAGCAATGGTATAAGGAAAACAAATTCAAGCTTCCATGTAAAAGTAGACCACGTTCGGACCGACCGGAAGACGAACAACAAACGTAAAATTCGAAAAAACAATATTAATAAATATAGATGGATTGCTGATGTATGAATTTTACTGTTTCTTTTTCGAAGAAACGTATCTGTTGTTTGAACGCTTTTTCCATTCCTAGTCTTACCATGTGTAATCAGAAAACGCTTAGACGCATTTATATAATCAACAAATCAACGTCAGAGAAATGTGAAACATTCCTTCATCAGACGTACACAAACGTTCGGTTCACTTTTTTATACAGTACATAGAGTGTAAATCGAGCACTGACGGTCCGTACAAGACTTATAAGGTAAAACAAGTACATGTATAAAGTACTTATGTCATACAATGTTTCATTAAATACTCGATTCCATCACTAACAAATTTTATTTAAAAGTCGTTCATACAATTCCATAGGGTGAAAGTAGCGCGAAATTGAAACAGTGTTTTAATTTATTCGGTTCTTAAAATGAATTGTCTCCCTTTCATGATATGATAGTTCAGCCAAATTCAGGATCTCGGACTGTATGACCTTTAACCTCAAGGCAAAATGTGAAGGTCAAACGTTTGGCCTGATGCCAATTAGAAAGCCAATTACTCATGTTCCAAGAATAAAGTCAGCCTATAAAGTGTACATAAGTTACGCCTCGAACATTATTTCGCGATGAAAAGGGATATGAAAACTACTAAAGGGAAAAATTAAGCAGAATATTTATAAGGAAACTGACAAAAACAATGTGCTTCCCTTCAATTGAAAGAAGACGTTATGAATACTACTTCCGGACAGAAACTAAGGGAGACCACTTTATGATATTATTCTGGAACTAGAAAATGAATGATTTCCCTTTAATCACTCGTTTTTAGTTTAACACTAGTCGTTTGGTTTTTTGCTTGTATATTGTTACACTGTGATAACATATAGATATATTTTGGATGCCATACAACTGAAAAATCTTGCTTATGGTATACAGCACAGACATCTACATTCAACATCTAACACTGGATCCCTAAGTCAACCAATATTATAAATACCTTTCATTAACAAACGACGATTGGAAACTTTTAAAATAAAAAAACCCTATCAGCTTAGTTGCACGTTAAACGAGCACTTGGTTCGTTCGAACATTTCATCGACTATAGATAACGTATACTTTCACTTGTTCTGTTAAGATATTATTATACACGTATATAAAATCATTCGAATTTCCCTATCAATTATATCGTGTACTAGTACATGTTTTATAAAAAGTTACGCAGGGATATTTAGAAAAAAACAAGGATAATATTTTCCTGTTAACAAATTACTAGTATACAGTAAAACCTCACTTAACGACCATCTCAATATTACGACTACCTTGTTAATACGACCACTTATTTTCGGACCAACTTCCAACAACTCCTCTAAAATTCAACTCGATAATGAGACCATCTCCAATATTACGACCGATTTTTCATGTGGTCTCAATATTGGGGTTTTACTGTGCTATAAATCGGTGAGTGATAATGATAAGGTAAAATGCTGAAGAATTCCTTATTTGTACGTCTACTTTACTGATGTCACAATGGAAACAGCATTTCAGCGATGTCAGCTATATTCGATTTGTTTCAATCTTTTGGTTAATGCATCCAATTCCTTCTAACTTTTTAGGAGAAAATAAAATATATTCCTGAGTTCCACAAACATCTCCTAACATACAGGATCGCCAGGTCAGCAAAACATTTTTTTTCTCAAATTAACTAAAATTTAAGTTTTAAGTTTATATGAAGATGAAAATATCGTTAAGAAAACATTGACGGAGACTAACGGACAGTTTAAGATCGGCAGAAAAAAGTAGATTCAGTCGGGTTAGTAGAAACAAGGAAAATGTTTACGCCTAATGAAAACTTTAAACTATTTTCATAACCAATCTAAATTTCCAGTTCTGACCCAAACAGTATAACAAATTTGTCGGTGGATCTATTAATCTTTTATTTCCACTTATAGGTGAAGAGCGAGACAAACACGTACACAATATGACATGCTAAACAAATAAAGCACAGCATTTTTGTTTTACAAAATTCATACATACAAATAGAGCATAAACGTTACGTTTTAGATTGCTTTGAATCAATCAATATAAAATTAATCATTGCGTTAATCGTCCGTCCGTCCGTCCGTCCGTCCGTCCGTCCGTCCGTCCGTCCGTCCGTCCATAAACATTGTATATATGTCCATCATATTGGTATTCAGCACTGTTTTGTCAACAACAAAAAGATACAGACGCCTTTAAGGTTTAATTAATAGATACATGATGAAAAGAACAGACGAAGTTACTTACATGACATCATAACACCCTCATTATTTAAACATAAATACTACAATTGTGTTTAATTATCCGTAATGTAACTATTCTTAAAATGTACAATAGCGTTTTTATTGATGATTTTAAAGACAGAAATGCTATAAAATTATTGTGCGCGTTAAAAAAACATTTCACAATACGATATTATTGCGATTAAGACAACAAGGTACCTGTATTATTAGACAGTATATCGCTATCATATTACTAGAGGCAGTGGCTAGCGTAAGTGAAGAAACACACTGGTCACCATTAGTTACCAGCCCAAATTTTCTATTCTCACCCAAACACTATAATAACTTTGTTAGTAGTTTCTTCGGGCTGTCTTCAATTACATGAATAGTTTGTAACGTTGTTGTCTCATTCAAACTACGTCATAACACGTCTGAAGATACCGGTAACAGAGTTTTTACGTGTATTTTAACCCTTTGCCCCATAAGCATACTTTGGACACTTCCAAATTCAAAGCTGATACACAAAACATTCATTTTAGAAAGCTGGATTATTTCTCTCCGACAAAGTTGAAAACATTGTAGCAAAAGAAGTCATTGCTCATTACAAGCAACGGCTTCTTTTGCCACAATGTTTTCAAAAGTCGTCTGCTCCAGATGGGGGGAAATGCAGCATGATGATGGAAAGGGTAAATGCGTTATATATTTTTTCCGAACTTAATGCAGACTTTTGTCCATTATTCTTGGGGTATGGTGTTCTATGAATTACGACATATAAGCATACACAATTATTGTAACATGGAAAAAAATGCAGAAAAGACAATACCATTTTATAGCATAGGTACATACATTTTAAACATCAAATAAAATTTCATAACAATTTCAATTTATAACCGTACATTATATGACATAATAAGACTGAATTTCTGCGTATGGAAGATAATATAAAATCAAATTAACAGAGATGTCGACGTTCGGAACATTTTTTTGTTTTTTTTTTCACAGACGTTTTCCAAGAGATATTTCCTCTGTTGCACGCCTCGTGATCTAAATTAAAACAATGTCAAACGTTGGTAATCGTCTGGTGTCTGTTTCCGAATATTAATTGTCAGGTCAAGAAGTCGACCAACACAATAACCAGTAACGTATGGACCTAATGCAAATACACTAAAACAATTTTACATCGTATTCACAAATATTCCATAAAAAATAAGTAAAAACGGATGATATCCGGTTACATAGAAGTTTGCTTCTGCATCAGGTAATCGCACATATTGTGTTTTGTCTCCGGCGGGCATCATATATCGTCCGTAGACTATGTTCAGGGGTGCGAAAGCATTATACAATCCATAATAAAACGATTTGTTGTCCATCGCTTCCCTTTCTCGTCTTTCATCGCCAAAGCTCGCTGAACTCGTGTGTTCATAGAATGACAGTGAGCATGATGATAAACGCTCACTGTTAACTCATCTCGGTTAAGATCAATTTCATAAGTTTGCCTACGGATATAACAGAAGGATCCGTATACCATCATTTCAATTTCAAATTGACGCCTTGACTTAATGTCCAGTGATTTTATACCGACCAATATGCCTTTGATAGACCAAAACAAATGTCTCTTGTAAGTGACAACATCTCCTGGGTGTAGATCGTTCACCAGATGAACGATATCTTCACGGATAAAAGCCGAACTCAACCTTGATGTTTCAGATTCATCAGTAATATTATTTACTCCGTTTAGAACTCTAGGGACCCCCTTGACTTTTGCCCAGAAACACAAATGGTCGGAACGATTGAACGCAGACCATTTCATCTCGCCTACTCTTTCTCTAGCCAGTTGGACAACTTCATTAGTTGGTCGGCGATTTAATGCACTACAGTCAAAGATTTTTACCGTTTTCTTAGAAGGATTCAGCTGAAAATATTCTTCTTTTATAGTTCGATTACCAGGAATTGGCCAGGAATAATGAACACAGCGTACTTCATACTTGGAATGGTCAACCTCGGTAACAATAGCAGCGTGTTCTAGTTTAAAGTAGTCAAATGATATAATATCACCGACTTTAACCTCTGATAGGTCCGATATTTTTTTCTTGTCGACTTGAAAAGGCGACTGTAATGCTCGTCGTATCTTCGGAACGGACCACTGTAAGACCACTGACAACAGAACTAACAGGACCGTTAAAGCAATGCCGGGCCCAGATCCTATGAGTGGTATCGCAAAATCAATGAGGACCCATGAAAGTAAGGATGTAGCGCCAAATATGCCAAAACTCATCCAGAGATCAAATATTTTTCCTTTGAGACATGGTTTGCAAATATGACCATTTTCAAAATCCTTGATGTGGCTTACGGTCATAATTATACAATAAAGTAAATAAACTCCTGCTGATGCAGCAAGAACGATATTTCCACACGCTATCGAAGATAGGCCTTTGGCGATTTCATCTGCAGAACTGAACAAAAGTCTCATCAATGCTTTTTTAGCCAGAATGGAACCTGTTAGTTTAAATAAAATCAGCAACTTTTTGCTTAATACTCTGTATCTGGAAGCTTCCTTTCTTTCCTGTAACACACCAAGTTACAAAATGTTCACAATTTCTTACAAACATATTATAGGTATCAAATTGTGCTTTGGGCTCTCTTTTTTCAAGAAGCATCGATTCCGCGCGTTGAACAATTTCATCAGGTTCGTATCGTGGATGCATGTATTTCACTAGGTATATTTCATGCTTTCGTAGGTCATAGACTTCTGTTGTTTCGTATATTTTCAATTTACGATCCTTACCGCGAGTGAAATGAATAAGAACAAGCTTAGCCTTCATCCCATTTGCAGTTTTCACCTCTTTAACAACAGCATGATGTTCGTAGAAGTATTTTAACTTATCATTTCTTCGATCGTATTTAGTCCCCATTTCACCAGGCATTGATATGTGCTGACCTTTCGAAAACACGTGTACGTCTTCTATCCTTTCCGCCTTAGTGCAACTGCCACAACTCCTAACAGGAGGTCCTGGCAAGTTTTTAATTGCTTCATTCAAAGTTTCACATGCTTCATCTTCATCACGAACGTCCCTATTGTCATGTTCGGTCACATTAACATCATAAGACTGCCTAATTTCCTCTAGTAGAAGCGGTATGTCCTCATCAGTTATCGGTTCATCTTGTTCATCTGTATGATCCCCGAGCCAATCGTAAGATAATCCATCAATTACTGATGCCATTTGTTTGTCTCTGAAGTGAAACAAAGCGGAGATACTGATAGATGATATTTTAAAAATAAATATGGAGACAATTGGAAGATCTTCAGAAAATGTTCCATGGATGCAGCAAAACTCCTTCGCATAAAACGTCTAAAACGGACACAGTTTCGGGGGTACTGCCAGGCAACAGTCAGGGGATAAATCTATTCAACACGGTGGACCACTTTATAATGTTTGAACAGAATATCTTTTTTTTTATCACATAACCTGCGGTCTAGGAGTGCCGTAAACCCGTGCTGGAAATATCGTTCGGCACTGCCAAACCGTGCAATAAATATTCAAATTAGCCAAATCACTATATTTGCATATTTTGTATTACTGTGCTACTACGATATTTGTAAACATGGTCGACTTTCGATTCGCAATGATTTTATTAATGAATAAAATGATGTTTATGTAAATAAAATAATGATTTTATGTCTTTTATGTTGCATTTTATCGCCAAACGATTAATAGAAACATGCAATACTTTTTTGCGCGCAGTAGTGAACAGTCTACACTAGACGTCATGTACTGACGTCATCTTGACGTCATCCTGTAGTCTACTTCATTTTCTGTGGTCGTTTTTACGGTTATGTGATAAATAGAATCTTACACTCGTGCTCATCCTTTACCATTTTTATTAAACTCGTTGACAAAAACAATATGACACTCGGCAAAGCCTCGTGTCATATTATTTAGTCAACTCGTTTAATAAAAATGGTAAGGAATGAGCACTAATTCAAGATCCTCTATATACTGTTGCCTGTGTCAAAGTACATTTGTTTCACTATTTCTCTTATTGATACTGTTTTAGACGGATTTGGTAAAATACAAATGTATTCTGCATGTATTTGCAAGTATTGTGCACCACCTGCTGATCATTTTTAAGATTGCTATAAAAGAATATCAAAGCCATCTTTGATAAATCATTATCATTTTGAAAAAAAAATATATGAAAAAAGATTTAAAAAAGATCGAACTAACATTTACTCATTTAACAAAGAATGTGATTATGAAATTACTCTTGTCTTTTTTTAATCTTGAAGTTTAATTTATTTGTTTAATTTTGAAAAAAATGTGATAGTTTTGAAATTGTAAAAACATCGAAATACTATTCTTGTTTAATAAAAAAGCGATAGATTGTAAAATTATTATTGTGCATTCTTTTGAAAATTGAAATTTCATTTATTTAATTTCAATTGAAAATGTGATAGGTTATGGAATTTTTCTATACCCCCCCCAAAAAATCGAAATAAAATATATTTGTTTAATAAACTAGTTGAGTATGAAATTGTTGCTATGAAAACAAATCGAAATAACATTTATTTGTACAATAAAAGTGAAAAATTTAATAAAGAATTCATTTTTAATTAACAATTAAATGACAAAATGATTGAAAACGTTTAATTTCACCACATACATAACAGTAATTTGCATCAATACACGAATAATTGTATGGTTAGTCTTTGTTTTATGTGACATATTGTCACTGGGGTTTTAACACCGTTTTTCAACATTTTTTTTCAGTTATATACGGCGACCGGTTCACCTAATAATTTTTCCTGGACTGTATACTAACCAGTACTAACTCACCCTTCCACAAGGAGCCGGCAACTTCTCCACATATGAAGGAAAATCGACATTTTTGTCAAATTTTCATGGAAAGGTATGTTCTGCCGCAACTGGGGAAAACTTTGTAAGCAAAAAGTATCAACAGCAGTTGTTCCTCACAATTACCTGAAACTGTGTCCAACAGTTGGGTCAACTAATTCTGGATACATTTTTCTTAGCTGGTGTTCAACAGTAATTTCTTCAGGATCATTAAAGTTAACCTTAATATCATAACCTTTGTCCACACACAAGAAATTTTCACTTAAATGAACAACTTTAGGTAAGTTCTGGTTATTTTTGTATCGATCACCAACCCTCTCATCTGCATAATCAATTGAGGCCATCTTGAATGTCTGTGATTGTTTAATTAATATTCTTCTGAATGAAAGGAACAAAATTGACAATTTTAAGAATAACTACAATATATTAATTAGTGTGCTAAGGCATCTCAGTAAAACTATTCTAAATCAAATACAAAACATCACAAATTATGGTATGTGTTCAACAGAGCAAGTTCAACCTAGATGCAACAAAAAGGTTTTCGTACAAGAATGACTGAACTTACAAAAAGTAAACAAGGACCTATAGTTAGATGGCCCAATTCACTAATTTGACCTTGCCAGAATGGAAAATTTACATCGATTTTTTTCCTTCTTTGTTTGGGTTCGATAAACAGACACTTCCCAGTCAAAAATAAAAGACATTTTTCCCAATTCCAGAACTAAAAATTCCCAATTTTGGCATCATACTATTATGTATATCTTTCCAATTGGACTGGTCCCGGACCCTTTCCCAAATTGCAAAAAAATCACTGGTAATATATAACATATATAACGTTACCACACATTGGAGGATGGCCCTTCCGAAATCATTCATGAAATTGGCCACTCAGAAAGATGAATATGTAGGGCTAAAGGTAGGGACTTTATATGACAATGTGAAATGCTAAACTGGTAGAGTGCCTGGCTATGGGTAGATGATGGCCCATTCAAATTGAGAATTTTGCAGTTATATACGGCGTATGAGTCTTCGTAATCCAAATTACATGTATATAAGTAAATAACTGAAGGGAGTAATTAGATTTAAACAACTTTCAGATTAATTGCATGTAGTATTTATAATCTTGAACTATTGTTAATTACTATTTAAATTAATTTCTCCACACACTCGTACACAAATTAATATTTCGGAATAAAATTATACACTTAAACACACTAAATACTAGTAAATGAATAATAATTTTATAGTCAACAACACTAATATTCTTCATACCTTCAGCAACTACTGCATTAGTATCCTTGTTGTTTGCGCTTTCCGACACCCTTCTATTTCTTTGTGGTCTGCCTTTCCCACGGTTTCTATATTCTCTGTGTAAAGCGTCTGCGTTTTATACCCATCCATTTCTTTCACTTAATAATTTTTTGTGCATGATTAAATTTGATTGGCTGACTCAAACATGATGAAAGTTTTGAACATAACTGAAAAATGAGTCCGGATTCAGACGCTTTGAAAATAATTCAATTGTATTTTGGAAGCTCTGATCGCGTGCAAGGCTTTAGAAAATTCAGATGACATTAGATTAAAACTAAAACAACCTTGAGGAAGTAGACCTGCAGAAATTAATTAATGTGATCAAGTCCAAACAAGAGAGTTACCAAAATAGTGCAATTGATGTCATAAACCATGCTTAAATAAAACAAAATACCACCTGCAGGACTTTTCTATAGTTATAATCGTCATTGAAATTACTATTAACAAAATGTAAGTATTTTTAACACAGATTTTCTTTCCGAAATGACAATAAAGTATATTATAATAAAACACAGTCCCAGTTTTGCGATCAGAAATATTCCTCCGCAGTCGAGCCTTAGTTATTTCCAGGTAGGCTATTAACATTATAAACTAAAATGAGTATTTCTCAAACAGTCAAAAAATAGTAACCATAGTTAATAGTAAACGGGCCTATATGAGTTCTGATTGGTAAAGTAAAACATTTTTAAATAATAATTAGTACTTACTGTTATTGAATTAACACAGCATTCTAGAAGCTCATAACGAAGACAGTGTGATAACGCCCGAACAAACATGACATACAACTTATCTATAATTTGATCGTTCAAAAGATAGCGCGTATCATTTCCACGTAATCAGTATCTTCCTCTGGAGGCCAAAAAAAAAAACCAGTTGCGTCTGGTTTCCGAAATCGTCCACAAAAAACGCTAAGGTCGGCGGAACTTTTTTTCAAATACATTTTCAGTTCGGAAATATATAATTGATATGTAAATGAAAATACCAACGAGAAAGAAATGAAACCGAAAAAGTCTTAACAAAATGGGTCAGTCCGGTTATCAGAAACTGACCTTTTTTAAGCCTTATCAAACAAGTTCATAATTTAGGACATACATGTATTATACAGAACAGAACAGACAGAAGGTACTCTTTACAGCAGAAAACATTTAACTAGTATACAGTAATACCCCGACAATGAGACCACCTTCCGAAAAATTGGTCGTTAATAAGAGGTGGTCTCATTATCAAGTTGAAATAAAGGGATGTTATTGAAAGACAGCCCGAGAATAATTGATCGTTATAACAAGTTAGTCGTTATATTGAGACGGTTGCTGTGTGAGGTTCTACAGCATATATATACCATCTAAAAGACTCCATATATATCAGTATAAAAGTTGTAACAAACAATAAATAGTGCTTCTTTTATCCTCATTAATATAAAACTGATTACAGTACAATCCCGTACGGAGCCCCTAAAGTGACATTCTCCACTTTCAATTTAACTGAATCATTCTTTTTTTTATCTCGTTTTTACGAAATAACATGTCATTGGTGACATTTGCTAAAAATGAAATAAATAATTCATCGGTCTATTTGCAAACGAGCAAACAAATAAATTTTATGTTTGATAACATATCTTATGTATACATTTCAATTATATACATATATTATATTTGCTTTATGATGCGTGTACTTTACTCTTTGATTGCTTGTTTGACAAACACTATTTACAATGGCGTTTTAAGCACATTTTTATCCTTGAATTTGATTGACAGTACGAATATTGATACATGTACAAAATATAGAAATTAACGATGTTCAATAAAAATTCAAGAAAGAACGAATAATATGTGGTGTATTCATCGGCTTATATGTCAGACATACGCACCACACCAAGCCCTGTAATGTTTCTGACCACATATTAAGTTGACTGAGCGTAACACTGTCCGTAGAGCGCGTGATTAGTGATCAAGAGTTAGGATCAAGACACTAGCTTCTACTTTATGTCTTCAAATAATTTTGGAGAACAAGGAAAAAGTCGCCATATTGAATAAACCAATCATAGTAAGAGAACAAATACATTGTATGTACACAAAAAAACTTCATATACATGTATATGTCCATTCACCAGCACGACAAATAAGTCTGAATATTTTGTCTTTCATTATATTCTGTCTATGTTATGATAAGTTACAAGTTTCTAAAGTCACTTTAACCAACATTGATGCAATGCCATTTGTTCTAAAATCTAACATAGGTCTATTGGTCGTATATAAAAGTAGGCAGCACTTTACGAAAGGAGAGAAATACGTAATACATGTACATACAGAAAACCCAGGGTGAGTTGATAACATTCAACTGTCCGTTGCATATAGCCAAAATACTGTTGAAAAAAAAAACGGCATTAACTCAAATAAAGTGGAAAAAGAAAAGCACCTGCTGTAATAATTGCACATGATTTTGAAATTACCAAATTCATGTTTCTCGCAGAAAATTATTCCACCGACAGATGGCAACAGAAAGGCGCCGGTGGATATTTCGAGGTGTATTAATAAGCACTTGTCAATTTGTACTAAATGATATCGACATGTCAATTACTACCGTGTGACATGATTGTATAACAATACATTGCATGTAGAAATTATATACATAATCTGTGCCGTGATGAAAACTCGAATATGACAATTCAATTCGCACGTCATAAGATGCGGATATCAACTAAAGTAAATGTTTTTCATTTAGTTTTAAAGATCTCCGGACGGCGATGAAAAACATGTATAAACAAGTGTGTAAATAACCTTCACTAGATGTTAAATTCGCACGTGCAGCAATTAAGCACGTGTGCCTTATCGAAATCTGTGATTGTGTTTGGCGAATTTGTGTGCATTCTTTTGGTGTTATTTAAGTCGATATGTGAGCTGAATTGCAGCGCTGTCAAGGAGAAAACACATATAAATTACGTTTTATAATTGTTAGAGTTGTGATAAATATATTTATAAATATTCTGATTAAAGGAAAGTATTTTAGCCAGTGATCATGATTCATTATGATTTGAAAATACAAATAGAACTTATTTTAATCAAGATAATACAGCGATTATTTTTTTTCATTACTGACGATTCCTTATTTTTTTATTTTATATTACAATGGAAAATCTGCGGGCTAGATTTTGATTTATTTTTGTCTTGTATTAAGTTCATTCAACTGTTATCTTGATTTACTGTTGATAACCGCATATCACAAATAGTTTAGATAAAAGTTTGACAACATAATTATTCTTACATTCTAGTTCAATGTTTATTCTACTCATATTTCTTTATTGAAACCACTGACCTGGTTTTGAAAAAAATGCACTAGTGTCTTCTATTGAATATTTTTTTAAGTCTGAAACAACTAGCTCTATTTTTAAAAGAATATCACAAATAAACAAACATCTTCAGATTAGTCTAAAAATGGCTGATTTAACCTAACATTTGAGAGCCAAAGTTATAATGTTACGTTTATAAGCAATAAAAGCTATCTTGGTCTCGTTTTTTTTACCTTGATACCTTTTCCTGTGATAATATCATTTACCTACCGTGCTGACGAACACTTTCAGGTACTGTTTCATTAGAATGACCAAAATTATCTGGGAATTCGAAACTGAGCAATATCTAGAAAAACATAACTTACCTTGTAGTTGGTCATTTAATGGAAAAATGGTTAATTTACAACCATGAGGAGTTTAAATAAAATCTACACTGTAAAATTTTCCATTACGTTTCACAAAATTCGTCTAACTAAATAACACATGCAACTCTTTGCATTCAGTTCAACTCACATGAGTACTTTCAGTGCTTTGATTAATATTATGTTATCTACAATCGTATCTTTTCTTCTCGACTAAATAGGCTTTCTTTATCTAAAGCAAGATACTTCCTATGTATAGTATTTCATAAGTATATGCATTTGAACAACTGATTGATAATTAAATTCAAATTGAAGAAATTAACTAATTTAGAACTATTAAACCGGTGACGTAGCTTACAGCAAAACTAGTGAACTGTTTATTGAAGTCCACTGCTTTCGAAAGCTCCAACTTAATGTCTCAACGACTTCGTTGTGATATTTTTTTCATATCAAACTAAACAAACAGCCAACCGTACAATTTCTGCATTGGGATAACACTAAACACATCTGACTTTTCAGGTTAACAAAGCCTACATTCTTAACCATCATTTGTTCAATGCAACGAAAACGGCAATCACAAATATCAAACTTGCAAAGTTTATTATTTTTATCGAATATTGAAGTTTTTGAAAAACAAAAAATAATATGTTTATTATTTGGGGTGCATTGCCGTAACAATCCCGCACAAAATAATCTCCTAGTTTACAACGTGTTGACCGAATATAAAGAATTTTAATTTTAAACAATTATACATATCACTTAAATGGGACGCCAGTAATTTAAATTACATGCCTTTTTTCAGTAAAACCGGGATCTATATGTAGAAACACCATGAAAGGAAACAGCGATTTATGTAGTTTTTGTCTTGTCTGTAGAATACTGTATCTAGTGTTATAAGCATGATATCTAGCTATAATGGCATAACATGTAGGGTGTTTTATCTCTGATGTTGTATACCTACGTAAATAACTTGAAAATGATAAACATTGCTTTGCATTTATGAGATATATGGCGACAACATTCTGTTTTAAGACTGGTGTCTCTATTCTGAAAAAAAGAATGAACTTTTGGCGCAATGAAAGACATACATGTATACAATAATAGCGAATATTAATTTTAATCTGTACATGCATCAGCGACATATAGCAAACAATTCAAGAAGATTTATGCTTGTTTCAAAATTTTGTATGGAGATAGGTTTACTGAATCATGGTGAGTCCCTGGCTAGATACTGAGTCCATTATGTGTATAATGATCTCAGCTGGATCTGGGACTCTACATTACATGTAATGTTGGATCCCTGGCTGGATATAAACGTGATCAGAGTCCTTGGCTTGATTTAGGTTCGGACATTAATCTGGCATGTGGAACAATTTCGCTTATCAATTTAGCGCTTTACGCTTAAATCGGCGCTATAGGATAGAAAAGGACAACTAGATATTTTGTTCGTTTTACAACAAATATCTCCCATCATATTCATTTACTTTAATTATTCAGCTTTATTTATATTTGAAGATATTTATCTTATTTTGATATTTAGGCGGGGGAATTAGCACTTAAAATTAATCACCCTTTTTACATTAAATATAGAGTAACTGATATGAAAATTTCTGAAAAAGTCTTATTTAAGTCCGTTTTTCTCAAATCTGACAAATGAAGCAATAAATGTCCCATCCGTGCGTTAAAATTCATTTATCGAGCAACCCAATGATGTTATTTAATAAAATATTAGAAAAAAATTAGGCGGAGGAATTTTGAGATTAATAAAATAAGTATCATTTTACGAAAATTACGGGATAAATTCGAACCGAATCGATTTTCATCGTGCTAATTAGGGATAGTAAAACTGTATATGGTACTACGGCGATAAAACCTCTGTTTTTTCTGATTCTGATCAGTAGAAGGATTGTAATTTGCTTAAAAACGGGTTTTGAATGTAGCTTATTGTTTTCTTGCAAATTTATGCATTCACGTGGTAAGGTGATTTGCAATTTTGCGAATGTAGAACCATACGGGGAAATGGAATGAGCAAGACAGAAAGAAGAGAGAAAATAAACAAAATACACGGAAAACGTGTCTTGGGTTGAATTAAAAAAAACGACAGTCATCTCGCAAAAAATATAGTACCTTGCACCTCACGGCCCTGATGGCTTATTAAATATTTTACCTGTTTTAAGCAAGCTTCGTAAATCTAAGGGAGGTAACTATTCTATCTTAAGTAATATTATGCGTATTTTGGTAAAAAAAAAATGTGTGCTTCTCAGTGAATATAATGGCTTTTCCTTCAATGATATTGGTGCATAAAAATAGGGCTTTTAAACCTTTAGTTGGAAGATTTAAACGAATTTTGTCCATATCAAATGAACCACGTTCTAGGTAAGTCGATTGTTGGCGCGACAATGCTGAATATATTTTTGAAAAGGTCAGTGTATGTTCTTTTGATTTAGATATGAAACTTGTTTCAGATTTATTTATTTTCGAGAGTATGATAGAAATGGAAGAAGAAAATGCAGGTTTTTACTTTAAATACAACGTTACATATGCTATGTTGTTTACAGTTTGATTAAACGATGATCATTACGACTGCTGCAAGGTGTGAAATGCCTTAATAACGGACCCGGATTTGTACGGAGTGTATATATTATGCCCCGGGGGTACAGGTATTGACTACGGAGAGGTAAAACAACACCTAAGATTTCACATTTTCATTAATATTAATTAAATTGATGGTTCAAATATTACCAAATTTTGCCAACAGATTGTAAATTACAAAGTGAAGCGCCGGTGAATTTTTTAATTGATTTGGTGCTACAGGGATATTACTAAACATGAAATCACACCTGAAACATATTATTATTCAAATTTGTAAACATTTCCCTAGTGTTGACTCGATCGTATAAAAGGTAAAAAAAAATTATGGGGCTCAAGTTGGTCTCTACAGGCCTTCGTAATAAGACGCATTGCGTCTACGTTTCTATCGTCCCTCGTTGTCGAGGGACGAACGCCCGTATGACGCGTGTATGTGGTCGCACGGTCATACAAAGCTTCCCTGTCTGTAAGTCATCTCCCTTAAAATTATAGTCTGTTTGCACCTTTTAGATATCACCCTTAAATCTGATGAAAACTGCTTGTCTGCATTGGCTATTCCTTTAAATTGTTTCTAAATTCAACTATTAAACCTTATAAATATTTGTCCGTATTCAATTTAATAATCAAAATCAGATTTTGTTGTTTTCACCTGAAGTAATTGTCTGTTGAATTGGCTCCGATAAATTCCCGCTCTCTGTCCGTTGCCTGTTTGCACCAATAAACTTCGTCCAGCAAAACAGGGAGATGACTAGGAAATAAAGTTATCAGAGGGCCAAAATAGGGGAATGGGAAGGGTTGGGATGGTAGGGTTACCTGAGGGAGAGGAGAGGGGGAAGGGAAGGGGGAAGGGGAGGGGGGATAGATTAGGGGGATATAATTATGAATGTTTTTTTATACAGCTGTCACACATAATAATAAACGAGAGGGCCAAGATGGCCCTTTTTCGCTCACCTGAGTAAAAATTGCAACTTTATATTATCATTAAGACAATCATTTGGTGACAAGGTTTGGTGAAGATCCAATTATAATGATAGAAAAATAAAAAATAGAAGCTAAATCTATATAAATCGTTTAAACTAAATTAGCTATGAACACAATATAGCTATTAACCTCAAATTCTTAAAATGTGTTTTTTTTTCTGTACGATTGAAAAACCATGTAGATGATACTGAAGTTTTAGTTGGCTTTCATTTGTAGACTAACTGTCTATTTCTGTTGGTGACACAAAATCCAGGAGAGGTTTTAGTACAAAGATTAAATCATATCCATATTATATTTTAATCAATAACAAGTCCTGATCTGTCTGCATTGACCGTATTAGTCAATAATATAGCGTTAATAGCGAAAATTTTATAAGGCGTCGTACATTATTCTGTACGACACACCGAATGCGAAGTTATTTCGCCGTGAGAATACACTACAGTTAAATACTTAGCCTGTAATACTAAGGAAATAGAGTAACTTCCCTTTGCTTGATAAACGCCATTTGTAACATGTCGATGTTTCTCATATTTTTATCAATACGCAGTTAATAATGCGACTTACGAAGTTCGTTTTTCATCGTGTTTTATCAGGTTCTGTTTAATAATTTATATTGTTCGTATTATACGGAAGTGGGATCAATGTTTGATTGCCCTCCGACAATATTCTCTGGGCTCCGGTATGATCCGAAGTCCAAGAGCTAAGCTCAGCATTGAACTAACTAAGTGTATTAGAACGATAATCCTGTCTTTTTAGAAACTGTTGCAACAAACACTTGCTCTTTTTTATATATGGTTTGTGATTTTTTGAAATGTCTTTGACTTTAAATCTATTCAATAAATAACTGTGTCCTGATGTTTGTTTTGAATGATTATAATAATTTGGATTTCCAAGTAGTGACGCACAAATGTTACATAATCTTGGCTGGCCCTCCCTCAATTGCCACAGACTCCATTCCTCTCTTATACTTTTCTACAAAATCCAGAACAACATTGGTCTTGTTGGTCATAACTACCTCATCGCAACTAGAAATTTGAACTTTCTGATCCCCCAGTCTCGTACCCAGTATCACCTTAGCTCCTATTTCCCCAGAACTATAAGGCATTGGAATAGTCTCCCATACCTGGTCAAATCTAAATATCTTCAAGAAAATGTGGGAGACAGCTCCTTTCTAGCTCCCTAGATGTTTTTTTTTAATCTTATATCTTTTAACTGAGCTCTTAATATTTTTTAACACAGTTTTCGAACTTTTCCTGAAAAGCGCCTCCCAGTTTTAATCAGTATTGATTGATCGGGAGTATCATGTAGATGTAGATTGGATAGTGCGCTGGACTTGTAACCTGGAGATCTAACTATAGGTCCTTGTGTACTTTTTGTATGTTCAGTCATTCACATACCATAATTTGTGATGTTTTTGTATTTGATTTAGAATAGTTTTACTGAGATGCCTTAGCACACTAATTAACATTTTGTAGTTATTCTTAAAATTGTCAATTTTGTTCCTTTCAGCCAGAAGAATATTAATTAAACAATCACAGACATTCAAGATGGCCTCAATTGATTATGCAGATGAGAGGGTTGGTGATCGATACAAAAATAACCAGAACTTACCTAAAGTTGTTCATTTAAGTGAAAATTTCTTGTGTGTGGACAAAGGTTATGATATTAAGGTTAACTTTAATGATCCTGAAGAAATGACTGTTGAACACCAGCTAAGAAAAATGTATCCAGAATTAGTTGACCCAACTGTTGGACACAGTTTCAGGTAATTGTGAGGAACAGCTGCTGTTGCCGGCTCCTTGTGGAAGGGTAAGTTTGTACTGGTTAGTGTACAGTCCAGGAAAACTTGTTAGGTGAACCAGTCGCCATATATAACTAAACAATTGTAAAACCTCAGTGAGACAATAAGTCACATAAAAACAAAACAACTAAAAAGTTTTCACACTCAGTTTCACAACTTTTTTTATTTGTTTGTTCGTCAAGATGTGATACAGAAATTAATGGAGGTAAAGTGTGCTTATAATTCTGAACTGTGAATGACTTGTTCATGCAAGAATCATACCAGATACACTTACTTAAGTCTGTAATTTGAGTATACACAGCTCACAGTAATGAACAATCCACTCGCTAACTTTTGCACAAGCACATACATTCAAAATCCACCACTAGTATTATTAGTAATTGATTTTTCTCATTTTCTCATTTTTGTGTTGATTTAGAATAAATTTTGAATATATTAGATTCTATTTCCCATGCAGACCAAGCTGATATGATTCTTAATAATTGATTGTGATCTTCTCCTGTCTCTTATTATATGTATTGAAAAGTTTTCATGTCATAGTAAATTGCATCAAAAAATCATACAAAGCAACACTAAAATGGATCAAGAATGGACAAGAAAAGGCTATAAAGTGGAATGGCAGAAATATTCATTTTTTTGTAACTTTTATTTTATTATATTAAATATAAATGCCAACAGACTGAAAATTTTGTTTTCCAATTTGAAAACTTAAAAATGATTTTTTTATCTGATAGTATTCAACTTACTATGAAATTACTATACAACATTTTTTTTCATTACTTGTCGAAGTTACTGTACTGTTACAGAATTTTCTCATTCTAGGTATTGTCATAGATTGGATTATGCAACAAGTGGCCTTCTCTGCCTTGCATTAAACAAAAAAGCTGCTAGAGTTATGGCTCATGAATTTAAATCCAAGAATGTCACAAAATTTTACCTGGCGCTGGTGAGTGCTTGTTGTTTTGTTTTAGATTTGATTTTCAGAATATGCTGCTGTAATCATTTGCATGAAAATTGTTTTTTTCTCTTATGTTTTTATCAGTTACAATATTTTACTGTTAATTTACAAAAATCACTTTTCTTAGCTCACTTGAGCACATAGTTCAGACATGTTTGTCTTAATAATGTCTTGGACAAGTTCAAACATGGGTCATCTGTGGTCACAAACTAGGTCACCAGGTCAAATCATAGAAATATATTGTTAACATTCTAGAGGTCACAGTTTTGATTGGAGCAAAAAAGGGCCATCATGACCCTCTTGTTTCTTATAGGCCTTTTCAGAAAGTAGGTTATCTCCCTTGAAAAAATCTGTCTCATTCGGATTCCTTCGGACACTGGGTAGTATTTTTGATGATGGCGCCTTGAGACTTACATGTGTTGAGATACCAAGGAGGACATTAATTGAAAATAATTGATAAACACATTAATCAACTATTTAAAAAGATGTTATATACTGATAATGATGGTTGTTTGAAGTCAAATTAATAATGCTACCTTGTTCAATGTGTTTTTGAAGAACATTTAACTAGGACAAAAAGTCAATCATCATATCAGAGAGGTGTAAAACAGTTATGTTAAAATTTCCGTTAAGTTCCTAGTAGTACTTCATGAATGCATAAATGTTGGACCACATTTAGAATTGATTTAATAGTTTTAAATGATAATACCATCTTACTAAACACATTTCATTTGTGACACTATAACGGATATGAGCTAATACAAGATCAAACAAATATAATGGAGCACATATCTACAAGAATGCATTTAATAAACAATATTTATTACATAACACTTATTTTAAAAAGTGACAATATTACGTACTCAATCTAATGGTCTTATAAAATATAAAAGAATCGAAGTTTAAAATGACCAATTCTTTCTTAAAAAAACTTTTAAGCGTATAGAACCTGCCATTTTATTTTATTTTTATACGTGTTTCTCAACACGCTTAAAAATTTAACAAAACATTGTGAGAATGATAATTAGTGTTTGTCACATGCCATGACTGATTAAATACAGAACATGTTTGACCCCCAGACAGCTGTAAAAACAATGTAGATCCATAAAACAACGGGTGGTATAAATATATATGACCGCATACTGATTTTCCGGTTTAATTAATTGCTATCAGTAAGGATCGTGTCACCCAGACTATGATTTGACAACATGCTGATATTAAAGCTGCAGATTTCACTAAGATAAAATAAAAACACAAGTGCGCCGAATTTGCAAATTTGTGACCACAGCCATCAAGATATATCACAAAGATAAACATTCTTGTTTCGTTACGTAAAATGTAAATCAATGCTTTTTATGGTTTTAACAAACAGTTCTATGAAAGACAGCATCGGTTTGCCTGACTGCTATTTACGAGAAAACTTTGATTACTTTATATTTCATTAAATATTTTGAAACTTAAATGTCTGAAGACACAATCGAGAAATGACTGAATCATGTTTTATCGGTAGGAAGTGTTAGTAAATATCATAAAGTATAAAGTACTTTGCATCTTTATCAGATAATGCCTGAAAAGTTGAACGTACATGTAAAAAATTGAATAATTTGCCGTAAATTTGTTGATTTTTCACTCACATCTGCCCAAGGGAACATACAGCCTGGGAGGACAGTGTTTCCCTTTGTTGGTCCAAAGTGTCAGACCAAATGTTTTTCACACAACATGGTTTGGTCACTGTTCCCAAACACAAAGTTGGACTGATTATTCTTACAATGCTGAATCCCGGTCTTACTTGCTCGTAAATCGGTTCGAAACCGAGGCATCAGTAGCTTTTGTCAACTAGTTTCCCTATAAAGATCTTTCATACCCAAAAATATCATTGGAGAGATAGCATAGTTATTTTTGTCCATTAAATCAGAATGTTCTATCTTTTTGAATATCCTGTTCCCTCCGGGGATATTCCCATGTGGCGAAATTCACTATTTTTGACGGTATAACTTATTACACAAAAAAATGTGCTCACCTCAGTAATAAGCTATCTTAGTGAAGGTTTGTGTCTATGATTTTACTCGTTGCATATTAGAAAACTAATACACAACCTTTTGAGTATTTCTGTTCTAATTAGCTTTATAATAACAATTTCTTTGCTATTATAGCTTTTTAAATCTGTTTTTTTTTCTTCTATTATGGCATAACAAGGATTGGAAACTACTATATAAATACATATACAGTAATTTTGACATTAGCAACCAGTTTGACATACATTTAATTAGGATACGATATATATGCAGTGTTAAAAATCATGCATCTAAGAAGCGCAGTACTACCCGGAAGTAGCAGGTGCGCGTTTTTTATCTCCTAATGAAGAGCTACCAAGGGCAGATAAATCATGTTTCTGAAAAGGCCTATAGTTTTCAATGCATCATGACTTGCTCTTGTTACACAAATAAAAAAATAACAATATACCATCTTAATATATTCATCAATGCTAATATGAACATGTCAGTTAAATGGTCGTATCAGTGACCCTCGTAGGTTTCCTGTGGACTAAAATGACCTTCTTTCCACAAAAATCTTTGAACAAGAACCTTTTTTTGTATGTCTTTAATTCTCTAGGTTAAAATGGTTCCTATGATTTTGTTGTTATAATCATTGATTCATGAATAAGAAAGATTATTATTATAATTGAGTTGTATATCAGTGTCCATAGTCCGTGTTTATAATGTTTACTTGGTTCAAAAAAATCTTTAAAGGTTCCTCATCCTGCAGGACAACCAGCTAAGAAATTTATTTAGTTCTACAGCAATTTCAACTTGTCCTGTGTCAATTTCTACTTGTAATTATGAGCGGACGAGTGGATTTGTCGAGGCTTATGAACTAATTATGAACTAAAGTATCAGTTTCAAAAACTTAGGTGTCTTTAACCCTTTGCCTCATAAGCTTATTTTGAACTCTTTCAAATTCAAAGCTAATGTACAAAACATCAATTTATTCAAGAAAATTGGATTATTTTTCTCTTACAGAGTGGAAAACATTGTGGCAAAAGGAGCCATTACTTATTAATGGCAAAAGCTTCTTTTCAAAAGTAGTCAGCTTCATATGCAGGGGAATGCAGTATTATGAACCAGAGGGTTAAAGCGGTTATTCATCAATTCTAAAGTTAACATATCTTTATTCAGGTGCGAGGTCATCTACAAGATGATGTGGTATTTGTTGATGTGCCTACAGGAGATTTGGAGGACGAGGAGTGGCCAGGACGACGTTGTGTGCTTACACATCCTGCATGTAGTAAACCAAAGGTTACTGAAACATTGGTTGTACGTTTAGAAACTGGTTCATTTGATGGTGACCCTGCCACAAAAGTACTCTTAAAGCCTATCACAGGTAGAGATTAAATTAAACATAATTGATTTTTTAGTTCCAAATTTATTGTAGATACAGTAAAACCTCTGTTAGTGACCACCTCATTTATAGCGACCACTTATCAGAGGACTGGTTTCCAATACTTTCATTATATTTCTATATAATGAGAAAACATCAATATTATTATTTGTTTGGTCCGAAAGTTGGTCTTAATATTGAGGTTTCACTGTACCAAGTAAAATCCATAGATGAGCATGTTAGGTATAAATTTATTTGCGCATTGTTTGTTCAAGTTGCTACTTTATGCGCATGTAGTGTTTGACTTCGGAAATATTTATGAAATGTTGAAATTTTGTTATTTTACCTTATTATTAATGCGAATAATTACATTTTATTCTTGTTCTCGATGCCGGGCTAGTGATTTAAGATTTTATACCAGGGTTCACACCGGCTTGAAAAGTACTTAAAACCACAGGGAGCCAGCACGTTGAAGGGATGGTGTATAATGATATGTTAGGCTTAAAATGGCCACACGGACCAAAAACACTTATATTACATATATACATATACAAGGGTTACAACTTCCGAAATGACAGCTTATGTACCAAGTTTGTTTAACACTACGTGCCGTATCAGTGTATTTTAGAGATATTTATGGTTAGCACACGTTGTCATTCCTCTACCTGTTGTTTTAAGTTGTATTTAGTATGGTAATTCTGATCAATTTGGTGTTGCAAGGTCGCGTTCGACTAAACGAAATTGACGATTTTTCGGAGGAAAAAGATTAAATATATGCTTCATTGTTTTGAATTGGACAAAGTGCTTACTGGTTATGTGTAGTATAATGTATTAGCTATCTGTAGACACCAATTATTAGAAATTTGAGCGATTCCTTAAAAAGTTACGTAGTGTTAAACAAACTTGGTGCAGAAACTGTCATTTCGGAAGTTGTAACCCTTGTATATGTATATATATGATATACATGTTTTTGGTCAATGTGGCCATTTTAGGCCTAATACATCATTATACTCCATCCCTTCAACGTGCTAGCCCCCTGTGCTTAAAACCGAGTCGTCTTGAAAAGTAGCCTTAAACTGTACTTGAATTTCAATTGGTTGATGATGATAAATATTAACCAGTAGTATTGAGGTGGTCGTAAATTGAAAAGGCTCACTTTCCCCTAACTTGACTTGTTAATTAAATTACACATAAGTGACTATTCTTGAAGCAAAAACTATCATAATTACACAAACAAGTTGAATGCATAATGGTTTTATATGCTCTGATTCAGGCAATATTTTTTATATACCTTATACTCACATTTCTTGATAAAATTTCAGGTTGCAGTCGTGTTACATTTTTGTTTTACAATTTTTGACCTTTTAAGTATGTACAAGAATGGACAGTGCTATGTTGTTCATAGTTTCACAAATGTACTGCTTCCTTTTCTCTGACGTTTGCATGATCACATTTATTATAAAATGTATTTTTGAGCCATTGTATTCACTTTACTTTTAGTTGTAAACATTGAGTTGGTAAAATAATATCACATCGTTATTTTCAATCTAGTCACGTTTTCTTTGCAAACGTGATAAGTATAATTATCGCACACATAGAAACATCTCTTGTTTACTTATTTTCTGTTTATCAAAACGCAGTATTTGAATCGCTCAATGACCTTTAGCTCAGAATCTGATTTTTTCCACCACCCCCTACCTCTCAAAGATTTTTACTCATTTTTATTGTCTTTTTTTACAGGGAAGCAACATCAGCTTCGTGTTCACTGTGATTTTATTGGACATACTATTATCGGTGATTACACTTACAGTTTACGACAAGACACCAAGCCACAGAGAATGATGTTACATTCTTACAGACTCCTAGCGGAAACGAAACTTGAAAATCTTGACTTAATCACTGAAGATCCATTCACACCTAATGTTATACCAGACTGGACGCCTGACAATATTTATCAGGAAAACCAAGCAGCGGAAAAAATGGCCACCCGCTTTATTCCGTATGAAACTGACAGTGTTAAAAATGTTATATTACGATGTGATGAAGGTTAATATTTTGTTAATAAAGTTAGTTTTAAACTTAGGTCTTATAATTGTTTAATTTAACTAATGAAAAAAAAACAGATAAATTTCTGTTTACTGTAAATATTTTTATGGGTTGTTTTATAACAATTTCAATCGTTTATTATTATCACAATGGTTTATCTTATTGTAAGGTGTCACTTTTTAAAAAACCTGACCCGGAAACTAAGACATTCCAGATGTCAGTAGTTGAATCCACAGGCATTGGTAATGGACTAGTATAGGACATAATAGTTTAACCCAAAATTGACTTAAATGAAAAAAAAAATCACAGAATTCGACCATGTTCAACTGTTATATATACTATTATACGGTAATTAATTTTGGGTTATGTTGTTTTATAAGAATTTATTGTAATTTTACCATCACAGATCCATTCAACCTGTGATTGGAACTGATGTTTATGTGTCAGGATCTAAATCACTGTCATCTGAGGTTGAAAATCATGTAAAGTCAAACCTGTGAACGAAGGCCTCCATTAGGAAGTACAAAATATGGCCTTTATTGACAGATGGCCTTTATTTTGGAGATCAGTTTGTTCTAAATAATCAGTGATGGTTTCTCAAAGAATGGCCTTTATACACAGGGTGGTCTTTATTCGGAGGTGGCCGCTGATGCAGGTTTGACTGTGATTGAAATTCAAGAATAAACAGAATATACATAGTAATATTGACTCCTTATCAAAATTGATTATTGTTGTCTACGTGAAAGTGTTATTGATTATACTGAAACTATAGATGCTCATGTTAGAGCAACATGATCAATATCATACTCCCAGTATTAGTGAGCTGACAAAATTGAACATTTACATTCTCTAGTATGTCTTTGGATTTTTGAAAAATTGTGATGATCAGTTTGCTCCCTCACAGATTCTTATGATTAATCAAACTGGAATATCAATGTGCATCTAAAGTCTCATGCAGTCAGATCTTAATTTATAAAATCACACGCTTTTAAAAATGTGTAAGTAGACTAACTTAGAGTGGCTGACATGTAAAATAATCAGTTACAACATTTACTTTCATTTTCAAGATCCAACACCAGGTCCAATTTTCCATGTAAATAAATTTTTACATTTTGCCTTGACTCTAAGTAGTTGTTATAAACACATGTTTGTTGTTTGCTTTCTTGGTGAGTTGTCAAAACTGGATGTTTCATTATCGGGTTTCTTTGGGCACTGTCCCCGCCTCCTCCATGAGGGACAAACACCCCTTCAACCCTAAATCTCACCCCCCTCAGTAGCTATTGACTGCTATATGTCAAGTAATGACATGTCTGAAAATTTGTTCGTGTGCTCCTGCATTTGTTTCTGAAATGTTTATTTCTTCATTATCTTGTTCGACATTTTTCTCTCTGTGGTTACCTACTTGTAATTAGTGAAAACGATGGTCTTATATTGAACAGTTATATATATTAGTTGTAAATATATGTCTGAAAACACCTTGTTCCTTTTTTATCTTGTGATTTTTAAACTGATTCTGAAAATTGCTTGATATTTGAATACGAGAGAAAGAAGGACAGACATATATGACTAAATTGTATTTTTAGTTTTATGCTAGACAAAAGACATTTTAAGGGGGAAATGGTGTCATAATAAATTTGAATACATGTAAAGATTACGTCACTATATATCCTTGTTACAAAGTGCCTCTTACTAACATGATGAAAAGTGTAGTTAAAGGTTAGTGGCTTATGGTAAGACTTGATGTCAGCAATCCAATTGACGTATATTTAAACTCATACTTAAACATTAATTCGTATGTTGATGCTAACACGTATGTCCTATTGCATATTTGAACAACAGTCCATGTAACAAGTATCCCTAATATGTATATATTCGCGTGTTATATACACGTGCTGACCGGAACAGGACGGAACATTTTCCACATTCAGCGATTTGAGCATTTACCAAACGTTCGATGATTTTATGTGGAATATAACATTATATTGTTACGTGAAACACATAAAATGTTTTATATTCAAATGGTATGTTTTATGATTGGTCTGGGCCTTGGAAAAAAATCAGCATCCTCAGGCTGCGGAGATCCCCATTTTTCAGGTAATGAATTCATTTTACGACATTCGTAAGTTGTCAACTCTCAACATTAGCGTGTCTGAACTGCTAGCTCTTTAGAACATTTTTTTCAAAGACGCGCTACTTTGCGTCAAAAACATTTGTCAAATGTATATAAGTTTGAAATGTAACCAATCATGTTGTCTCATTATCAGTTTTGTGTTTTGGTGATGAAACTTATTCCATTTATTCGTTAGCGATGCAGGCAATAATACAACTCATACCATCTTCACCCATGTGAACGAAAGCATATTCTATTGATATAACACATTTAATATTCTGTATTGAACAATGGGCATGCATTTAATCTTACAAATTGACAATGTCTCCACTAAGTACCATCAGTCAGGGTTAGCGAGATGTATACTGGCCGTCATAAGAAGTAACCAGTAAGTGATGTTGGTATAAAATAGACAAATCGCAAGTAATCGAGATTAAGTTAATCCTGGAAATAGCTGAAACATTTCATGATAATTACAGTTTGTTGTTATGCATTATTGGCAATAAAATTGCTGTATACCATTAAAATTTCAAGGTCAGTATATTAGGTCATAGGATGGCTACTTTCTTATGACGGCCAGTATATGATGTAACAGGAAGAGGCAGCAGTTATCAGTCAAAGCTCGGTCTATTCGACTCTTCCTATATATTAGAGTATGCTCGCCATAGGATTCTTGATCTAAAAACTATGGTTTAACCTCAGAGTTTTGTTTAACAGTTTAACGTATAAAACACTGTATTCACCACTTTCATATCGGTCAGATCACTAAAGTTATCGCGAAGGCATTTTCCAGTTGTGACAAACCAAGACTATGTTAACGCAAGAACTCTAGTATAGAGTCCCTGTAATGTCATGTAGAGTCCCCAGTTAAAGGGTTTATTATTCAATATTGAAAAGCGCTTCTAAATGGTATTTATACGTACATGATTATATATTATATTTTTTTATATTAAGGAAGAAATATTGCCCTGGGACAGGCGGCCGAGATGTCCGGTGTTTACAGAAATTACGTAGCTAGTCGTGCTGTTGATGGCAATACGAACACGGACTATGATCGTGAATCATGCGCACACACTGAAGGATACCAGATGAAGCCATGGTGGCGAGTATATTTCCACAAACCATACCCAATAGCAAGGGTTATTATATATGGCAGGAAGGACACCATTAGTATGTTCTTGCTAATTACTGCAGTTAAAAACTGAATACATTTATATAGTATTATTGATCGTCAATTAGTAAGGTTTGTTCATAGACATATTTGGACAGCTTATATAACTCTTTTATACTTACATAAACTTGAAAATTATCCTACCTTTTTGTGAAGAAGAAATCTTTCATTCCACCAATACTTCGAGTGTCTTTCAGCATGTTCCTCGTATTTAAAGTGAATTATCGAAATATATACCATTGACATGACTAGATTACGTGTAGGGTGTTGGCTATACCCATCGGGCGACAATCATAATGTAATTACAATGCATGTTAGTGTTATAATTATGCAACATGGATTAGATTTTTTTCAACATATTTCTATTTTCTCGTGAATAAAATGTTATACCGTGTGTGGAATCACGTGACTGACACTCCGACACGAAAACATGGCAAAAAGATCACTCGATTCAAACCACAGATATTTGTTTTGTTTGTATGTGACTTATTGTCACTGGAGTTTAACGCCGTTTTTCAACATTTTTTCAGCTATCATACGGCGACCGGTTCACCTAACCATTTTCCTGTGTACTGTCCAGTACTAACTTACTTTTCCACAAGGAGCCGGTAATTTCTCCACACATCGAGGAAAATCAACATTTTTGTCAAATTTTTATAGAACGGTATGACCTGCCGCGACCGGGATTCGAATTAAGGGTTACAAGTCAAGCGTATTTAACACTGGACCACGGCCGCGGCCAACCACAGATATATCCGCGAACTTCAAATTACTTTTCGTACATGAACTATGTTCGGGTCTGTTATAGTTTTCGAGAACGCATCTTAAGGCATTTTAGATTTCATGAAAACATATGAAAACAACTGACCTGAATAGAAATAATTTGATAAAGCGGTTGAATAGTGCGGTTTTTCACCATGTATTCATATCCAAAACCCTTAAAGGTATTTGCTTGAACTAAAAGTAACATTACAGGGCAATGAGTTTAAGATTCATAACTCTACCGTATAGAATTTTTAAGTTATTGCCCTTTCTTTATTTTCAATGATAAATATCTATTACACTTGCATGAAACTAGGAAAAATCCTCCATTTTTTAGTTATTTCCTTTTTTAAATTCTTAATCCTTTCGCTGCCATAAGGACGGGTCTACCCATATGCCCCAGTTTCAGCATATTTGCCAACAGGGCGGTTATGCCCGTCCTGGGAAACCCCGCATAGCACCACCGCTCCCAACCAACCCCAGCAATTCTCCAGAAAAATCCCTGACAAATGTGTGTAAACCATGCAATTAAATCCCCATCAGCGTAAGCGTTAATTTACTTTTTGTCTGATACTGACAAAACCTTCGGTGGTAGTAAAATGGACACATCTGCATGGCCCTTGTTTACTTTAATTATAGGTGGCAGACGGCTTCAGAAGTTCGAGATTATTGCATATGATGAGTTTAATCGACCCTTTTCGTTATTTAACGACACAAACACATCGCAGTATGACAAAGCCATGATACCAATTGATTTGTTCAGAAGAGAAAAATTTCAATCGGTCCAGATTTCGGTACCACCAAACCCGGATTTTTCGTTTGACGAAGGCAAATCGATGTTGCAGCTATGTGAAGTACAAATTTATACAGTCAGTGAGTATAATGCTCCTTTATTTCGGCAAATGCATAAGGCTCTTTGTAAATTATTAAACAATACCGGATGTTGGTGTTTACTGCACGTAAAAGAATGCCGGATATTGGTGGTTATTACTACTACTAGCCATCCACTGTAAAATACACCAGTAAATTTTTGGACAAGTTGCTGTTTCTTAACAGTTTTGCACCCGAGTCAAATCATCAACTTCATCAAATCATGTATAGAAGAGAAAATACCCTATTTCATCAGTTTTCCATACAAATGAGTCATTTCAAGTCAGGTGTAAGACCCATTTCCAAGTTACTATTTTTAGAACCATGCATATCATTAACTACTAGTATACCACTAGTACAGATTGGGGCAAAATTGCGCTAAGAAACTTACAGTTTTCCTCTAAATCATTATGTAAGAAAACTATACCTACCCGTAGAAATGGGGATTTTACCTGATCCTTACAAAGTGTTAAAACATCTGTGTGAAGATAAATTTAATCTGACTTGATTTTACTTACCCAGGTATATAACACATACTGGTCAATTTGTACGTGATAATCATGACATTTAAATACAGAAAATACATTAAATACATTAAATAAAGAGGATTAAAGGCAGCAATGTCATTTTCAAGCATCTCAAATAGAAAAACACACAGATTGGCAGATTAATTAGTATCTGCCAATCTGTGTGCTTTCCTATTAGCCCAATGTTAGCATTGAAGAGGTTACAGGAAAATGTATAACAATAAACTTCAGAAAAAAACTTGCATTACTGCAAAAGCCAGGCAACAATAGGCCTCTCAGTGCTTTGATTACTACTACAATGCCGCACACTTATATCATTATACAGACTTAACATGTTACTATACAAATACGTTGAACGGTGTCTATATGCTACACGATGGGACCATTGCTACCAAACACTGGTACGCAGCCTGTGATGCAATTATCCTCCGATGCAATCCGGGCTTTGCCCCAAATGTTCCAGACACACAGCGCACATGTCTAGCCAATGGATCATGGACTGGAAAAGATGTTTATTGCAAAAAACTGAAAGGTAACACATAGAAGATGTTTTTAATAAATAAATAAATAAATAAATGTATAAATAAATAAATAAATAAATAAATAAATAAGTAAATAAATAAATAAATAAAATAACTGTTTGGTATCGTATTAGCACATCTTGGCGTGTACAGTATATAATATGTGTCGGTGGCCTTCAAACTATATAAAAAATAAAATGGTAAGAATTGATCCTTTTGGGTTATTTTGTTTTGGACAGGACCAAACACAGAAGAGGACCAGGCTAAAATCACGCCGATACTTTCTATCATAAGTGTGGTTATTATATCTGGTGGAGTTGCCATTATCGTTTCCGTAGCAGTAACGCTGTTTATCTTATTCATCAAACGAAGGTAGATAGAATTGACTTGATTATCAATCATTGTGGAATGACTCCCCCCCGCCTAGAAAAAGGACCACATGGTCGTAATACAATAATATATATATATATGGCCAACTGTTTGGTGTTTTCAATTATTGCACTATATATATATATAAATATATATAGAGAGAGAGATATTGTAACCTTTCCAAAGCAGCACCCTATGGGTGAAGCAAAATTATGTTGCTGTTGAGAGGTTGTTGCTCTAGAGAGGTTAAAATAATAGTTAAATCGTATAGTTAGAAAAAATCTTGCTGTTGATGAATGGAGATTGTTGCTTTTGAGAGGTTGCACTGTAGTACTCAGATTTCGAATATGCATTTGTCGCGGAGACGATTAACTTGTTGTAGTACACGATCAACTTGTTGTAGTACATGATTGACTTGTTCTAGTACACGATTGACTTGTTGTAATACATGATGACTTGTTGTAGTACACGATGACTTGTTGTAATACACGATGACTTGTTGTAATACATGATGACTTGTTGTAGTACACGATTAACTTGTTGTAGTACACGATTAACTTGTTGTAGTACACGATCACTTGTTGTAGTACACGATCACTTGTTGTAGTACAGTATGACATGTTGTAGTACAGGATGACTTGTTGTAGTACACGATGACTTGTTGTAGTACACGATTAACTTGTTGTAGTACACGATGACTTGTTGTAATACATGATGACGTGTTGTAGTACACGAATAACTTGTAGTACACGATGAATTGTTGTAGTACACGATTGACTTGTTGTAATACTTAATGACTTGTTGTAGTACACGATGACTTGCACCTTTTGATATTCGATTTTAATTTCAGACTCAAAGCAACAACGATGATGTACACCAACCAGCGAAATGTTGTTTGGTATAGTCAACAGATTGAACAAAACAACAATGCTGGTGCGTAAGTATTTGTACTTCTGATATTTGATCACATATTGCATTAAATAAGACACCTTATATGTTGAGAAGTTGCCGGTTTCTTGTGGAAGGTAAGTTAGTACTGGTTTGTACACAGTCCAGGAAAACTGTTTAGATGAACCGGTCGCCAAATTAATTGAAAAATTGTTGAAAAACGGCGTTCAACCCCATTGACAATGTTTTAAAAGGAAACAATCAAACGAATAAAACACATTAAATATAAAAACTGAACAGACTAAATGACGGTGTACGGAAGAATACGAATGTTATTCGCGTTAAATGACTGAAACACGGACACCATGATTTTAACAACAAAATGTAATCATACAAGTTTTGAACGATCGTCTTTGGGAAATGATGTTTAACGATGAAAGTGCTCCAACAAATAAGCAATGTACAGTCAAACCCGTGAACAAAGGCCATTCTTAGGAAAAACAAATGTGACCTTTATTGACAGATGGCGTTTATTCGGAGGTCAGTTTGTTCTAAATAATCAGTGACGGTTTTCAAAGAATGGCATTTACTCACAGGGTGGTCTTTATTCAGAGGTGGCCGCAAACACAGATTTGGCTGTACTTAGTCAAGAAATCTGTATCGTCTTCTGAATTTTATGAGTAGTAGGGTTTGAAAAACAAAGTTTTCTGAGTATTGTGTTTGTCTTTTTGTAGCGCAACAGTCAGGCATGGGATGGATTTGATGAGAGCAGGGAACTTGTGAAGTGATTGTTTAATTAATGTGAAACTGTTTGAGATGATAGCTGGACATCATTGCATGAGTTTATATCTGTTGACCACCTGGTGAAGAAAGAAATAGATATAGTTAATATTGAAAGTGTCAAAACCAAGGAGCTTTACACAAAAAATGAACTACATGCAGTTTAATAAAAATATCGATAGTTTTTTATGAGTACAGTAATCCTTCAATATAAAGACTAGTAATTTGAACGAAAAAGTCTATACATGTATATTGGTGCGGTCTCGTTATGAAGTTGACATGTATACATGCATGAAGTATGAAACACGATCCGGAAATAAATGGCCGTTATAATGATACGGGGCAACATCTCCAAAGCAACAGCCTTTTGGAGAAGCAAAATTACATGCATGTTGTTGTTCAGAAGTTGTTGCTCTAGAGAGGTTAAATTAATAGTTAAATCGTACTGTGGGGAAAATCATGCTGTTGTTGGAGAGAGATTGTTGCTCAAGAGAGGGCTGCTCTGGAGGGGTTAAATTGATAATTAACATAACGAAACACATACAATGGACAAAAGAATACGTGTACGCATTTTTGTTCTGGAAAATATTATCACCTTACCTGTCACATGAATCTGGATATAATATCACCTGTCCAATTGTCTCACCTGTCTCACACAGGCTTCGAAATCGCAACATTGACCTAGTAATATTGGTAATACGGGAGTTGAATGAATAATATACGTGTAAATATTTGGAGTTATGTGAGACAAAAGTTAATACAAATGAACTCAAAAAATACTCTCCTCAGCAGTGAAAATGCCCATGTATGGATCAAAGAACTGAAAGTATGCTCACCTTTTGGACGTAGAAATGAATACCTGATACGGTTAAATGCAATATAAACATTTTCACCAAACGTTGCGCTTGAACGAAGTACTTAGTGTCATTCATTCTTCTTTGAAGTTTTTGGTGCAATTTTGTTGACACACTGTTAGCAACCATCGTATAAGTATTCTAGTTCACTCAATATTGATTCTCTCTACTGTACTGAAGGGGAAACAGTAACATATCCATTGGGTTTAACGCCGATTTTCAACAATTTTTTCAGATATACACGGCGACCGGATCACCTAACCAGTTTTCCTGGACTGCATACTAACACAAGGAGCCGGCAACTTCTCCACATATGGAGGAAAATCGACATTTTTGTCAAATATTCAAAGAAGGGTATGACCTACCGCGAACGGGATTTGAACCCGCATCTCCGGGTTGCAGGCACTCACCACTGGACCACAATCGCGCCCCGTAAGGGGAAGCAGTAAATATGATGTCTTAAAATATGCTAAAATGGAACATACGTATTTCATAACATCAACTTCGACAGGATGGTGAACATGTTAATTTTCTTAACCGATTCGTTTATTATAGGAATGGCATCTGAGTCTATTCGACCACCAAACTATAAGTACATATTAGTCTTATTTTTATATAACGAGCATGACAGCAATAAAAATGGGAAAGTTGGAGAAAGTATCTAATAAAATGTTGACGTACGAGTGAGGTTAGATAACTCCATTATAGACTGGCTTAAACCGGTATTGGCTTGTACGAAAATCTTTGTATTTGTCGAAAATGTGTTTTAAGCAGATCTTTTCGATGTGGCTTAAACTCAGCAAAGATGGACGAATATTGTACTCGTACGTACAATTCTCGTATCAATGTGGCAGAAAAGTCGGGCAGGTATTGTACACATGTCCTCATCAATAGAAACCACGTTTTATTCGTGAAAATTTCGGCGAGTTATAACTCCACAATGCTCTTAGTAACTTGTTGTCCAAACTCGCTGTGACACGAGCTATACAGGGAGCACTGGTCAGCATAGCTGTTGGAATGTTTCTGTTGTATATTGATACATTGCACGATTTTGTGCATATTTATATATTATCCGTTTATGCAATGCTTAAAAATAACACAAAACAATATATTCACTGAAAGAATATGAAGACAACAAAAAGAATTCACATTATTATATTTTACCAAAGAAAAACGCCCCGTTAGTGAATTGAACCAGTAACCTTCCAAAATTAAAAATCTCTTCACCTTTGAGTTGTGCTGCTTCATGCACTGTACGAACTTACTTGACTTATACAATGGTTAAAGTCCTAGTCGGCTGAAATCTCCTGCATTTTTCTGTTTACGATCTGGTATTAATATCCACCGTATCATAATATTTCCAGTATAACTTGGTTCGTCCGCCATGTTATTAACCTAATTAATTTAGTATAGCCCCTGAAAACCGGACTCCCTGAAAACTGGACTCCCTGAAAACCGGAATTCGTTGAAAATCAGACGATTTTTCATCCCCCATTTTGTTCTCTTCTATAATCAATAGTTCTCAGAAAACCGGACTTTTAGCCCAGTATGGAGGAAGTCCGGTTTTCAGGGGTTATACTGTATTTATGTCACGTGGTTTGAAAATAGTAAATTTCTAACTAGAACTTCGGTAATTTTCGCTTCTGAAATAAAAAAGTCTTGTTTATTTAAGATTACGGATGATTAAACATCTATTTTGAAATATATATACAGAGAAATTCGCCGTGAATGAATTCATATTTGATGATATTTCAAATGATATATTAGATTCTAATATGTTTTCTTCTGTTCTTTGATGTTAAATACGTGTATAAGACGGATATATCTTTATACAGACACTTGAAAACATTAAAATATCTCATATATTATTATAACAAGAACATATTAAAGCACTTTAGATGTTCACATGTATACATGTAATTATGGTCTATTTGAATTTTAATACCATTTTAGCATTATCCTATCTGACTAATAGCCAGTGTTATTTGTCATGTGTATGTACAATTAGTATACAATTAATCTATTCGAATCTAATCTAGTTATAGTTATAATTGTTTTCCGGTACAATTGATAGTTTCCGTCATTAGACCAGGCTCGTCGTTTAGATTGACCAAAAACGGAATCTATCTATCTCACAGTATGTGTAAAGAAATTGATCTACGGAAGGTAACATAATTGATTTGAAATAAGCGAACAAAAATCTTTTAAATCGATACATAATTACTCACAATACAATACAACAGTTTTCTTCATCAAAGGTACATCATCATTGTTTTGAAAAAAAAGTGAATACATGAAGCATTTTTGTAAATTCTTTTTTTTTGTAATATGTTCATAAAGTGAGGGCCGCGGCCGTGGTTCAGTGGTTATTGCGCTGGACTCATGACCCGGAGATCCGGGTTCGAATCCCGGTCGCAGCAGGTCATACCCTTCTATGAAATTTGACAAAATGTCGATTTTCCTCCATATGTGGAGAAGTTGCCGGCTCCTTGTGGAAGGGTAAGTTAGTATTAGTTAGTATACAGTCCAGGAAAACTGGTCAGGTGAACCGGTCGCCGCTCATAACCGAAAAATTGTTGAAAAACGGCGCGCTAAACCCTAGTGACAATTAGTCACATAAAAACAAAAATCATAAAGTGAGTATATGTATTGATGTTGCATTTCTTTATCAGTCTCCAGAAAATGAAATACATGCTGTGTAGTAAGTCAGTGGCTGAAACAGCCGGAAACATATAATTTAGTGTACTTGTCCTAGACACACTGGATGATGCTTGACCTGTCGACATTACGGTTCAATGGATGAGGACTCAAGATTATTTGGATCGGACATTTTGTAAAATACGGAAGTATTTGTTTCATGAATAATCGAACATGTATATAACAATCACATACGTGTAAGCTCGCATATGTGAGTAGCAGATGAATATATAGAAACTGAATACAGTTCATTACTTTCAAATGAGATTATAGTTTGATTACAATCAAGTAGGACTTGATGCACAGATGATGGTTTATTTACGGACGTTTTTAATGATCATTGGAGTACAAATTTGTGGTGGCACGTTATTTCGACACTGTAATAACTCCAACTTTGCAGGTAAAATATATCGTATACACTGATGCATTGAAAGCCGTTATGTTTTGTATTTTTATAAGGAGTTACTTACCTCACGTGATATTAAGTTCGTCTTTTTTGTCATAATGTCGAAGTTTAATTATTTCGTGGACGTATAAAGTTCACAGGAATTAAGTACAGTAAAAACTCATTTACTGACTACTTAACATTAAAACCACCTTATTTCTGGTTTCAATAATTCTTATATATCTTATATTGATAAGGTCATCCTTAAAAAAATGTTGACCAAACATTTAACAGTGGGCAGGTAGGTAAGTAGGCATTTTTGTTGTTAACATTATACGCTTCTGAAAAGAAAAAAATATGGGATACAGGAAGGAAAAACAAAGTTCATTATCTCTATAGTGTTTTGGGGGGATTTCGATCTGCAAACCAATTTTTTTAAGAATGGCCTAATAATACTATTTCAATATCAAAACCATTTATTTTTGTCCCAAATGTTGTCTTCACGCCGAGTTTTACAGTATACGTTTCTCCGTAAACTTTCCCCTGTTCCACTTCAGGGAAGAATATTGCCCTGGGACAGCATACTGAACAATCAGGTGATTATTATGGGCAGATAGCCAGTAATGCCGTAGATGGTAATACAGACACGAGCACGGAGTATGGAACTTGTTCTCACACTAAACCTAGTCCCGACATTTCTTGGTGGCGGGTGGACTTTGATAAACCGTACATAATTACTGGAATTATCGTATACAGCCGAAGTAACGTTAATAGTAAGTTATGTAGGTTTTTGGAAATGATTAAAACTAGGTAGTTAGGAAGCAGACAATACAGTCAACCTGTGTTTGTGACCACCTTCGAATAATGACCATCCTGTGAATAAAGGCCAGTCTTTGAAAAACCGCCGCTGATAATTTAGAACAAACTGACCTCCGGATAAAGACCAACTGTCTATATTTTGCAACATTTTGTCTTTCCCAAGGGTGACATTTGTTCACAGGTTTTACTGTATATAAATTATCATAGTATTGGAATTGGTGAAACATACAATGTTATAGTCTTTCTGTATCTGTTTATATATACACTTAACTACATTTATTTCTCGACTTTGCTCCAGTTATAAACGGCGATCTGTAAGTCTGACCAGTGTGGACAACAACAACAACTTGTCCCTTTAATTCGGAACGTGATACATGACATGTACATATAACAGCCTGAGTGACATTATTCATAGGAAATGTGTGCCTAACACGGGTCTCGAACCAACAGCCTCTCGATCGACAGACCAATGCACAATCAATTATGTTTGCATTTAAAATGGAGCCAAATATAAATACATGGTTATCAGAATTCTTAATGTTTCCAAGACAAAAATCAATAACTCCGTAACAGCGCATATGTCAATGCTTAAATAAATCTCTATTTTCTGAATTCACTTCAGATAGATTTCGTTTGAAGAATTTTGAAATATCCGGCTTTAGTGAAAACTATTATGAATGGATAATTTTGTACAACGATACTGAACTACAGTTATACAACGAACGTATCATTGTGTTGCCTATTGATAAGTACAAGCAAGTGAAGTTTGATTCTGTGATGGTCTCCGTTCCACCCAACTACAACGCGGATATTGATGATGGCCACTCCATGTTGACTGTTTGTGAAGTTGAGATTTACACACGGGGTAAGTGGTACAAATGTAGTCAAACCTGAGAGAAGTGATAAAGCAAAGCATTTAGTCACAGTAGCAACTAATTCACGAGTCTACATTTTCTTACATATCATTAAATGTTCCCGAAAGATATACACCTTTGCTCGTAAATTGTCCTTAATTCACTGGTGCCCTTAATTCATGGGTTTTCTTTTTTTCTGATTTATCAATAAATAGGTTCCAAATTAACCGTTGGTGATCTATTTGACCTATTAATGTTCAAAATAAATCGTGTTAAACTTTCGGGCTTAGCAGCTTTCAACAGTAATATTTCAGTTCAATGTCGGCGGGCAGTCAAGTTAACAAGTTAAGCTAACCAGTTAAGCTAACCAGTTCCCCTGAATTCTGCGCTAGTTCTAACCTCTAACTTCTGGCCATGAATGATCAATCATGGAGGACGTAAATCTGCACACTTCATGTCAGTGCGGCCAAATCGTCACAGAGAACGTTTGCAGTACCAAAGGCTAACTGACATTAGTTAATTAATAATAAATTAATAGCCGTAATTATATAACTATTGTAAACGTTTAAACGTGGACGTATGTACATTGTACATGTTTATTGCTGAAAAATACGTTTCGCTGGTGATACAAACCTCTTTCGAATCAGTTGAACTCATAGACGTTACAACTCATAACAACGTTTAAATACATTTGATATTTAAATAATTATGTTATATTTTCAGCCAATCTGACCAGCGCAAACAAGACAGAAAGAAACATCCACAAAACCCATCATAATGAGTCATCAGCATCTGTTGTTGTTGTAGGGGTAGTATCCGGTCTTATAGGAATGGTCACTTCCGCCCTGGTACTGTTGATCATTTGGTTCATAATATCAAGGTATTATCATATTAGACATTAAGAAGAATTTATATTATAACAATAATTCATACTTGAATCATTAGTTTATTTATCGGCCGGTACCTCGTAAAAATATTTATTTTTTTTCAATCAAACATTTTAATGTTTTATTCTTCAAACTTTGTACTTAAACTGAAAATTTTGTTACATATTTAGTCCATATACGTATATTCTGTCATATTTCTGAGGATTTTGGAATATCCCTAACGGTCATATACTATACATACATGTATAATATTCGTTTTTTATCTATGATAAATCAACTTTTTAAGAATATTAGCCCGACTAGTACATGTACAAATTACACTTAGCATCCATAATAACGTAGGTGTTTTTTAAATGTGTTGCTGTTTTGCTTGACTTAAAAAACACCCATGTGATTTTCTCAACCTCGCTGTTTAAAAATAGTATAAAATGAGAACGTTTAACTGAATGTGAGTGATTAGTCGGTGAATTTATTGAAACATGACAAAATAATAATTTTGTTTGTGTCATTCTTTTAATGTAATCAAATTAAAATAACTGGAATTGTCATATGATAACAGAGTTGCGTTTTAAAGACGTTAAGTAAATGGTATATCAGTTTCATATTTATAGATAGGTACTCGGCCATTCTTTCAACCTCAAACGTGTTTTAATTCAATACACTGTAATGCCGTAAGCAAGTGTTTAACTACACTTATAAATTTGATCAGATTTGTACTAATATATCTGACAAGGAAAATATTGAGAAGTCGTTCACTAGTTCTTCACATCAATTTTGATGAAAAATTGTACGTGTTCCACATGAACGTGATAGTGTCATTATTCTGATTCATATTCTGATTCATGCAGCAAAAGTACAAACAGTTTGACCTACTCCTGGTCTGAACACATAAGTAGAAATTCGTTTTACCTCACGAGGAGCTGTTTTTAGCACATATATTTACGAATATCTAAGACTGGTATTTAATAGATTTTTTTCATGTAAAATTATCCTGGATTTGTTTTAAAATTTCAGAAGAAAACCGAAAGAGACTTATACAGACCTAAGGGATAATACGAGAAACGTTCAAATATACGACCATCTGGAATCTGATCAACCCCGTGCGTAGTTCTTTCTTTTCTTTTCACTGAGTTTATACCATTTTTCAACGATTTTTCAGTTATATACGGCGGCCGGTTCACCTAACCAGTTTTCCTGGACTGTATACTAACCAGTGCTGACTTACCGTTCTACAATTAGCCGGCAACTTTTCCATATATGGAGGAAAATCGACATTTTGCCAAATTTTATAGAAGGGTATGACCTGCCGCGACCGGGATTTGAACCAAGATCTCAGGGTTACAAATCCAGTGCTCTAAGCACTGGTCGACGGTGGCGGGCAGTTCCTTTTTATACAGTATTTTAAATCTTTAACATTTATAACAGAGTCCGAAAAGTATTCGTCACTCGAGAGGGAATGCGTGTGAATTCATCACAGATCTATGATTGTTTTGGCCGGCGACATAAAAATCATTGTCATATCTGCAGTATACTCTTTTTACTTGGCCCCGTTTTCGCGCAGGCGATGTAACCTTATTCGGCAAACCTCGACCGATTCCGTTTAATAATGAAGGAACGGAACACCGAATGGATGTAGCATGTTATGGCCTGAATGCATCGCGCAAAATTTTTACAATGACTAATAAATCGGAGTTTCTCTTTCGGATAGTGTTCGGACGATGAAATAGTGAACTAATAGTTGAATTTGTAATGCGTTTATCTGCTAGCGTTAAGTCTAGTCTACGAATAATAAACAATACTATAATAAACTCTGCTTCTGGTGTATTTATTTACATATACACAGTAAGATAATGTTCTAATGGTAGTCGTAACGATGAAAAATGTTTGCTATTGCGCTTTAGCTACAACCACTTTTGTCAAAGCCACCATATTGTTTCAGCTGACACTACTAACTTCATATTGGACTAAGCATGTCCCCAGCGTACGCTTTGATCATTTGATTATTGTCTGGTTTATGTTATTTTTTGCATTTAAACTGACTTGTATTTATATGAAAAAAAACTAACCTATGCTTAATTGTACTTATACAAACTCAGTTGTAATAATTTACATTCATTTATGCTCATTTAAAACTTGTTTAATTACATTTTGCCAACAAACCACAACCAACAAACAAATACCTCGTTATCACGAGCATCGGTTTATCTCGAGCATTTAGTCTGATTCTATGACTCCTCGAGATAACGATGTTTTATAATATTTATATATTTCAGTACCATCTTCAGCTGACGTACCCACTGACTCACAAGCGAACACGTACGAAGCAATGGATTAAACAGAAAAAATGTACAGCTGGGAAAGCGATTTTGAAGTCATTGATTGTAAATAGGAACTAATACAATAAAACAATAATTTTACGTATGTATCATTTTTTCAATTGAATATGTTTTTTTTTACAATGAATGATAATTTCTTTGGAAAAAATCATAAGCTGGGGAGTAGTTTCTTCGAGTTTGTCCTGTGTAATTATTGTTGTGATAATCACTGGAGGTCCTCAGTTCGCGTACGTGATAATGAATTTCATTAAATACCGAAAAATGTGAAACAAAAGCTGTTTCACGTTTTCAAGCATGTGAATAGAACTATAAAACGTAGGTTACAGATAATATTTACTTTATTGTTTTATTTCTTAATTTAGAAATTTTTTTTTGGAAAAAAAAATGAGAACTTGTCTCGGAAGGATTTTTTGTTACGGCCTAGTTCGTTTTTACCGTCACCCGGAAACAAATCTACACCGAAGAACGAGAGAATGGTGGAAAACACACTTTGCACACCATCACCACATTCTGTGCTTGCCGTGAGATGCTTGGCATTGAAGTCAATGGTCACAACACAGTCAGCCATCTTATGTTCGACCTCGTGAGATTCCACGTCGTGTTTATTGGCAATCACCATCATAGGCGCGTCTTCTCCTGAAACATCAAAATTGACTTTAGGAACAAACTTAGGCCTAAGAAAGGCTTGTTTCCGGTTACATGCCCCCAAAAATATGGGTTGGTAGATAGGGATTTATTTTTTTTACATATATCAGCAATACCGTGTGGCAATATGTGCGCCGTAATATTAATATGTTGTGAAAATTACATTATAGCACTACGATTTGGACGCCGTAAAAGCTTATAAGTCGGCAGGTAAAATATTGGGTTGATCGGGTAACCGGAAGCGAACCCTTTTTAAGCCTTATCACTGAAAAGTAACTCACACTACAATAGTATCACCGTCATTGATTTTTTAGTGTAAAAGGGTCGGCTTTGAGAATCATTTTGCATCACATATTTTTACCTAAATCGAGCTTTGCAGCATAATTATATCAACCAAGAGAAATATTTTACGTTAAAATGAAATTCTACTTACTCTCTTAACGAAAACGTTTATATTAAGATAAAAACGTTCCTGCGTCCAATCTAAACGAACGTGAACTAAACAGGAGTGACGAAGTATGCGCATCAGCATTTTATATATATGACTTTGTTTTTGTTTTTTCAGTAAACTTATATATTTGATACGTACAATGCAAACAAATGGCCAGATGCCTTTTTCTGTAAAAAAATCCCAAGAACTTCCTTTGTGTCATTAGATACAATCCTGGGAAAGGGATATAAAATACGGACAATCAGATCATAGAATAGCATACGAGTACAAACAGACGCCTAAGAAAAAAGGCAGCGTTTCAAAAAGTCTAATCGATAGTTTGAACATGCAAACGTAAGGATAAAATCATTACCTTTAATTTGGGTTATCTCCGTAGCAAGAGTGGTAACGAAGTCAAACGACTCCATGTCATTGACTGCGTACATCAAAATAAAGACATCACAAATTCCAAACATGATCGGTCGTAAGTTCGGCATGTCTTCAAGGCTGGCTTCTAGATACTGTAATTCTGGCAGTGCATGTAATTTACCCGACACCATATTGTCTCGGAGACATTGGTTGTTCAGTTCACAAAGTTTCCGAATCATTGTTGTCTTGCCGACACCAGTTCGCCCTATGATGAGCGATTTTATTCCATTCTTTTGGTATTTGTTTGCTTTTGGGTCCAAACAAGGTCTGTAAATTATACATATGTATAAGCAACTTTTCGGTTCAAATTAACTGTATGATAAACATATAAATGAATAAATAAATAAACAAATAAACATTGGACTTACAGAAACTTATTTCTTTTTTGTTTCTTGTTTTATTTGCCTGATGTAAATATTATTTGGCATCAAATGTAGCTCATTAATTCGTACAAGGTAAAAGTTATTTTATGAAATTGATGTTTAGCTTACACAGAGACTTTCTTTTACATACCTCTGTGACATAATTGTCGTTGCCAAAGCGGACGTTCCAGTCAACAGCGAAGCGAACAGTCGTGAAAAAAACAGTTCATTTATGCAAGTAAACATCTATTTTATAGCAAAACATGGACATCTTAGCAAATTAGCAACTTAGTTCAACCAATGAATGCACGGCATACGTGGAACTGTTTTCAACAACTTTGTATGATGTTAATGAAGGAAGGTGGCCACATAATATCCATGGCTAATAAATAGCTATTGTAAAAAGGACCTGTAAATTAGACCACCCTACGCGGATGCTACACTATCCTTAATCTTTATTTAGCATCAAGCATGCCGTTCGGGTCTTTTTGTCTCACATAAACGACCATAGTAGGCTAGCATTGTCGTTTTCATCATCGTAATCACAACCAGCACACGATCACCACCATCATGATCATTGTCGTCACCATAACGAAGAGCCTGATAATAACACATTCTTTCACTGAAAAGAATCACTCAATATTATAATTTATAATTACAATCCCCGCAAATCAAAGTTGTATGTACATTTAATAAGTTTAGGCCGTTCGTCCGCCCATCGGTCTGTCTATTCTTCCGTCCCTCCGTCCGTCTATATAACTTGTGAGCGCTTCGTCTCATGAATGGCTCTTTGGATTGTTAGATAACTTTATCAAGACATTATGCATTAGGTCATCTTCTACATATTGTAAAAATACTCGGGTTTGTTTTCACTTAGTTGTGTCCCTTCTGTATTTTTCATTAGAAAAAATCTGGTGTGCACTTCTTCGACGGCCTGCTGACATCCACTGAAAGTATTGCCCTAAAAGATCTTCGGAACATGGTAGATAAAAGAAGAGCACAATGGCGAAAGACAGCATTGCCGTTTCTCATGTCACCAAAGCAATCATGCAGATAAACATCTTGAAAACTTGCATTTATTCGAACCCTGGTATGTAGTTTGTAATTGCCAATTGGGTGAACACTTCCGAGAATTAATTCGGTTAATGGCTATTCAAAAGCCAGGGATCTACATAGATATAAGCAATTGAATACTAGTCATCGAAATATCCGGTTTGCATTGTGCTTCTGCCGATGAAGGCAGGAAGAAACAGTGGTCTCATATTAGTGATAAGACATTTAATAAAAGACTCAAGATAGGCAAATGCCTGACTGCGTCTGAGTGACATTCACTGGTATGACATTATTATCGACATATGTCACAGATATCATTGTTCAAATACAATACGTGCTTAGAATAATTAATAACGTATTGTTGTATTAAATTTATATGTATGACGATGCTGTTTAGTTCTTTGAAATACCCTTTTTCAGTGTTCTATCGGTTTCGAAATTATAAAAGTTATGAAATGTTCGTTTGTTCTCTTAAATGAGAAATCCCTTGACATTTTCGTCATCTATTGTTTATCCGATGTAATTTCTGAAAATTTGAATGTGAATGGATTAAAAGTAAACTACCTGCAGCAGAATTAAGGCACAGCACGTCAAGTAATTTCTGCTGAGTCATTGTCGTTGTTATGATATTTTTGACTTTACGTCACAATTAAATAAAAGGCCTGATTTCCGCAGAATGTGTCACTTAGGAAGAAAAAGAAAACTGAATGAAATGGTTAAGAGTTGAATGTGACGATGATGACAATCATCACGATGATGTTGTTGTTGATAATGATAGTGGTAATGAAGGTGATGTTGTTGTTGTTGATGATGATCGTGATGATGGTTGTGGTAATGATAATGATAATACTAGCAGTGGCCATATTAATGCTTATGATGCTTATGATCTTCATTATCATGAATATGAGGCTGGTCGTAAAGATGATCGTCTAATGATAATGAGCCAGGTTATAATGATGATTATCATAATGATAATAAGGCTGGCCATGATGATGATGATGATGATGATGACGACGACGACAACGATGATGATGGATACATTAATTATGATCATAGTGATAAGCTTGATTATCCAGATGCTGCTTCAGAAGATCTCCGTAATCATAGTTATAATGCTCGTCGCCGTATATAACTGAAAAATTGCTGAAATACGACGTTAAACCCAGTGACATTGTCTAGTTCAAGTACCTATTTCTATCAAAACAACAGCTAACTTTCTACCATCGTCTACGACAGCCCTGTAAGAACTCTGGTATTTCGAGGTTTTAGCCTCCGATAAATGGCGTATTGTTTTCTCAGACTTTTTGTATGTTTTTTTTCTCGGAATCGTATCTTATTATATCTAGATGATTTTTTCCACGTCTAACAATGTCGGTAAACACACTATTAGTCATGAGGAAAACCTTCATTGGACGGACGGCGGACGGACGGAGGACGGATCTACCTTTTGTCTCATAAAATGTCTATGTTTACACGGCATGTAAAAACATTCGTTTATTAACATAAACAGATACAAGTACAATGATATCGTTAGTAGACAAGTGAACAAAATTATGCATTGAAATAATCTCACATCGAATACAAAAATGCAAGAGAAAGTCATATAAAAAATTGTATTCGTTTAGTTCTGGGCATGTTGCCGAATCTTCTCCTCAAGCATTTTCCCATTAGCTCCAGCGAATTCATCTATCTGTGAAATAGACCAATAAATAGAGTAAAGAATTCGACGTAAATAGCTCCCTACACATTGATAATGCAACAGGTAATTGAAATTAGTCGTGATTACTACAAACTATTTTGGCAACTGTTCTTGTATATTTTTGTTTCAAATATGGCATCTATCCGATATAGATATAAAACAAGGTAACTAAAACAAAGGTTCAATTTTGAACACTTTGCACGGTTTCGCTAACTTTTAGATGATCCCCGTTAATCAAACCGACCGTGTTGTTGAGCTATTCATTACTATCTCAACATGCCAATTGAACCATTCATTGTTATCTTCCCATGCCAGAAAAATTACCCATTTCAAGTATGCGTTGCGCCTCAGTGCAACGCAATAATAAACATTAGTTGCAGGATTGGTTGTACACATAGAAATATGGTTTTATCTAGTATTACCACGGAAAGTGCCAGTTGGACGATGAAATACGTATGATACAGTGAAACCTAACTTCAATATTACGACCACCTTGTTATAAGACCACTTATTTTCGGACCAGATTTCATTAACTGCCAAATAATTTAACTTGAGAATGAGACCATCTAATTAATACGACCGATTTTTCGGGTCCCATAGGTGGTCTCAATATTGAGGTTTTACTGTACTTGCCTTTTCTCCACCTTTGTAGAAAACAAACATCGGCATACATTCAATACCAATCCACTCTGCAATGTCCTGCAACATTCAAAGATTAACCATCGCGTCAATCTCTATCCAGAGTTGTCGTTCGTTATCTCTCCCATATATCTCTGTCAACGTCTCGGCGTTTTACAAGATTCTTGTAAAACACTAAATAAAGCCACAAACGGTACAAAATTTACAACTAAGTGAAGCAATTTCTTTTGCACAATACATCCGAGACAAAAGATGTTATAATTTACCAGAAAATCAGAGAAACTATTTTATCTATCTAACGCACTATTTCTCGACGGAGAGTATTTGTTTACTTTTGGTGATTAGGTCACAAATTTACACCGCTTAATTGGAAACGAAACGCAGAAGTCGAAGGTAATCGTGTAAAATCATAATAACAAATGTACATTTAGAGAAACAAAAGCGTGATTCTGTGTATTTGCTTTTAAACTACTACCCAGACGTTGACAGAGATGTATGTAAAGGATAACGAACGACAACTCTGGATAGAGATTGCTGACGTATACCGAGTCACAATAAAAAATCGGTGACGTCATACACAGATCTGCATGTATGGTACTGCTAAAGATGACTTCGGCAAGACATTTCGTTATTTCTTATCGACGGACGGTGTTGTAGTAAAACTACATGCATTTTTGCATTCCAGACATTTTGTATTTTCAAAAAAATGCTATCATCTACCTCACTCATTTGAACAAGAAAATGTAGTATTTGGTGATGTTGGTCACTGGTTAAAATAGTCTGGCCATGTCGGAGAACAGGATTGTAAAACAGTGAAACATTCATTCTTGAAACAATTGTTTAATTCACATATTGTGGTCGTCGTCTATGCGTTTGCTAAATTCCTAATAAACTTCGCTCGGAGGTCGCTTTGCTTTGTTTGCAGTCAGAAGCCAAAATCGTACCTTTTTATGCATGCTAAAATGGGATAAATTGCGTGGATATTTTGTAGTATATTTATGATGATCAAACTTTGTGTTTTCATGTGAAACTTACACAGTAATAGTACACATCATATGAAATGACGTGTTCACTACCTTCATTCGATTCATCAAACACTTTTTTTGTAAAATTACGAAATTATAGCGTCATGTGGTTGGTATAAACCTGACTTACATACCGTTGCCTCGTCAACATCCACTTTGACAAATATTAATTTAGCTGATACACTCGGGTCTTTAGACAATCGCTGAAATAGAAAAAAGTACAATATTACACAATTATCACTGAATTAATCATATTGACTGATCTATAAAAATGCTAAAGTATATTGGTTTTATAAAGCGACATACAAAATTATTAGTAATGCGTGGATAGTCCAGGAGAGCCTGTGGTGACTGCATACATGTATTTATATTGATTTATATGGGTCAATACAATGAATCATACATTGTATTTTGAGTTGATATAGGTGCGTTATTAAATATTTCAGCACGAGCCAACCAGCATTGACAATATACATGCATATTATTTGTCATTACATAAATATAAAGATGAAGACAGTTTGAATGTTATGTGTATCACGATCTTATTGTTAAGAAAACTTTCAAGGGTGTTGAATTTTATGTTCGATGGATTTACCAAGATGGGGAATTCCGACCATACGTCATTTCTACAAACCCGTATATCATTTTTTTCCATTCTGAGAAAATCGCATTCGAAGATTTGAACTGCAATAACTTATAATAAACTAACCTTACTCGTATGCATGTATCACATTATATGTGTATGTTTTCAGTAAAGTTAGGACGCCGTATAGAAAGATCTTTTATTTTGTGATTATGATTCAACTCATCAGTTTGTTACTCTTTATTTCACATGTACACAAAGCCATCATGTTGATATTTGGTCTCATAAAGTAAAGGTATATGACTATGAAAATTGATAGTATGCTTATCAATATCGACTGCAAACAAACACTGTCAATTGTTTTATAAAGAATGAAAAAACTCTACGCTACGTTTTTTTTTTTTTTTTGAAAAATATGAAATAAGTATGTATGTTTAAATATAATCATAGACTTCAAAGATCATGCGTCAAAAACCTCTATAGTTGCTGGACTCATTTTTTTCTAATAAGTGCCCTTCCTAACTACAGAAGTATTTTTTCGACCGCGCTGTAACACGTGAGTGAGAAATTTAAGTAAGCAACAGGGCCTACGTATTATTGTCACACATCGAACACATTCCTACGCACGTGAAGTGGCTATTAGCAATTACTGTTGAACAAAACATTTTCCAGCAATTGACTCCAGGATAGTAGGTTGTGTTTTTAGCTAGCTAAAAGAAAAGGGTTACTGTTAAAAACGTCATCAGTTTAGCGCGTACTTGACCATATATGGTATCAACTGACGAAGTCTTGCTTTCTTTATTTGGATATCAATTCAACTCGTAAGCTAATACCATTATACTTTCGAATTACGCTTCTTCAAACTTCATGAAAAATGTTTGTTTATCTGAGCCCATGGTAATAACGCCGAGAATAGATAATACATGTACAGTTGGAGCTCACTTAGAGCTCACCTCGATAGCAAATCAACCTCATTGTAATGACCATCAATTTGTTTTATGTCTTCTTCATTATTTTGATAATGTTAAGAACATGTTCCTTTGGTCCCAAGGTCGATATTAATATCGAGGTTTTACAATACATTCGTATTTGCAGGTATTAACCATTATATCGGTACTATTCTCCATATGAACATTTCCCTTCGACTACAAAAGCCCTTTTCCCAGGTGGCTTTCAAACTTCTGTTTTGTAAACTAAGCAGTGGTTGGGCATTAGTTGTCATGTAGTGGTCTCGTTTAAATGACTTGACTGAATTGCCGATGGAAGGTGACGCTCGGGTTCAACGTGCTGGATGAATGTGAACAGATCTTCTATCTACGGTGTACATGTACATTGAAAAAATATACACTCTATATACACGATCAATTTGTCATTGGAACAATTTAGTAATGCAACATCACGATTATGCATTGTATATATAAGTACTCTGTGGACTCACCTCAAATACGGGCCCAACTAGTTTACAGGGTCCACACCAACCTGCCCAAAAATCAATCACCACAACTTTATCACCAGCTTCTTCCAGGAATGCCTCAAGCTCATCCTGAAGTATTCCAATAGGGTTTAAACAAGGACACGAGGATACTCTGGTCCCGATGGTTATAGAACTTGAAAACACAAGTTCAGTTACATTTAATTAGCGCTAAAATGTATCTTCGTTATCACCATCGTTTTAATATAATTGATTTGGAAACATTAACAAAAAATATGATACGAGGGATTGCAATCCGATCTCAGGCTTTTTTTAACCTCTAACCTAGCTTTCTATCTCCAGCGAATACTTTTGACGCACCTACACCTATTAACAATAATCAAGATAACCCGATAGTAATGGACCAATAGTGAAAGTAAGTCGATGGTATTACGCATGCGCGAATTTATCCGCGCCAACGTTTAATAAGTGCTTGAAGACCTAGGTACGTACCCAGATAATTATTTGGGTATTAATTATAGCGAATGTGACAGTACATTAAGTATTCGAGGCATCCGATAGTAAACACTGTATGTACATATTCTTTATCCATCTGTGGGTATTTCCGACTTATATACGCGCCAACCATTTTGTCGAAATTGTTTAACATAAACTGACATGGACAAGGGAAGAAATATAACAGTCAAGTATACGCTCGTAATGTCCATGTAACTAATGTCTTCATTACAATAGACCAAGTTCATCTGAGCAACTTTTTTTACTGAAGTAACTAGATGTAACTATACACAGTTGGATATGATCGAGAAATTCGCTGAAATACAGTCCGTTCTGGCCGTCATAAGAAAGTAACCAGTAAGTGATGTTGGTATAAAATACACAAAGCGCGCAAGTAATCGGAATGAATTTAATTCTGGAAATAGCCGAAATATTTCATGATATGGTTTATTGTTATCCATTATTGACCGTAAAATTGAGGTATACCATTAAAACTTCAAAGTCAGTATATTAGGCCAAAATAGAAGAGTTTTTGTGATGGTTACTTTCTTATGACGCCCAGTATATATCTGCTATCTATTATATTAATGATTGAATAATAAATGAATTACATGTATGAGCATAGGTAATCGTTACGAGTTAATTCATACGTAAAAGAATAACTTGTAAATATATACATGAAAGCCAGAGAACAGTAATTATTGAGTTGAAACAATTAAACTGTACAACGTTGATTAGCATAATATAATATAGAATGGTACTTACCATATTGAATAGTTCATGCATACTTGTGTTTTCACCGTTGAAATCAACTAACCAATGTGATATTAATGAGAAAATAGAATTTACTTAATCCGCGTCGTTTCCTTGACAACAGATTAAAAATCGATTGTATCATTTGTACCTTGATATAGCGACATCATCAGGTTAATTCTATGAAGAGATATAATCAAACCATGTAGAAAGTAAGCTGATTAGCGCAGGAATATTCAATTTTCAGATCACTTTGCAGAATTTAATTTGTGTTAGTTTCGTGTTGTTATCAAGCGCGAATATTTAAGCAGAAAACGGAAGTCAGACTCAAACAGTATGTAAACAACAGAATTGAGATACTTTTTAATGTACAAATGTTTGACATACAACCACAGGTACTTGACACAAAACAGATATAAGTAGCCTATGGAGCTAAAATTTGGTTTTGTGTCAAGTACCTGTGCACACGAGTGAGGAAAAATGTGAAAAAAAAAATTAGACGCAGATTTATTTATTTATTTATAACTGACGTTTTACGAAACGAAGGAATATCAATTAACAATGGTTGTGATTCACGATCAAATTAAAAAGTCAAAATCAATTGTCCGAGTTGCCTGAGTCGTACATTTGTGGGTCCGGGCAAGAGAACTTTAGCATTTTTTTGTCTGTGTAAAAGTAAAAATTCAGCGGCTAGGGCCAGACTTCTTACAGAAATTCAAAATATTCCTCGCCTATAATACATATTTCTCGAAATCGGAAGCGGAAATAGTGACAGAATTCCTAATAGTCGGCCGTAAAACTGATATACGGTCCAACGTTATTCTCCGTATGTCGGTCATCTCGCGAATTTTGTAAACATTTATAGCAAACCTTTGTTTAAATTCCCAGTGCCATTGCAGACGAAATTTTTGAGGTATTTTTGGGCAATGGAACGGTTTTTGATAAAATCTTCAGCTGCAAAGTCTGCTAGCAAAGTAGTTGAGCATCCCCCCAAAAGGTATTAAAAAGACTGTGACAAGAAGAATGGTTCTGCGAAAAGTAGTTTTTCAAGACTCCTGATTAAAAGAATTCCAGTGGCTTCGGATCGCCGAGGCAGTCATTGGTACCTGTAAAATCTGTTGGCAGTATACTATGCTTGTAGACTAGAAATGCGGCCTCTACATTAGTAGAAAAGACATGTTGAATGCCTATGAAAAAAGTGCTAAACATTCTAAGTGTCATTTCAAAGCCGATCGGGAAAAGCTAAAAAAAGTAACACTAAGTTTGAGGGCGATCTGGATAAGAAATATTATGTAGGGCAAACTGACAGATTCAAAAAGTTATTTAATACTACATTCGAAGCCTTTCTTAAATTATGAATACATCTATAGCATACGAAATAAAAATGGCCTTGATTTAGGTTTCGACCATCTCAATAGAAAAGCATGTGTTGAATTTGTAATGTCGATTTCTGCATATTGATTTCCAAATTGAAGCAGGTAAAATTTTACACTGTTATGGCTGATTCCAGTACCGACTCGTCCATTGTTGATCAAGAGTGTGTCCTTGTTCTATTTGTATATCCAGAAACTAAGTCTCCAGTTACTAGCGAGCAGAGAGGCATTACATACCCCTGATGCAGATGGTATATTTAAAGCCGTCAAAATGGACTGCAGACAATTGGCATTGACACAGAAAACAGCGCCAATAAACCAGCACTTGCGTGCATCAACATGGACGGTACCAGTGTGAATATGGGTGCCAAAATGGTGTAGCTAAGAAACTGACTGTGTGAATCACACAGAAATAATGACTCATTTTGTAGCTCATCATCTTGAACTTGGGGTGTTAGATGCGGCAAAAAATTAATCTTATCTTGATCAGTTTGAAGGTAATATAAAACGTATCAACAGGTCCTGTTCGCCGAGTCCAAAACGAAGAACATACATTTGTAGTATTTCTGAACCATGTAAGTTGTGAACCAAGATCTTATAATGTATTCTGACATAAAATCAATTCGCTGGGTGTCTAGTAAACGTCGAGCAATGAATTCCGTCGTAAAATAGTATGAGGCTACTGTCACGCATATTGAGCAAGTAACTGAAACTTCTAAAAAAATTGATGAAGCCTAAGGAAAGAAAGTCCATAGTGAATTTACTCAGGTTAAATTCGTTAAATATACTGGCCGTCATAAGAAAGTAACCAGTAAGTGATCAAACCCCGAAAGTCGCGGTTCAATTAGCCCAAGCTAGTCTCCTCAATCAGGTGCGTACTGTAATGTCCAGTCCTAGTCATGAAGAATTTGATACCACAGATAGTGTGATGTACTGGTTAGGTAGTTGTAAAGGTAATATAGGCAACTTACTCATCAGCCTAAGCCTGAAAAAACTGTTGAACCATCTGGTAGCAGTGCTGTCCGTGAGCCTGATGGGCCAGACACACTATTGTTAAGTGAAGTGATGGACAAACTGGATGATAGTAACAGCATGGTAAAACGAAAACAAGAACTGTCAAAAGATCAATGCTCCTTGCAGTATGATGCACCTAAATAGTCCATCACTTCACATTTATTAATGCTTTTTGTTAGATGTTTAATAATACTAGAATTTAGTAAGAAGCAAACACAGAAGTTTCTCTTCCATTTACATTTCAACATGATGCATTATAGTTTTGTATAATTGTGGCGTCGATATTTCACTGGACGCCGTATCAACAAGTTTTAGTTTACAGCGCATTTTGTTACTCGAAGTCTTGTGTCTGCGTCCATAGTGCCCTGTGACCTATACACTGTAACAGTAATATTGCGGCTGTTATATATGTCACCCTGAAACGTTTTAATTTTATGTAAGCCAGAGATCTTTACAGTAAAGTGTGAACTAACGTTATCATTTGTTAATATGGTGTCTGTGTATTGAACTAGTAAATATTGATAGCTTGATAGTGCATATAATATACGTAAGTGGAATCATGTTTCTGATATAGGCATTCGGTTTCCGTGATTTTATGTAAAACAATCTTCATGCCACTACAGTGCGTGTAAGAAAAACAAGTAAGTCAGTCGCCATGTTTTCGATTGACGGAAGTGACGACATCTTAGACTGGTTGCAAATCGGCGTGGATCCCGGCATTCCTTCTGAAATGCGCGCGTTTTTCAGGAACCTCGCTCTAGCTGTAATGCGTCAAGTTTAACAGCGAGGTTCTCGAGAAGCGCACGCATTCCAGGATCGGAATTAAATCTCAATTAAATTTTATTAGTTGGGTACTAGATCACAATTCGTAACGTAAATCCTTATTCGTCTGAGACAGGGACTCGACCTTTAACAATGGTTACACAATATGACCCCGTTCTGACTGAAAATGTATTAACACGGTTCTGAAAAAACATCGTGAACATTGATCAGAATATTTGTGCGTTCATAATACATAAGATAGTCTAACCAGTGTTTGCGGTCACTCCGAATTAAAGCCATCCTGTGAATAAAAGCCATTCTTTGTAAAAAAAAACATTGATTATTTAGATCAAACTGAATTCCAAATACAGGTCATATGTCAATAAAGGCCACATTTTGTCTTTCCCAAGTAGTTTTTGTTCACAGGTTTGACCGCACACGAATCATTTTGATATTTGTCTTATTTGGTCACTAAGACCAATAATCAAGTAATATTATAGTAATATTCTACGAATATGGCACATTTTAAATGTGATTATACACGTATGAAACTCGGGTCTTTTTTATCCACAAATACTGCAGAATGTATTTATCCACAACGTGACTCAAAGTGCATAAACACAGGTTTGCCTGTAACTAACGATTTGAATACTAACGTCATTATCATTTTATTCTTGAATCATATCATTCGCAAGTGCCATTTTTTTCTTTCTATAGATGGAACTCCTTAACTTAAAACGTGTGATCGTCGTGTGATTACTTCGGTGAAATGCATTTGTACAGTAAAACCCCTGAAAAACTGGATCTCTTCCGGACTGGGCTAAAAGTCTGATTTTCGGAGAATTCCGGTATTCAGGCGTTTTACTGTATAAGCATACTGAGTGGAAATGAATACCCCTTCAAAGATGTTTGTAAAAAAAATGTCGGAAATAAATTATAAACAATATGAAAAAGTAAATGTTCATACATGGAAAATGACACATCATTCACAATGTATCGCACTTCGTATCAAGTCTTCGACCCATATTCAGCTAACCATCACATTTAGTCGTATGCGTCCCATGGCCCATTTCGACGTACCTTACGTTTTTGGGAGTGGATGGGTATGGTTTAATGTTGGGTTGGTTATAGCCCTTAATGAGCTGAGCTTTGAAATAGTTTCATTTTGAGATTTGCTTAATTTCGGGGATGCTGATTTTCAGGGACAATTTCTACGTTAAAAGTGAACCCAATCAAGATTTTCTAGGGGAGGGCTTTAGCCTACTCTCCGGGCATTGACCCGACCACTAACCCAATACCACAAAACAAATTGGTTCGAGAAAAATAAATTTCACCACTAAAATTATAGATGAACTGAAATTCGATCCTCAAATTTCGTTCACCACTTTTTTAGTTACATTTTAGCACATTCTCTCTTGTCTGAGTCAGGGAGTTAACGAGATGATTCAGTCAATATCATGCTACCGCCAATTAGTCCATGCATGCCACTGTCTTCAAAGCTAGTCACCGCGCTCCGTGTAGAATGCAAGTCACGTAATGAGACAGAAACACACATGAAAAGAGTCACAAATACATTCTTAAGTCCAACATAATACATGTATAGATGTTTCAAAATATACCTCCTACAATATCTGATTTTCACTCCAGGAAACAAACAGACAAATTTTGAATAAAACGCAAATTTATTGGCCACACACACAGAAATATAGTCACCTGTTCTTTCTACGACTGCTGTCTGTATCATCAACAAATAATGCACGTATGTGCACTTCTAATTGCATCACAATGTCATGTGACTTAATCGACCAATGAAATCGCTCATATCAAGATTCAAATTTTGATCATGATCATCCACGCAATTTCGGTCTGACCCTGACCCACAGGTCCCAATCCTAACACATACCCCAACAGCACCCATCCTCGTGAAATTACGATAATTATTGCGATAATCTTGAATATTTCAACTTTCGTAAAACGCACACTTGTGACTTACGACATAATATTGACGTACGAACGTCTGTGAAACGGTGCCCAGGTCGGAGAACTATATTACACTGACCAGAAGTGAAAATTTTCATACCAAACTTGTATATCAACAATTGATATTTTTTATGTATTACCTTGTTATCTTTGGGACGAGGTTCACTCTTGTGGATGTAGTTCTTTCCCGTCCTTAAAACTGGAA